>VXBU01009725.1:29802-164825 GCA_013400315.1 Bombycilla garrulus | reverse complement strand
AAAAAGAAGACGGAAAAAACCCCCTTATGGCTCTCCTTTACTTTTGTGCAAACTGTTTAGAAAAAGTTTATTTCGATTCTACTAAAATTGTCTCTTCAGTATTAGAAAGATTTTTCTGCCCTGAAGGCTTAATTAAATTATACCTAAAATTTTACACATTTATATGAAATACATATTTGTAGATAGATATTGAAAACAGAGATTATTTTACATATGCCTATTTATAGTGGTTTGGACAGCCAAAGTTTGCATACACTGTGTTATATCATTAAGTATTGTAATTGTTTATTACATTACTATGGTATTTTAAAATCCTAACAAGATGAATAAAACGTAAATTTAAATCCAATTGTGGTTATATACTCAAAATATTGTATACACAGGCTATGCATCTTTTTCATCAAATGCTTAAGGTTTCCTTGTAAGATTACTGTGTCTTTTGGCATAACTCTCTGAATACATTCCAATAAGGTTAGTTATTCAAAGTTCAGCAACCTTATTTTAATGTTATTTAAAAAAACCCCAACAATATAAATTTAGAAATTTTAACAGGGAAACCTGATAAGGTTTTAAAAATATAATAGACATCTCTGTAACAAGAAGATGGTTCTACTGAACAGGTCAGACTGGTTTTAGTAGGATATATCCGTAAAATAGATGCTAAAATTTTAGAAGCAGAAGGAAAATCCTGTGCCAAAATCCTGACAAGTTAAAGAAGGAAGAGGATGCCAATATTTTCTGTCTTTACATCCACAAAAGATATGTTTAAATATACATCTTTCAACTGGCTCCTTTTATTGTGATAATTAATTTTGAGACCCCTTTGAATTTTGGTTCACCATGTAGAACTTTTAACCTCCAGAAATGCTAAAATCACTGTTTCTACAGTATGGTTAGGGATTTCTTTGGAGAATAAGTATATTCTTTACACAAGCAGAAATGAGAAAGGAAAATGATGTGCAGAATTTCCCTGGAGGAAGCAGCTGTCTGGGATCAGGTAAGACATTGCTGGCAATAGGAGTTGGAGTTTTGTGTATATAGCTAAGAGAGTAGCAAAAAATGTTGTCTTGGCACTTTCCCAAGGCATGACTATCAGCTACAAAACTCTGAAGAACCACAGCTCGAAGGCTAGGGAAATATGAGGACAGCAACTTAGCCTGCAAGACAGATGGGTGTTTACCTGTTGAATTCTCTAATCTGGAAAACTCTGGAATGTGAGCAACAGAAACAGAGCAAGCAGACACACCTGACTGCAGACAAGTCCAAATCAGAGAGAGAACATTTCCCAAACAGAAACTGGAATGTTCCTAGTTGCCATAGGTAGGTTTTAATAAAAGAAAATGAATGTAACAAAAAATATGAAGGGTATTGAGGGAAATACGCAGTTGTCAGAGATCAGGATATTTACACAACTATGTTGAACTTTGTACTTCTCAGGACTATTTAGATTAGGTGAGCTTTGTATTAACATTTTCAGGGCTCATTTGCCCTGTTAGACATAATTATATTCTCAGAGTCTGATGCTGCCGATGCCCATGATGAAGTTTTTCGAGATTAATAGTAGAAGTTAAAGGTGTCAGCCCTACTTCTTACAAAATTTATGATCGTGTGTGAAAGGTACGAATGGCACATAGTCACAAATCCTTAAAAGAGGCAGCAAAGAGATCAATAATTTAGAAGTGAAAAATTCTCTAAAATAAAGTTTACATAAACAGAATAATTTTTCTTTCTGAGTCAAGACTTATAATTTATTAATTTATTACAAGATCCAACACTGTGACTCAAAAGATTTTTTCCAGCTGATCAGCTACCTAAAATGTAAAATGCAAATGAAACTCTGGTAGTACCTAGGATAGAAAGTTATCACAATAGCAACATGAATATTGTTTTTTTATTTATGCATTTTATAATACAATGATTAGGAGAAAGATATGTGTGAGAGCTTTTTTTAATTAGCAGCAAGAGCTGAGAAAATTTGTTACTATTTAGCTTTATTATGGGAGTTTTTGAAAGGCTTAATCCATATATGACATCACCTACATCTAATTTTCAGTGAATATTAAATAACTGCTTTCAGTTACTTATTAAGGCTATATATTAAAGTAAATAAGGCTGCAAAAAGACAATTTTTCCCTCCGGTTTTGGATCCGCCCAAATTTCATAAAACTGCAACTCTAACCAGCAATATTCTAGTCTTGCTTTCAGTGAGGTACAATCCCAACAATAAGCCCCATTCAGATTACTTTTTTACATCCTTTCCTTGGAGTAGTTTCCATAGTCCTTTGAGTATTTTTATGGAAAGCCTGAGAGAATTGGGTGCATGCCTGCACTAAGAGTCTTCGAGAAACTTACCTGAAATGGCTGTTTTCATCTTTCTGTGCTATAATTTATTGGCAGGAAAGGAGTACTTCAAAATTTGCTGGCTTTCTCTAGGGCAATGTTGAGCAAACATTTAAGAAAGAAATTGGCTAGAGAGAAGATGAAATCTTTGTTATTTCAGCGAAGAGAGTATTTCATATTTTCATACTGAAAACCTTTATATTCCCATGAGCCAATATATAATTTTAATTGCATAATTTTTCCCTTGTTAATATTAGTTCAGGTATCTTTTCTTCTTCTTCCTTTCTATTCCTCTAAACTGGCACTTTTGGAATAATGTGTTGTACAAACATGGTTAATACATTTTCTAAATGTCATTTCAAAGTTGAATACTTAATGATTTGTAGTTTTTATGTTATGTATATATCTGCCATCTTTCCTCAGCATAAGCCTGCTAAAATAACTCACTCCAGGATGTTTTATTATTTTTATTCAACCAGGTGCTTCATGGATTTGGCAACTTTGGCAATGTTATTGTCTATGACTCTGCACTTGGTGCTTGATGATGTCAATGTGTACAATGAATTTACTGGCACCAGCAGAGAATATTTCATTCCCTTATCTCTTTGTGAAGAAGCAAGCTTCATGTCCCATATTGCTTGTTTTTCAATGTGTCTCATGTAATCTGTCTGATTTCTTTGATACGTCTCCCCTTCAAGAACGTTTAGTTATGATTCTGCTGAGCTAATAGCTGTTCACAGAAGTAGAAATACACTTGTTATGTTGAAGTTTCTTTATAATTATTGTCACTCTTGATTTTTTGTCTCACAATGTCTCTTAGGCATCTCTGTTTTATCTGGGAGGTAGTATCATAAATAAGTCTCTCTTTTAAGGGTTTGCTAAGATGTGAGGATACAGAAAGTACATCTATTTCTGCAGAAGAAGGAAAACTGCCTTTTTTCACTGTATTAGTTTCTCCTTCATAACTGGAAGATAAACTAAATTCAGACTAAAATATTTAAATTTTTAGTACTATTTTAAGTACTGTGGTACTTATTTAAAGTTCTGTTCAGTTTTTGAAGTTTTCCCTGAACATAAATGCAGTCAGGTAACTGCTGCACAGTCTACAAGGAAATTTTCTTTGCCAGTATGGTTTATCTGATGTATTAGCATCATTCATTTACAATTTTATCTATGGTCTTTGAGAAGTATTTTATTTATCAGTTGAAGGTTTTGAAGTCCTGTACCTGACCATGAATGCACAATTTCATATCACAACAAACCTGAATAGTAACTACTGCATATTGCAATGCACATTTGTTTCATTCGTGTTTCTGAAACAAGCCATCACTCTCTCCTATTATGTTTCACTTTTGCCTGAGTAATAATTTGAGGGATAATTTAGCTTTTTTTTACATTTTCCTCATTAGTTTTACAAGTTTAGAACCTCATATTGCTTGGAGGATGACTACTGCAACGTAAAGTTTTGGTAAGTTTTAAGCACTTGCATCCTAAGTACATTTTTATTTTTAATGGATACTGAACACAATCCAATATGCCAGTTTTCCATTACTTATGGGACTGCAAACCATGCAAAATGCCAAGTTGTGTTAAATCTGAACTTTAATTAGGATTGATTTAACGACAAAGATTCTTTTTCTTTCTTACTAGGTGTCTCAGTGGAATGCAAAAAATACCTTTAAAATCCTTTTTTAGGAAGTATTTTTCAATATGCTTGGTATTACCACTGCAACTGAATTGATAGTTATCATACAGGGAAAGGTAGTCTGTATATACAAATTTTACTTATCCTCCCAGTCTCATGTTCCTTCCATGTTCAAGAGGATCTGAATATCTTTGCTAAGTGAGCTGTATCTTTAAGGTAAATGAGGTGCTTATACTTGACCCTGGAGAAAATAAAGACAGTGACCTAAATGCCAGTCTCTCTGATCAATTAAGGCCATGCACAGCAGAACACAAAAAAAAAAAGAAAAAAAAAAAAAGACTGGGAAAAAAGCTCCATCTGGTTCAGAAGACAGTGGCCAGTCCCATAAATAACACAAGCTGTCAGGAAAACATCATTCCTGAAGTACTCTCTGTATTGGCTTTCTGTCCAACTAATGCTCCACTACAAGGAGCTTCAGAGCTTTGCATAGGCTTGGACCAAAGCTATCTCTTCATCTCACCATAGGTGCCTTGTTCATGAGTTATTTAAAGTTAGCAAGTTGAATGAAATGTACAGGAGTAAAGAACATGGACATATATCATTCTAGAATCCTATTGGACACGCACACATACATGGACACACACAAGCACAAAAACCCCATGTACACCTAAAAAAAAAAGGAAAAGTCTAGTTTTTCATTTCAGGTGAGCTTTTTTGGGAAAACAAAGCCCAACTGCAACATTAAGTTTGGAAAACGTAATTGCAAACTTTGTACTAAAGTGTGAGGAAAAGATGAACAATAAGCTTTACATTAAATTTATTTGTTTTTCAAATCATTGTCTTGGGAGCTAATAAAATTGTGCTTCAGTAGTATCTATTACTAGGTCTGAAGGTGTGAGTGCTGGGTGATGTACAATTGTAAGGTAAATAAATAAATAAATGTTCTGGAAGTTTATTACATTGGTGCACAATAGAAATATGTCCATTTCGGATTTTTTTTAGTTGAAAGACAGGTTTCATTAAAAATGGAAATGCTAAGAGAGAACATGAGCAGTGCTGAGATGATGTTGAGCCCTGACACAACAAGAGAAGAATCCACAGGCCCAGCACTGCCTTTGTAGTTTTCTATCACTCACTTCAAGAAAGCATCTGGCATCTCAGTTTTCCTCCAGATGCCACTTGGTGTCTCCTCTCGTGTTAAATTTAAGGCTCAGGGTATGTGGACTACTGGGCAAGCATTGAAAACTGATTTCAAAAATCTTACAAATTTTGAGGAATTATCTCATGTAAGAGGTAGCAAGGTTCCTTGATTCAATTCTGCACTAAATCTATAGCACATGATGGAGCCACTCCTTTCCCAGAATGTTTCATCAGTTTTACTTAAACATCCTCCCCACTACTGCATAGGTAGACAAAGGATTCTCCATTTTTCTAAGGTATTCCCCGGGGAAATGAACAAAAGACAAATAGTTTCTTCAAGTATATTTTCTTAGTTAAACATACAGTTTATAGCTGAACTGTATTTCTGAGGAATCAAATGGTTACACCCACACCCAAAGTATTAAAGCATGTGAAAGTTGTGGCATGAACAGACTGAAGAGACACTGTGGAGATTTTGCTTGCTCAGGAGTAAAATGGAGATTGGTACTCCTGCCTGTCGATCTGTTGAAGATAAATAGCAAACTGACCATTTACTTCTTCTTTCTAGTTTGCATTCAAAGACAGCGCACAGAAAATTAACTTTGAAACATTTCCTTAAAGGTGCATGATCAATCCCTAGGGAGAAATTTAACACCCTGGAGAGAGCCTTGTGCTTGGGTTTGATAGTGACAGATAGCAATGGAATAGGGTACTTAGAGCTCCGAACTGAGAGACCATTATGTGTGCGACTCACAGTGAGACCATGGCAGAATAAAGCTTCCCCCAGCCCCACCCAGAAGTGTGGCTGCCTTTGTAATTTTAATTGGTCTGTGTTTGTGGAGTGGGGCCTCTATTTACTTATGGCTTGGGGCTTGTGTTTACCAAGCCTGGTGGAGGCCAAGTGTCATATCACTGAAGCTTAGTTCCTGCAAGCTCTCCTGCTATATCTTGAGGCACTTTTCTTTTCAGTATCTGTGCCTGTCTAATTCACGAGCCTCTGTGAAACAAGCACAGGAGGGTACAAGGCCTACAGGGAGGAATTACACCTAATTACTCAAATAATTGCTAGGCTGTTGCCTTCTTAGTCACTGAAAATAATTTCCAGGTCCCTGGCTTTTATAGATAGTCTTCTAGAGGCAGGAGGACACAGCCCCCTTTTTAACTCAGCCCATTCACTCACAAAATCAGAACACTCGAGCCTGCAAAATTAATAAGCACCACTTCCATTACATATATTTTAGGTTGTTGTTGCCGTGGCGATAAAGTCAGGGACATTGAATCTCCTCTGTTGAGCCATTGTTATCATCCCTGGCCATCTGCTGCAGAGGAGTGATATTCCATCTCATTTGCATGATGACTGATATATGGGAGGTTTGGAAGGACATATGCCACAGCAATCATGTGATGAAAATTAAAGTGAAAGTTTTGGGCCCAGAGCCGAAAAAAATCTGTGTATGCGCATGAGGCTGTTGATGTGCAAATGTGAATCATATTGAGAAGGTTTGAATAGGGAGGTGTGACGTAAAGAGGGGACACAAACGCAGGTGCTTATCTCTAGGCAGTCAAAGGCGCTGGATGTCATATCATGGGAACTACCTTTCAAAGACACAGCTTTAGTGCACAGTTCAGCACACAAGGGAGGAGAAACATATAAGTTTTGGAAACAAAAATAAAGTAAGTTTAACAACTTTTTCACACTATGAACCCATTGATGTTTAAGCAACTTGTACTGTTAGTAACTTTTTATGTTTTCTTTTTGTTTGTGCTCTAAGCTTGCAAAAAACAAAAAATCCTGGCCATATATTGATATTAAAATCTTAAGAGATTTCTGTGAAGAAGTTTGAGGGGTTTTTAATCCATGTTTAAAATGCTCTCTGTAAACTTTTCTTTTTTTTAAAATGACACTAATGCTGTTTCTTCCACTATGTGTGCTTGGTCATTATCTTAAATGCTATTTTGGGCCTCAATTAAAAAAATAGCTACTTGTAACTGCTTTGAGACAGCTTTCTGAATAAAATGTCATGGTGTAATTGCATTTATACTGCCTCAGTAAAGCCTTTGTTCATATACATTTTACAATTGTGCAAATTTGCAGCTTTAGCTATTTGATTTGAGGAAACGATCACAAGGACACTTTTTCTCTCATTTTGAAAAGTTACTGAACTTAAATACTGGCTTTTTAAAAAAGAGAGAGAAAAAAATGAGGGGGGAGAGGGAGAGTAGGACCAGTGTATTTGTAGGAACTGTTCGATAGATGCAGGTTCATTTGCAGTTCTGCATTACATACCAGAGAGCTTTCTCAGGATGTTTTAGAATGCTTTAAAATCATGTGTAATGCTTTTGAAATTAAAATTGTTGATCAATATGCTTATTAACTATAAGAGAAAAAGGGTCTTTCAAAGCATGGCGTTTCTGTCCTTTAAATTATTTGGGATTCAGAGAGTGAATTGAGAGCTTCTGATTAAAAAAGCGAACACTGTACTTCAGAATGAATGTACGTGTCAAGAAAATCTTTAGAAAGTTAAATGACAGTAATATCAGGCAAGGTTGAAGAATGAAATGGACCTTCTGGGACAACATTTTGCAAGATGATAATTTTTATGAAATAGCATTTGATGCTAGAGAAAGTCTGTTTAACACTCTGATCAGCAATAGCTCTCTCTCTCTGACTTTCTTTTGTCTTTAACAAAGCACTTAGTTCAGATGTTTGTCTTCCTTCATATGTAAATAGCAAGACAATCGTGTGCAAGGTGCTGTGAATTTTTCATTTAAGAGATTATAAAGCACAAATCCCAGATTTTATCCTTTAACTGTAAAACTGTATGGGGTGAACTTTGTTAGTTAAGGATCTTTGTGGGATTCAAAATTACCATTTACTACCTCTTTTGTCAATTAAATTAGTTAAGTTAATTGCATAGATGTGTCTTCTTTGGTTTGCTGTGCAGTGGTTTTGTAATTCCTGAGGAAAATTACAGCATTTGTGATGAAAGCTTTCTCTGAGACAATAATTTATTTCTGCTCAAAGGTAGCTGAAAAATAATACAGATTTGAAATGAGGAATTTCTAAATATAGGCTTTGCCTCTTAACTTCCCAGTCTGGACCATTTTATTTTTACTTGTAAATATCATCTTTGTGTTATAGTACTTTCATGCCTGCAGGCTAAGATTACCAGTCTTCCTTTTTTTTCCTCCTCCTTCTAAATATTCAATTACTCAATGGTAATTATTATTATGTGGCCTTCTTGGCTTACTGCATTATTAGATTAATATAGATTTCTTGTGCCAAATTAGCGGAAATCACTGTTATACACAACAACGAATCCCTTTTTTTTTTTTTTTTTTAGTTTTATTTACTTTGTTAAATAACAGGAAGACTTTGACATCATGATGTTTTATTCTTAAGACTTTTAATATAACATGTTCTATGAAAGCTGAGTGGGAGAGGGTGTCTTTTTGTTTTGTTTTTTCTCTTGTAGGTCTCTAATAGAAACTTTGATTAAATTGTAACTTAATTTTTTCAGAGATCTATGAATAGGGATCTTTGTGATCGAAATTGCAGTTCAAGTCCCCTGATCTCTGATTCTTGTGACAGAGGAGTGTAGCAGAGGTGAGAAAACTGAAAACGAAAGAAGAGGAGCTGTCCAGGGTACTGCAGCTGACTAATATTTCCTGTTACTGCACCGAAAAACATCTTTACTGAAGTGTTTACAAAACTGACACCATTTGTTACTTTTTCTTTTCCCCCTCAGAAATAGAAAAAAGCACCCACCTTACAAAAAAAGTCAACTATAAAAACTATGTGCGTGAAAAACTTAATTCCGGAGCATGTAATTTTTCTGTGAATAGCAAATACACCCTCAGATCACAGTAACTTTCAAAAAATTGTTTAGTTAGATTAAATTTTTATGCAAAGGTTTTTGTCAAAGTTACAGACAATAAGCTTTACCAGTCTAAATTAATCTAGGAGTACAACACAAATGGTTTCTATGGTAGTGCTGTAATGTAAACAAAACAAAAAAAAAAAAAAAAAAACCACAAAAAAACCCCGCAGATCCCAATCTTGCATTACTTGATTGCTTTTGAAATGAATTCTTGTCCTTATGTGACCTGAAATGTGTGGTTATAAAGCTATAGAAATCCAAACGATCATATTTGTTTGATATGAAATGAAAAAAAAATAGTTAAATTGAAAGTTTAACATCATGAAATTCAAAATCCCAAGCGGTATATAAACATTAAAAGAAACTTTGGACTGCTAATCCTAGGAAATGAGTTTTATGGATTGAATTCAACAAGGCTTCAGAAATGGTTCCATCTGCTGCCTAGCAGCTGGTGAAAGGATAAATTTAATTCATTAATTCATTTGGAAAAAAAGATCCAAATAGTAAAGACTTCATTGCTCATAATGCATATAGGTGAAAATCAAAACTGAAATTAGGTCCAGTTGATGATATTTGCTAGTGAGAAACATTTTCTTTGTAATTGTCAGAATTATCTTGATCAGTCACTTGACATTATATTGACTGTTAACCGGTTAACAGTTAACCAGTATTTTTATGTCTTAAAAAGTTGAGAATAGTTCTGAATGCATAACTCCTCTTCCAGGGGGAACATCCCTACTTTGGGAGTTACAGAATGTGTAGGTTTTAAAAGTTAGGTTGTTTCACTGAAACAATATTTGTGTCTTTCTATGAAATAGAATATTCATAGAAGTTAGTGCAATATTCCCAACTTGTCTCTTATTAAGTCAGTTTAAGAATACAAAATAAGGGATCACTGAAATTAGAAAATAGACTTGTACATAGTTAAGTCACCATAATAATCCAAACATAGAACATCAAATGCAGAGTTTATTACTTTATTTTTCTATTAGTCACAAGTTTTCTATTAGAGTCACAAGCTTAATCTTTTCTTTCTTGTCTTCACACATTTGAGTTTCTTTTCAAGTGCTAAAAACTTAGAGTAAAAGTGAAAAATATAAATTAACCATTGAGAAAGAGTAATATTTAAAAATCCAGGGTTTTAAAGGCAAAATTAATTTGACAAATGCTTCAAAAATAAATTGACATTCAAATTCTAGCTATAAAGTTTTCCAAATTGCCATAATCTCCAGATAAAGATTTTTTTTTTAAGTAGTTGCCTCTAATTTAATCTAAATCACAAGCAGTGAGTGCGAAGTTAGTTGAACAGTAACATGGTCAAGTGGAAAAATCCCTTGATCATCTTATACCAGGCACACAGGTGAACTTGTGCCTCATTACTTGCTGAGGAGTACACAGAACTGATGAACCTGTTATCCTGAAACAAGCTAAATATCTTCCAATGCCTATTTTCAATGTTTCTGCTTGAGATGGTGATTTCATGAATGATATTTGGCTTTTCCCATTTCCTCTGTAGCCCATAGCTCGCTGTGGTGGGTTTGTTGGATTTACTATAAAGGTTCTGTTCGCACCCTGTGGGTTGGGTTAAGAATTAGGATTTATGCATTTACTTCTACTGTTGCTTTGTTTATACAGCTTTGGTTTAGTTTTGATCCCTTTTTTTTTGCCTTTGAGGCTCTTCCACAGTGTCAGCTGCTGACTGATAGTAGGAGAACGGCCTCGTGGTGTGAATGAAAGGGACCTAGCGGTTGGTAAACAGAGATAAGGAATAAATAGAGCACAGGCAAAAGGAGATAGTTCTGTGGGAGCCCAGATTGCCGCCAGTCTGTTCAAGTGAGATGCAGTGCCTGTCCTTTTCCCAGATTAAATTAGTGTGCGAAATCTCCAGTGACCTCCTCCCCTTCTCCCCATACTCTTTAGCCAAGCTGAACAGCCTCTGCTGTAAAGTATTCATTTTATCCAGGGACAAGTTGGACAATAGAACTCTCCCTGTTACTTATGGACAGCTGTCGTGATTCATGGAGCTTTTCAGCATTTCATTTTTCATAAGAGTTAAAAGGGTTTTACCTTGTAACTGACGAGAGGTTAGAAATGCAAAGATGCCAGCCCTGAGGTTGCCTGTAGTAAGGAAGTTAATAAATAAATATCACACACACATACACACACACACAAACACATCCCCTCCCCAATGTGCGAAAGGCTGTGGTTTTTGTTAGTGCTGCTCTTCTTATTTAAAGGGGTTTAATTGTGATAACATGATTACACTGAAGCATGAACTGCATGGAGAAATTAACAAGCAGACACATCGATATGCAGGGCCCCCAAGGTTCCCTAAATTAAAGGTGACCAATGCAAACCCAGTGAGTGTCCTTTCCCCTTCTTTGCCCTTGCTTTTGCCTACAACTCCTATCAGTTTATTACCTGCAAATAACTCCCAGGAAAGAGTAAACACTTATGAGATACCTCTGTGGTCCCGTATTTTTTTTTGTGATTTACTGCAAATATATTCAGCATTTTGACTGATTAAATAGACCTTCGGCAACCTTGAGGGTCACTGTGTAGAGTATGTACATAGAAAATGCATCAGCCCATTGTACCCTGGCAGCTAATGAGATTGGTCGTTAAGTAAATGACACAAAGCCTACAAAAAAAGCTTAGCAGCTCACTAGAGTATCACAGAGTGTCCCTGCACACCACACAACGACACAAACAGTGGACTAACCTAGCCCACCCCTGCTTTATTCTACATCACTGCTTCCCTGATGTCAGCGTGAGAGGCAGAACAAAGGCTAAAAGGCACACGGTAAGTCAGTCTGGCAATTACGCCCTAGGGAGAAAGTAGAGCAAATCTTATCCTAACCATGGGGTTGAAAGTCCGTTTCTAGACAAGTAGGTCATAATGAAGGGATTTTTTTTCCCCCCCCTGTCACTTCACGAAGGGGAGAAAAAATGTCTCTGGAATCAAGGTTGGGTTTGTTTCTTGTTTGTTTGTTTCCTTTTCTTTCTGTCTGATTTGCCAGCTTAGAAAAGTTTCTGGAATTCCAAAAGTAACGTGAAACAGTGTGTTTTGTGAACTGGATATTTCAATTATAGTCTAATGAATTAAATATTCCTTGTAAGAACTGCCAAACAGTAATCGTTGTCTCAGATGTACATTTCATCTGATGAACTTTAGAGACAGAAAGTTTCTTTTTACTTCTCTGTAAAAATCTTCTGAAAATAGATTATATATATGAAGGCAAATTTCAGTCAATTAGACGGCTACTAAACCCCTAAATCCCTAGTACAGTTTTTACAATTATGCAGATATAAATGAAGTTGCTACTATAATTTTGGGATTTTAAAAAAAGATTTTTACATTATGTCTTTCTCTGTGTTGTCTTTTACATGAGCTGAAATTAAAGAGTTGAAGATTGCTGTTTAACAGTTGCACAGTCATTACTTATTTTCTTTGCAAAGCAACAAAATATTCAGCTGATATCTTATAATAGCGGGTGCCTGCCTGTGTAACCAATGATAAAATCTTTTCTATTAGTGTTTCAATGTAGTACCTCAGGACCCTTTATTTTGCTGAAAAATGGCAACAGGAAGTTGCCAGAAAGTCTTGTTTGCATTACTAAAATGTTTCTGTCTGCTTTGCACTTTGGAGGCTCAGGGGATGTTAGCTTCAAAACAACCTGATATTATTGCAAGATGCCTGTGTGCATTAAGTAATGCTTCTCCTCTCCTCCTTGCAAAACCACTGCAAACCATATGTTTAAAGAATGCTTTATTGAACGCAGGCGGTTAAAGTAGTGGGGTTTAGATATCAGTCTGCATTGAAATTGATCTTTTGTTGGGTTTTTGGGGTTTGTTTTTTGTTTGGTTGTTTGGTTGTTTTTGTTTGGTTGTTTTGTTTGGTTTTTTTATTTGCTTTGCTTTGGGTGACTTATTTAATTTACAAAAAAGTCTTGTCCATATATGTGTATTTAGACATATCAGGATAACCTGTTCACTTAATTAAAACTCTTCACAGGTCACAGAAGTCAGTTCATTATGATATGTTGCTTACCCAGGAACATCTTTTTTACTGCATGGGCAATAGAATTATCACCACAGCTTACAGACACTTAGATAAAATATGACATTTTAATGCATACATTTGATTATCCTTGCAAAGGGGTTATGAGCATATGCGTATATACAAATACATGTGCACATATTTATAAGAAAAGTTCACATATGCGAAAAGACTATATTCACCTATATAACATCCCAGTTATCTGACACTCAGTATATATTAGGTAAATCTGCAGTTATGTCTGCATTTGTGTTTCCCAATAATTCCAGTTTAGAAAATATAATGAGAAAGTAAGCAAACTGAAGTAAATTTGTGCATTTTATTTTATTTTCCATATTTTTCAGAGTTGTGTACATCTCAGCAATGTTTTCCCTGTATTAACTCAGCAAATATGAGATGTTCAGGCATCAGAAGACAAGCTTTCTAAGTCCTATAATTCAAACCTAGATCAACAGAGATTTAGTAAGCTTCAGTCCTGCAACAGTTTGGCTTTAAAATATGCTAACTGATATTAAGTTTTCAGTTTATTTTAAGAGAAAATATTTGATTTTAAGAGAAGATATTTGATGTTCAAGTGCATCCCCATGGCTTTTAAAAATTAGCATATCCCTGTGACACAGTCATGCATCCTTTTTACATACCTACACCAGCAAGGGTAAAGGGTATTTGATATTTCAGCATTCACCTCATTAATAAGTTTACCTATTTATAGTGTTAAAAGCAAAGAATTGTTTCATAGGAATAATGCACATGCAGCAGTGTTACAGAAATCATAGTTGCAATCTGGCAATCACATTTTGTAATCCGACAGGTTATGCCTCAGTAAGTTATAGTAGTTTTTCACAGCTTCATTTTTTTTCCTCTTGTCCATCATTTCTTTACTACATCTAAGAGAAAAGACAAATAAAATTCGAGTTTTTATAGTTAATGTTATTCATCTGATCTCCCTGATAAACTATGAAACACTCCAGATTTTTAGAAACTACTTTTCACTTGACTTTTTGGACTTTACAATCCAATATGAGGCCTCTACTTTTATCGTAGTGCACAGATCCAGGGCACAACAGTATGAGCTGTGCATTTGGGTCTGAAAAATTTTATGGTATTATGCAGTTGATTTGAATAATTCTAAATCAGTTTTTTTGCATGTTTAAAGTTTATCAAGCCAGTAATCCCAAAATAGCTGATGTTCCTGACAAGCGTCTCCAAAGTCACTGACAATCCTCATTAAAGGCCTGACTTTGTCACTCCAAAATAAAATAGAGCACATGACATGCAGAATAGACTTTATATTCTACTATATCCACAAATATATGGAGAATCTAGACCAAAGTTTTTTACTGAACTAATTGATTTTGGAAGCGTACATGTATACCTGGGATCGGGTCACTTTGTAGTTATTGTGCACATGGTTGTGGATTATTAAAAAATACACAAGCAAAATCGGTGTTTCTGGATTTTAATTATCGTGAAGTACTTAAGATTACAGATACTGTTTAATTCATAATAAAATAGTTTTTCTCCCCCTTAACTTTTTTTAGTATTTACATGAAATTTCTTTGGAGGAGAATTGCTCTCTTTTATATTTATGGAAGACTTTTAATGATACTAGCAACTCTTAGCTTTCTAAGTAACAGATTTCTAATTCAAGAAAAGGTGCTAACCTAACAGCAAAAGTTTCTTTAGAATGAAAAAGGGTTCACCTACCCTTCTTGGGTAGTTGAACACTGACAAAAACATTTATACACGCACTGACAAAAACATTTATACACGAGTGATTCCACTGAGGTGAAGTCGATGGCTCACTTTCATACAGTAAAGCAGATGTGTAAGTGTTTTGAAGATGAGGGTGTTATTGATTTGCTTAAGAGATTCAAATAACATTTGCTAACACATATTTCAGGCTTGGTTTCATGTGTGAACTTTTCCCTTCACTAAGGAACTTTGGTGAAAAAGAACTAGATTTTCTTTAAAAGGCATATATTTGAACTCCACTCCGTTAGGCATTAGATTTTAAAAAATGCTTTAGAAGTTTCCAAATCATCGGTTCAAACGAGGACTGGAGATCCCAATTTCTTCTAAACAGTGGTCTTCTTTTTCTAGCAGTTGAGTCACTAGGTCAGTTCCCTAAATCTCAAGAGAAATTTTGACACTTTTGCTGCCCCTCCTGCCCCCAAGTTGAAGCACATGTACAGCATCTGGATTGGCACAGCAAAGTAGTAATGGCTCCAAAGGCACCGTTGTGGACTATCAGGTCAATAATCCTTATGTTAAGAAGGATTAACATGATACAGAGTAATGGCTCTGTCATTTCTGAAGTAAAAATCCACTTTTTAATGAGCATAAAAATATTGGTTTGCGCTCTTCACATCAGAGATACAAATGGAGCTAAAAAGACAAGCATATAAAACTTCTTGAAATAAAAGTTCTCATTTAAATGTTTGAATAAAATAAATTTTAAAATATTTTAGGTACACAGTGTGCCAAATAGGCACTTTTTTGAAAATGTATGTATTGTTTTCAAATTTTTTCTTCCTTACTATATTAGAAGAGTTATAGGATGTGTATATCATGTCTTCAAAAAACATTTTTATGAGGCAGTTCAGAAATAAATTTGGCTTAGGGTTTTTATTTTGTTTTGTTTTGTTTAATTTTTCTACTGTGTGATTTTCTCCTACTTCAGGCAGAGGCTTGACACAATCCAACACACATGATCTTGTTGCAAAAGTAAGTTTGAAAGTAAGATCAGCGGTCATAGAAAAACACAGTGGTGATTTTTTTCCTATTAATATGTTTTATTTTCTCTAATTAAAAAATTCTTTTCTCTGATTGAAAAAACAAACAAAAAGCAAACCACACACACACACACAAAACACCATTCTTGAATACCCCACAACATGGGAAAAGGTATTTTCTTCACTAATAACATGGCTTTCTCACACTCCATAAGAGGCATGGAAAGTCACCAAATCCAAACAGAAAGAAAGGGCACTGCAAAAAAAATGAAGAGAATGAGTACACATGACATTTTCATTGAATCTCTAACATTTTATAAAATTAAAGACCATTTTGAAGTATATGTCTGATGGGAATCATCCTATATATAAGCATTCAACATTTTGTGAACAGTGTGCAACTGAACACATAAATCACACTAAATAGCATTGACACTTGGTCAAAAGAAACATATATTTATGGCTCAAGTGTATGTCCAAGCTAATCTATGGAGAACCTCACCATTATTTTTGTGATAAGCAGTACTGTCTACAAAAAGGGTTAAAGAAAATGCATTCTGTTGCATCTGCTTACTAAATCCCTTACTTTAGTAGAAATTCAAATTTTGTAAAGATTATTCGTTTTATTGATGCATATAATTATAATCACAAGCCATCTGCTGATTTGGCAGGCATGGTTAAAATTCTCTAACTCTCATAACCTTTCAAGTACAGTGCCCTTGGGACTCTATTTCACTTTTATATTTTGGAAAACATGTAGGGACAAACAAGAGAGGTCATCTGCCGAAAGTCAGACCTGGAAAACATTAAAAGAATAAAGATCATGTTGACTGCTCTTGTTTTAATAGAGAAAAAATTCTATTTTGTTTCTCACTTCAGGAAGGATTACACTGGTTTTCATCACACACTTTGGGAATCTGAATTTTTTTTTTGGGGATTAAAGCTCTCTCCCAGCACCTCTGGGATCTGGGTTCCAAGTTTAAACTAAAAGAACAAATATTGTTCAGTTTGGTTGCCACAGGTAAATTACACCTATTTAACCTTGGCCTTAATTTTTCTTTTTACACAATTCTCATTGCATTTCCATTTGAAATGCTTTAACAAACACTATTCCATTTTTTAAAATTTGTTTACTGAGTCTCACAGAGAGGCACCTATCATATATTTAGCTTTTTCCAATGAAGCTCCAAAGAGCGTTTTGATTTAGAAAGCTATATCCAATAAGGTATAAAATGGATGGCTAACATTCTTTGCCATAGCCCTTTAGAAAAAAATGACTTTATTTATACCAGCATACCACTGACTGGTGGTTAGCCACAGTTGAGAATGTTTAGGCTTTTGGTCTGTGAGAAGTTTTTTTGTGTCTGTCACTGTGTGTAGCCAAACTATTTTATGCTTGTCAGTTCTTTCTTTTTTAAAAGATCTTTGTAGTTGTCATTGTGGTAAATGTGGTGTTACTCTGCTGCTTCTAGCAGAAAACAACCACAAGGGGAAAAAAAAACCCAACCTCTAAAGTGCTCCCGCTGTCAAAAATAAAAAAATTTCCCATTTTGACTATCTGTAGTATATTGACAATGCTGTGATTCAGGAGAAAAGGTGTTTTTGAGAGAAAATACAGGAAGGTGGAAAAACTATGTGCAGAATGGCATAGTCCGGTGACTTCCTGGCATTAGCAGAAGGCAAAGACAGCAACCCTTCAACAGAGTTGTCTTGGCTCATTCTGTACTGATGTGTATCTCGCAGGGACAAAAGATGCAACTCTCACTTGTGTTTAATTAGTGTATCTGAAGGTCTGTATGCAGCTTGCATGCTGCTTTACTCCTTTTGGAGGTCTGATTCTCACCCCACACCCTCATTATGAGAAGCAGGAGGGAAATGCACATGTTTAAAAGTGTCTTCACAGCTGAAACTAGGGAAACAGGCCGAGAGTAGCTCTGGTTTATTTCACAACCAATTAAGTATGACATCTGTTGAAACTCAGGAAATAAGTCTCCCTTCCCCCTGTTCATATACTTAAGCTGCCAGTCTTTTGTTTGGATATGATGAATTTCACCAAGAAGAGTTTTTTCTTTGGGGTAAATAAATGAAGTAATAATAATAATAATAATAATAATAATAATAATAATAATAGTGTTGTTGTAAAACCTTTCTTCACTTTGTTTTTATATGGCATTTCACTGAGTGCATATGACTCAGATTTGTTTGACACTCACAAATCAATCAAAGAAATGTGTTAATAATTCTTTACCTAAACACTCACCTTACATGCTAAAAAAGGGCACGTTTGTGGCAAGCAATGGAGGCATGATGACATTTTAATTTTTGAAAATCTGGCTCTTAATAGCTCCCAAAGGCCAGAAAAAGTCACAAGAAGGAATTTGGGTTTTCATTTATTTACTTATATGGTTGAAAACTTGGCTCAGAACAGAAGACACCAAATAAAACAGGGCAGGTGGAATTATATATGGTTAAAAGAAAGCAATACAAAAGAATTAAATGCAGACCCACTGTCACTGGTGACTTCAGCAGGTTTCTCTGGTGTACAAGAGTTCATATTAAGCAAGATACACAGATAAGCTCTATCAGTATTTGTATCAGATAGTAATCCATGTGATGAATTTACTTACTTTTATTTCTTCTAAAATATTGCCGAATGCAAATACTAAAAGGATGGTATTTCAGTCCATACCAGCTCTTAGAGTTCAGTTTCCCTCTGTTCTGCTTAGAGCTTGATTGTCTTCCTTCTGCTATATCTAGACAAGAAATATTTACCATACCATGCTGACATTTTCCTTTGCCTCCTTGCACTGGGTTCTCCTCTTTCTCTGAAACCACACATTTCACACCAAAGCTATGGCTCACTCTCCTTTTCTGTAAGTTACTCCATCTACTAGTGCTCTCTTCTATTTGTGCATCAGCTTTGTGTTGTTTGCCAGTTCTTTCCTACAAGGACTGGCACTGCCTTCATTCCTGGAGAATGCTTTCCTACTCTATTCCTCTTGCCTTCCCAGCTCTATTTCACAGCACAGCTCACATTGCATACATGTTATTTAAGCTTTTAAGATGCTGTTCAGTGATTGCCATTAGTTCCTCGGTTAGGCATCACCATTTGGTGAAATATCAGTGTGCACAGTGGAAGTGGCAAGACCTGAGCCAGTTATTCAGATTTCCTTTAGAGTCAGTGGAAAGAAATATTTCTTGTGTGAAATTCATCTTATCCTGAAGCAGGGTATGAAATGAGTAAGATGTATCACATATCAACACCGGCTCAGAGATGCCTGCAGGTTGCCTACAGGCTACCCAGAGACCATGGGAATCCAGAAGGTGCTGCCTCAGAAATATATGTCTGCATTTCAGGCATGTAAAGTTATGAAGATTAATCTTGTCTTTCCCATCCAGCCTGCAAACTGGACTTGATTTCTTCTAAAATTGTCTCTACACAGAAACATTTCTCACATATTTATACAAGATAGTGATATGGATAATACAATATGCCTTAGATCAAAAGTCTCTTCTTGCTTTTTTCCTCGCATGACATTGTTGAAAATCTTTGTCTACTTAGCTATTAATGGAGAGCAGAATAACAGAAGTGAATACTGCTGCACAGCTCAGAGGACTAAATTTTGCTCCTGAAATGTAATTTTTTACAAAAGGGAAGGTGTCAGTTCCTTGTTTTCTTTTTAGAAGCTATTATATTTCCTTTAAAAAGAAAAAAGTTTGTTTTCTCGAAACTACTTCTTAAAAAAAATACAGAGAAATTAACTGTAAACATTTAACAATATCCATTAATTCAAAAATACCTTTAATCTGTTGGACTTTCTAAATACTGCTGATAGAACCATTTCCATTTTCTTTTTCCTGTTGGTCACCACTTAGCGTCCGGAGACACTTTTAGGGGTGGTTTCTCTGTCTCCTCAGGCTTTCAAGACTCTGTTTCTCAATCTTCAATGTAATAGAAAGATTTATTTGATTATGGTTTTGCACTGTTTCAGTAGGTGATTATAGTGATTCAATATTCCCCATGCTTTCATAAAAACTATAAACAAGCTTTCAGATTAAAATTTCAGATAGATTGCAACCATTTTCCTTCATTTTTCAAGAGATTACACAGATTTAGATTTTTACAGAATAATTTATCATCCCATGATTTTAGCGCATAGGCATGTGATTTTTAAACAGATAATATTTTAAATTTCTTGGGACAGATTCTCAAAGTTCTTTCAGATCAATGCAAAGTTCTTAAATTCTTCAAGTGGGCAGTTCAAGATTCCTTCAGGGTTCAAAGTTGCATGCAACTCCACAGATCTGTTCTAACCCTTAAGTAGTGGATAGTCCCTATGGGAAAATATTTGGCTCTACACTTCCCTAACCCATGCCGCAGAAGGCACAGGTGGGCCTTGGAAGCAGGGAGCCATAGCTGGGCCTCTGATGCTGTTTTACCTTTTCAGACTCTTCCCCTAAGGGTAGGACAGACTCAGGAATAAATTCTGCTGTAAGATAATGCTCAGCCTGATGTTATTTTGAACTGACGAGTTTTACAAAGGATGAATGACTCTGCATCTCCAGTAGCACCTCCACAGAGTCAAAGTCAATGAAAAGCATCCATGAGATCATGGGCATGCAAAGTTTATTGCGGTATAAATTGGCACCAGTTCAATAAACATAAACCTTTATAATGTTATAACTTTTCTCCCAAAAAGCTTAAACATATTCTCAGACTGCTCTTCCCCAAAATCAACACTTGAGTGTCTATCATTAAAAAGTGTCTCCTTACATATCCCTAAGTCATTCTGAATAGTGTGAAAGAAAAAACAGCTTTAGCCCTGAATGCTTTAGGCCCAGTGTTATTTATAGCAACAACATTAGCAATACCAGTTATTTTTATTGTTATTAATGTGACTTACATGCTACTATATTGTGATCATGGGCAATACTACTGTAATACTGATGAAGTGCAAGCTGCTTTCAATCAATGATTGCCAGCCTACAAACAGCAAGTTCAGCTTTGCAGACACCCTCCAGGTCACAAGTCTTACTTCCCCGTTTATTTGGGGCTTGGTATCTCCTTATTAGTTGCATGATGATCCCTTTCTTTTAAATTTACATGATACTTAAGGAGTAAAGAAGTAAAGTTTATAAGAGGAAACAGTATGGAAGACATCATGTTTTTTGGCACCATTTTTTTTTCCTTATTCCTGAAGCTCCAACAGAGATCCCCACAAAAGGAATATCATCAGCTCAATTGACACTAGAGAAGCTGCTTTCTAGCATCCCAGTTCCTTCAGTGTACAGTTGAGAGATATTTAGCCTGGGTACTGACAGAATTCAAGTTAAGCAGACCAGATCTCAGGAAAGGTGAAATTCATTCCAAAGGTGAAGTTTTTCTATTCACCAAGTGGAGAGGACTTTTCCCCCTATTTCCTGCCTGTAGATGAAGGAGTAATAATGTTCTTGAGAGCTCAGGAAACCTAAGAAAAGCCAGTAACAGGAGAAGATTTTGACTGTGTGGAGAATAGTCATGCTATCCCTGGGAATTTTTATTTTTTTAAATTTTTTTAATGAACAATGAGTGAGATACAGTGTGTTGGAATAATCTGGTCAAAGGAAGAATCTGAGACAAAATGAGCATTACATAATGGTTTTCCCTGGCCTGACCTGAGTAATCAGGGGTTTCTGTGAATCATTAAGCCCAATTAATGCACCTTCAGGAAATTCACATTCACTTAATCCAAAATCAAGTGGGAGAATTGCTTCTAATGGTGCAATAAATAAATATCTGCCTTTTAAAAGAGCATAACCACACAGCTCACATTTTCTCTCTGCTGAGACTGTTCAATCTGTCAATACAACTTGCACAACCTAGGGTGCCTGACAGAAAGAGGTGGTTTGTTACAGTAATGCTCTAAGGAAAGTGTACTACTCATTTCCTAGATGACCATTGAAGTGATCCCTTGAAATACCATGGTGCCTTTGGTGCATTGGTGTTCTCAAAAGGAAATTTATCATGTTTTAAGCTGTCAGTCCTACAAGACTTACCTGGAGCTGGATTAAGTTTCTTCTTCCATCATCATATTAAGATGATGTTTCAGCAATAAATTTGTCAATTCTTATTATCTCATGTGACAGCTAGCAAGGAATTCAGCCCCGAATAATAACTTCATGAACAGGCCTGTTGCAGATAAAGCTGCAGGTAGCTGAACTCATTCTCACATGACATGTACTCACATGACATGTATGTCTATGTTATCCCTTTGGTGTTTGGGGAAAATTGGCTTTCTCTCCTCACATCTGCAGATCTTACACAGAGGAAATCTCCTCAGATCAGGGCAACCTCCATACATATATTTCAAGCATGAAACCACGTTATGAAGACAGCACCAGTTTAGAGTCCTGCCCTCAGTTATAAAAAAATTATTTTCTGAATGTTGACACAAACAGGACTTGAATTTTTGAAGAGCTGTCACTATACCTAATTTTAGCCATAGTCTTTGTAGCCTCCTACAAAAAAGCTGAAATACTCAGAAGTTACTACTACTATTGATCTTATATTGCCATAAAAAATACATCCTGTTCAACTTAGCTAGAAAATGACGTGTTCTATTTACTTGCTATTGAATTACCTGCTGGAATTACATAAATATATGAACAGTTTCCCAAAAGTCTTAAATCATTGTCTCATTAAAGTCTGCCATATAAAATGATACAAACTCTTTCCCTAACTGCCTTAATTCTTGTGCTATTATCACTTATACTACTTAAACCAATATTTTATAAAGAAGTTTTCTAGTTCCTAGATCAGCAAGCTACAAATTAACATCCTCACTCAACAATCAGGTAAGACAAGCTTAGATGGCTATAGGGATCTAATCTTCCTTATATAAACTATTATGCAATACCATAAAAAAATCCCCTTTCATTAGCTTTTATGTCCTTAGATTCCTACTCTTGTTGATGCATTTAGTAACCTGAAGAACATGGTGTTTGCCCAAAAATTATGTTGCTTCCATGAAAATAAATGGGAATGGAAGGAGTTTTAAGTATTTTTTAAAAAAAATCCTGCTTTGTAAATTCTTTGCACAACAAACCTCGCCAATATGTAAACAGGGTTCTAGCTACTGTGTTTGTCCACAGCTAGAGCTACAGATGAACACAGTGTAGTTGTGTGATGACAGGAACAGCTGACTCATTAGTAGAGAGCAGTGAAAGGTAATTAACCCTGGGAAAAGTACAGCTGCCATGCGAGCTGTTCCTTTCTGTAGGATCTGATTAGAAATTAGTGTTAAACCACTGATTCTTTAAAAAAATGTCATTGATAATTCACTTTCTCTCTCAGGTGTAGCCCCTGAAAGGGGCCTATGATAGAACTAGTATACAAAAGGTCTTCTATCTAAAAAGGCCTTTTCTGAAAGAAGTGCCCACCTGTTTGGCTGCTTCTGGACTTTTCTTAACCATGAATATTGTCCCAGCTTTCAATATTTTGAGGACAGCCTCCAAGTACTTGGGCAGTGCAGAGAATGCATTGTCAAAATGATTTAAGGTTGTTGATTGCCATAATGGAGTCTTTAGTGAGGCTGATTATTTAAAAGTCACAGCTACTACTTCTTCTGTATCAAGACACAGTTGTGACGCAAAATGATCAGACCTCTTCAAAAGAAAGCAAAAATCTATCTCCTGAATAGATAAGCACAGCATATGAAAATAAAAAGAGAAAAAAAAGGATTATACCCTGAGCACAAAAACCATCCCTTTTCTTGCACACACTTTGGTGTTTGAGGTACCAACATAAGATACAGAACCCATTATTTAATCAGAGTCCAAACAACAAGCCAGACTATTACATAGATATGCAGACACCTGATTAAGGCCTACTTATCAAGAATGAAATAACTATTGCCAAAAATAACAAAATTTCATTTAGTGTGCTTTTGGAGTTTCTAAGGTGCTGTTTATTATTTACAGCTGCCACATGCAAAATAGTTTTGATCACCTTACCTTGTCAACCCTTCTGACCAGGACTATGTATTTGTGTACCTGTGTGATTAACACTGAGTGTGTGTGAGTGCTTTCAGATGCAGATGTGTATTTAACAGTATTACTGAGGTCCACCAGAGTGCCCTGGTTGTTTTCAATGTAGCCAGGCTTACATCAGGGAATCTGAAGGATAACTGAGCTTTAAGTGACAAAGTTTATAAGATATCTCTCCATAGGATGAATTTTTTATCTCGCTGTAGTCCAGCTTGCTACAATAGAATTATTACTATAAATTTTCCAGTATAAAATTGTACTACAAAGATATGTTTCTGTAGTGTTGTTTTTAACTCAGCGTTGTTTAGTGGTACCACAGGTCACTTTCTTACCACACATCTAAGAGATTCACATTGAAAGAAACTTTCCTCTTTCAAATCCTTTTAAATTAAAAATTTTGTTTGTTTTATGTGATATTTGAACTTAATACTACCACAAACATATAAATAAATTTATATAGACAGATAAATAATGCACATATATATCCATATGCACTCATATATATATGTAATACACCTTATTGACATTTTCAGCAATGAGACCAAAAATACTCAAAGGAAAACAGTTAAAGATATCTTCTCAGAGAATGTTTCTCTATATAGGAAAACAAACAGATTTTTAAAGACAAGGGTCTGATGTGTAAAGATTACAGTTATATCCAGATAGCCTAAGATATTAGGAGACAAGAGAATGGAAATGTGTTTTAAATTATTTTGCTGTTCACCATACATCTTTTAGTAACCATCCTTCTCAGTATTGTCCTTTTTAATTTCTACATTTTTTTTTTTGTAAAAAGCATGCAATGAAAGAGAAAATGTTTCAAGTTGAGTTTCAGAGGAAGTGAAATGAGTGGGCTACTAAATTGATGAATGCATGATGATAAAAATAATATTTGCTACATTAAAGTATGTTTAGAAATGCACAAAAGCACTTTACAGCACTCTATGTTGTTATCCTCATTTAGCTGAAAGGTAAAAAGACTTGCTGAGGGGCACAGAACAGATCAGTGGCAGAGGCAGGAAGAGAATTCCAGAATCCCTTTTTCCCAGTTATTTGCTCCGTCATGGTGCCTTCTACTTATGTCTATGACAGAAGACAGGTGTCATTTTAGGAAATAATCTTTGTCTCACTCTAGAATCACAAAAGGCTCTGAAAAAAGAATTTGAACCACCATTTCTGGTGATGCCAACCTCTTATCATAAGTCTGAATAAATTGAACATGCTTTTCCTTGTTCCCTTTATGTGATGCAAACATATGATGAGGAAAACCTTTTGGATGAAAAGTCTGTCCCAAGGAACATTAGACATGCACATTCATGTATCTGATAAGTAGTAGTTTCTTTTTTTTTTTTTTTTTTTTAATATCCTTTACTGCTTTGATTTGCAAGGTGTTATTTTTATTCTTGAAGGTTTTTTCCTGTGCTCTTCAACATCTTCCTAAGATCTTCAGGGCAGGGCAGTAGGGTAAGAAAGCCCCCATTGTCTTTAGCAGCTAGGGTCATTACAAGTCTTTTAAATGGTAGCAGACTGTACTTCACATGGCACTCTTGAAGTTAATGAACATATGTGATTTGCATCTTGAGGGAAGGCACGCTTCTTCCCTTTGTGTGACTTTTCCTTTCCTGGGACATGCCTGTCATGCTTAATGAAGAGAACTTGTTTAGAAAAGGCAAGATGAAAGCATGGGATAGCAGAATGGTAGTTATACATCTTTTTGTAAAAGTGGTTTGTATTTTTAGGCTTATTTTTCCTTTTGACTCCATGTCAGAAAAAATCCAGTCAGCTGTTTAGCCATGGGTTTTGTCCAGCATGAGAATTATGATGTCCTAATTTTGACTATTAAAATATTCCTAAAAATATGGCTGGAACAGTCAAAAATCACAGGGAAGGAACAGAGGAACCTCGATGAAGCCTGTAAGTGTTTGAGAAGTTATCACTTTTACTGAACCTAACCAGATTCAGAACTTCAGTGCAACCAAAACAACACCCCATAATATTGCCCTTGAAACCCACCAATTCCAAACCAACTTGCTGGAAATGAAGTACAGTAGAAGGACTGTAACAGCGGCAGCTAAACAGCAGGAGGGTAGCAAACATCCAGACCAGACCAGGATCTTCCTGCTACCTAAGAGGGCTGTAACAGAGTACTTAAACCCACACAGTTTCGCTGTTCTGTCAGTTGTGCTGATCTGTCTGCTCAGGCATCTCCTGCTGGCCCCAATCCTGCAACTCCTGGGCAGCCCTTCAGCGAGCAGAGCATGGTCATCTCTTGCTGAAGGCGGCAGTGGTCCCCCCACACGGTGCCTCACAGCAGAGATGACTCCATGCAGGGAAAGTCATCCTGGCTGGAAAAGAGTAAACATGCTCTAAAAGAAAACAAACCCTGTGTTCCAGAGTCAATGACGCATGCTCTTTGAACTTTCTTTTAAAATTGCTCTGAAATCATAAGGTTGTTATGGAGTGGTTTTACTCAAAATAATGCATATCATTGTGACACAAGCCTTGAAGTTAAGTGGCTACTTTAATGAAATATAGTTGCCATAGTTACTGCTGGCGAGCAGAGAATAACTTTTAGTTCTTTTGAAGCTATAAATTAGTTTAAAAAGAGGAAAAGGAATAAACAAGCATGCAAAAGTTTATTATTCAATGTTTCATGCCTGATCAACTCTTAAAAAGAAAAACTCTCCCTGGACTAGGACATTAACTTTTTCTAGCTGAAATCTATAATTGCCCATCAACAAACATAAAATTACTTTTCAACTCTCCGCTATGTCTGTTTTCATGTTTTCCCCATTTTTTCACTTGAAGAAACAGACTTTTTCAAAGTTCTGCTTGCAGAATTTTGTTAATAACTGTCATTTTACAGCATCTGAATTGCTATAAAAATAATACTCTAAAGGCAATAATGTATTGCTTAACACAACTCATGAAATCTGTGGTCTAGCTCTATTATTCATTATAAACACTGTCTTAAAGCTGATGAGAGGGAAATGAGAATTTATCATAGTGAAGATGTCTTCTAGGACCAGCTTCATTTTTTTTCAGTTTAGCATCGAGATGCGCTGTATCCCTGAAGTGTTAATGGAGGTCACTGCTGTTGCTCTCCTTTACTGTGTCAAAGCAAAAGAGTTCCTACATAGTTGACTATTGAGAAACAAAATTATGTTATTTCCAGTATATCACCTTCAGCTTATGAGCCTCTAGAGCAGTCGTGATTAACAGGACTTTTACAAAGTTTCTGTGTAGTTACAAGGACAGCTTCAATCTTCTGTCATTTTTTTGCATTAGCTATGATTATGCTTTTACCACCAAAATGCATTTATTCTAAAGGTAACAATACCGACTCAGAGAATAGCTTATGTTTCATCTATATTTATCAGCACTCACTGTACATTTGTGTCTTCATTACCAGGAAATATTAAGGGACATTGTGCCATCTATTCCTGTTTACAGTTTATTATGCAGAGATAGGAAACACTTAGCATGTAAAATGAATGTAGAAATTATTCCTGGATAGAAACACGGACATTTCCCACTCGTTGGCTCTTTCTCCTCCATCACCGGATCAGAGTGTAATTGTCAGTAATCAGGCCTGCTTGCTGCTGATAAAACCACTCTGAATGCTAGCAGCCTTCTTTGTGTGATGACTCAATTATTCCAGAAGTGCCTCATCAAATCTGCCCCATCAGCTGGGCTAATAAATAAGGAGAAGAAACTGGCCCCCCAAAGCAAATTATAAATCCATTTGCATTAACCATTTCGCTGGTCCATGATCTAGGCAGAAATAAGCATGGCAGATTGCGTTAAGCTTATTTGAATATGTTTATAATGTTTACAGCTTGCAACCTTTTTTTTTTTTTTCACAAGGTGTTGGAATTGTTGGTCATGAATAGCATCTAAATGCAGTTATGTTAATTACAGCAAAGCCTCCGGCATCTTTGAGGGATAGTTTGGTGCTTAAATCAGGTGAAAGTTAAACTCCTCTGCTAGGTGAAATAATGATCTTGGCTTTGGAGTTACTGTCCTGTTTAAAAGAGAGGATGAGTGAAAGTGAAGTTTTTTGCAGGTACTAGAAGGGCAACTGCCTGGGTTACCAGACTGTCTCACACTGTTAATGTGACCTTCTGCTCATCTCATGGTAGAACAAAATAAGATAAAGTTTAGCATTGGAGTTGAGAAAGAAAATACAGTCGTCTGCTTTCCATGTACTTTTTACTGAATGAAACAAGTACAAAAATGAGTACTCTGCCCCAAGGAAACTCCTTTCTGAAGCTCAAATTATACACAAAATAAAGACATTTCGGAATCCTGCAGATTTCTTGCAGGGAAGGTGGAGGCCAAATGAAATTCAGTTACTCATGAGCTGAACACTTTACATGTACTTCAGGATCTCCCTGAGGCTTGTGCAGAACTTAATGTGTAAAGTCACAGACTTCAGACTGTGCAGGATAAAGATCTGACTGAAGTCCAGAGTTATCTTTACTTATTTGTAATGGTATCTTTCTTTCACACATTATTTTCTCAAATACTAAATACACTGCATTATTTTGTCTTGATAAAGAGAAATCACTGTCACTGTAGAAACACAAGAAATGTTCAAGAATCGTAATGGTGAGCACATTGGATTTTGTTTCCTTAGCTACTACTTTTATTCTGAGTTAGCAAATCACGAACTGCAGCCATTATTTATTCCCATGTTTGCAATATATCAACCAGTGATGTGGTAAATGAGGGAAAATCAAATTAATCTGTTGGAAATTGAATGTTTATGCTTAAAAAAGCTTTTGGGATCTTTCACAAATATACTACAGCTTTGAGTATTGAAATTCTGATAGAGAAAACAACTTTAGACTTCTGCTGAGATAATTTTGTGGTTGTACAATATGTCTTTTCTCATTTTAAAATTATCAAGAGTTCTGGTAATCTGACCTGAATGAGTGGACTTTTACCCACAGATGATGGGTCAACAAAAAATAGTTGTTTGAAGGGATTTGTCACACATATCTGATGTAGAGGATAAGGACCTTAACTGTCATTCACATCAGCATCCTGGTATGACTCATGGATCTCAGTAGGATGGCACTTCAGAGTCAGTACAGAATCATGTTGCACTGGAAATGACTATAAACCAAGGAATGAATTGCAAAGACTCCAGGTGATTTCACTGAACAATTACACTGGCAAATCAAGCAACTCAAATATCCCATGTTTGTGGGTTTATAAAGTTTATTATTCTAGTTGAATTGAGATGATGGTTGAGAAGGGTGAAAGTTTTCTTTATAGGCAGGCAGGCTTCACCTTCTAGAATGAAAAATACTGTTCAGACACATAAGCAGTTGTATTGTAAGCATAATTTACTGTATGGAAATGTTTTGAGTTCTTAATTTAAAAAGAGAAATAAGTTAATTCAAGCTATGAATAGATTGGGCCAAATGTAGATACATATGGACACGGGAGGAGTGACCCCACCAAAGAACCTTGATTGACAAATAAGTAAGTTAGCTCTGCCTCAACTTCATCAACAGTGATCTTATCATCAAAGCTACCAACAACCTAATTAGATGTGTATGGGCTCTTGAAGGTTGAGATCTTATTTTCTCCAGTTGGTATTGCAGGTTTCAGTACTTCTTGCAATACCTCAACATTTGGCCCATGATAAATTTTACAACTCAGAAAACTTACTAAATAAATTCAGTATAAGGCCTTGATATTCCTGTGAAATGAGCACCAAGTGTTCTTTGCTACCTGAACTATCAGATCCCAACATTTGTATTTGAAATATAACTCACTGGAGTGGGGACAGGGGTGACACATAGTTTATGTTACATTGAGGGTATATCACATCCCATGACACAGCATAATCCTGCAGACCCTGTTTAAAGCATGACAGATGCATGACATTGTACTAGACTTTTTACGAAACATCATATCTTCAAATGTGGGTACTCACCCACAAATCAGCTGAATGGCAGCTCTGTTAAGTGAAAGAAATCAAACCCAACACACTTAAACTTACTAACCAGCAACTTCTGTTGTGCTTAAACAGAGCAGAGAGGTGCAAGATTCTGTGTTTTGACACTGTTGCATGTAGTTTTTCAGTACAATTTTAAAACCTGCCCCCCAGACCCATCCCAGTCTAAACTTCTTTCTTATAAGGAGGATTTCCAATACACTAGCTTATTATGTAAAGCTAAATGTGGGAAGTTTTGTATATTTTTCCTTGTCCTTTGTGCACTTTTCCAAGTGGATCTCAGCTGTGCTGTCTTAACTCTCGGTCCCTTAGGATGAGAGACACAGCAGATGGGGTTAGGGCAGAGGGCTGATGCTTCTGACAGCAAACGGCCTGGTTGTTGAGTGGAAGCTGTGAGCGTCAGGAAGCTCCTTTTCCCCAGAGAACCAACTAACCACTGAAGAAAGTTGAAAATGAGCCCTTTGAGAAACGCTATTAAAAGTAGTAAAAAATTGCAATTGTGCAGATGATGTGCTGCTGTGTGGTTATTCGGATGCTAATGAGTCTGACATTAGGGAACTCAAAGGGTTTGCAGCTACTCCCTTATGTGATTTAGTTCTTTATTGGCAATCTTTGAGAAAATATAAAAAAAATATATTGTTCATAAATATTTAAGTTGCTAGAATTTTGGACAAAAATCTGCTAAGTTTAAGTCTTTAGAAAGAGCTTTGCTCACCATTGTAGTTATTCTTAGAGGTCTTTTGTTTTAGGTAATGAGTTTTGAACAAAGAGGAAGGTAGAAGGCTTTGAGACTTCGTGATTTTTTTAAAATGAATGTTGAAATAAAATAACAGGAAAATAGGACTTTGCGGATAAACATCTTTCTAGTAACATGTAAATTAAAAAAAAGGTTTAAAAATCCTCTTGGGACGGTTTGCTCTGGGTTTTCTCCTTTCTTTATCATCCTACATCTGTTGCCTGTTTCATTATTTGATAAAAGTATCTTGATTATAATTAAAAGTTCCGGATGGGATGAAACTAGCATTGTATCTATTGGGACATAAGCAGAAATTAGTCACTCAAGAAACTCTAGCTTCCCTGAGAATCTGTTTAGAATGATCCTTTGAAATTTCAGAAATGTAAATTCAAAATTTTGTTAAAGAAAATATCATCATATATCACTAAAAGAATAGTTAAAGTTCTGAAAGTTTATTTGAAAACTTTATCATAATTGGAAGACCTTCAGGGAATAGATCTATTTTACTAAATACACTGATATGTGTAACAGACCTCTGAAGTTGCAACTGATAGCAAAATTTTAATGTTTTGGTCACTAGTGTTAGGAGCAATTCCTAAATAAAACTTGCCCTTAATAACTGCTCATTGTCAGATTCTTCCAGGTTGCAAGTGCCTAGAACTTTAAGTGTTAGAAGGGTTTGGGTGTTCAGTATTTCTGAAAACAAGGATTTCAGTTTTGTACACTCAGATGTAAACTTCTGCAGCTCTACTTCCCTCACTGTCACTGCTGATTTAACATAAAGTCCTCACAGAAAGGAATAAAAATTTAGCATGGAGAAATATTAAAGATTTCCTTAATTTGGCTTATGCTGATAACACTCTCAGCCTGCCAAATTTTAAATTGTAACATTTGAAGTTAAAAAAAATTGAATGGAATGGAGAGGTTTTCTTCTGTTTTTTAAAATATCTCAGAAAGGTTCTCATTTATTTTACATCATGAACTGAACCATCCCACTCAGTCAAAGGGGTTCTGATGCAATTAAAATATTTGACTGAGGATTTCTACACACAGAAGCAGTAAATTTTTGTCTACAGTAGATGAAAAACTTTTCTTACAGCAGGTCTATTTCATAAGCTATCAAAAGGGCATTATTGATGTAAAGAAACTACTGTAAGAAAAGAAAAAAAATTATTTTTATGCCTTTTAGATGCATCATTGATGCCTCTACACCCTATCTTTATAAAACCACTGAAGAAAATATTGCACCTGGATTATTTACCCATTTGATCTAAAGAGTGTCTTGTTGCATTTGTTTTACTTAGTATAGCTGGGGTTTTTTTGTTTTCTTTTGTTGTTTTTGTTTTGTTTGTTTGTCTGTATTTTCCAGAGAATGAATTTGAGGATTATCTGTTAAATCAGGGAAGGCATCTTGGGCTGTGTGGCAAATTTGGTCCCTTGGAATCTGCACGTATTTTCACCTGGAAACACACAAAGGTGGGATAATTTATTTACAAAAATTAATTTGAGTAGAAATATGACTATATATTAGTAGTAGAATACTATGTGGTTTCATGTGTCGTGCCTCATGCACTAGGACTATTCCTGCATAGTATCTGCTGTTTTAAGAAAAGTCTTCAACAGTCAGTAGTACTAAACTGTTGGAGAGATGAAAATTTTTGCAAATACGTAGAAATTCTAGTTCTTAAGTTTGTGAATTACACACTTTTAGCCGTACATACTGTCAGTAACACAAGTGTATTTGAATTTATATGTCTCCAGGAATGAGAATATGTTTCACAATGCAATGCTAAAATTTAACCTTTGATTCATAACTAATTAGTGACATATATATATATATATATATATGTATATATGGTTTATTATTTAGGAAATTTTTTAAACTGTACAGCAGTTAGGTGGGCTAAAATTTCATTGTACTTAAAAAGATCTCAAAGCATCAAAATCTTTTTTTGTTTTTAATATTGACGCTTTCTTTCTTCTAAAAAATTACGTTTAATATATACTAGCACACAAAAAAGCGATAAGACCTTGAACTACATAAAAAATAATAATCTAGGAAGAAAAACCTCCAGAAAGTAGGCTGGGTTAAGCTGCATTTCAGTGTAGTATGCTATATAATTTTTCTCTGAATTTAAAAATGAGCAGTTGCCCCTTAATTTCATGAAGCTGTGACTCTGCCCTCTAAAGCCTTGGTAAAGAAGACTAATAGAAATACTTGGCACATGTTGGTTACCTAAGGGAATAATAGAACTATTTGCTGTAGTCGTTTGGCAAAAGGACATAAACATATGGCTTTGGTTTATATTCAGCACTGCCAGTTGTGCAAAGTTGCATGGATGAAGTATACAACAGCAGTGACAACTCAGAAATCAGAAGTGAGAATCAAAATAAATCATCCTCATTACAAAGCTATTCAAGCTTGCCTCTGATCTAAGGCTTATTTTGACTCTGCATATTTTCAACTAGTGAATTTAATATAATAAATATCTTGTTCTCAGAAACTTGTTCACCATTTAATCACACTATAAAATTCCAAATTGTTGAAGATTTATATGGTTTATAAACAGGCTTTAAAGTTTGCATTTAGTAAATGTACTTATTTTGATTCCTGAGAAATTCATAGAGCTGAACCTATTATTTACATGTCATTCAACTTTTTCCTAGAGAAATCAAGCATAGCATTAGCAAACTGAAGTAAAATTTTCAAATATAAAGATGCAATGCCTCCTTGGTTAAGAATAGTGAATTTATTGACAGTCTTTATGACTGTCAATATTTTTTGCAACAGTCTTTATGAGCATATTTCTAAATATTTTTCCTTTCTGGTCATCAACATATTATTAAAAAAGAAAAAGAAAAAGAAAAAGAAGAGCAAGAAACTTTAACCACATTACAAGCAATGTTCCTAAAAATATTGTATTTTGATTCTGGATTATTTTTACCACCAGCAATGAAAAAACTCAACTTTGTCTAGAAGATGTTATATGTGTTTTCGGCATTTCTTTCTCTCACTGTAGTTCTCACCATCAGTGTGAGATTACCACTTCATATTAAAAATTTTATCGCTGACCAAGACAAAGATATGGTCAGCGCACATATACACGTACAGACAAATAGTGCCCTACTCTTCTGGGCGGGCTATAGGAAATCTTACTTTCAGATATTAATTTTTTTTCTCTATGACTTTATTCTCTTTTTATGTGGTAGAATCTTACATGAGTCAGTGAAAAAAAATATCAAAGTATGAGTATCAAAACAACTGAAAATCTTGCTCTGAGTGTATTATTTACTGTATGGAGAAGTACACAGATTGTCATGTCACCTTGGGATGCAGTATAGCACAGTCCTGCTCATTGTCCTGAGCAGAATATGACTTCAGCTATGAAGTTTTTGACTTGTTTTGGAGACTTGAGAATGGATTTGTGTGCTTTAAAAATCTGTGAGTTTTTTTCTTCTGACTTATTTCCCTAAGCTTGTGACAGATATAGCTGTCACCTCAGTACTAATTTAAGTAATTCACAAATTAAAAATAGTACAGAAAAGTTATTATTTTTCCAGACCTCTCAAAATCAGGTAAAGTTTGTCCTTGTGAAATGATTCCCTAAATTCAGTTTTGAAAATCAGATACAGCTTCAAGTTCGAAACTCACAGTGCAACGGTAAAGCTTATACTCTTTATCTCTAGATAAACTGACGATTTCTACTCTTCTAGCTAGTTATGCAAAAGGAAACAGACTGACACTCCAGCAGTGTAAAATCCACTCCAGAAAAATCATGCTTTTTTGAAGATTTCAACGGAAATTAAAAAGTGCATCTCTCTTTCCCGGCAGCACTAGCTCCCCTAAGTCATACTTTCACAGTAATGTGCTGTAAAACTATCCTACTCAGATAGTAGTATCAATTTAGTTTCTGAAATTCAAATTAAAAATGTGCAAGTAAACTGAAATAATTGTTATTATTATTATTATTATTGTCATTATTATAATTTATTGTGCATGCCCTATTTTCAGCTGTTAGTCATATTCTTGGATCCTATTATAACATCAGTACATGCACATGTGCACAGACAAACTCCAGGCACACAAAAAACCAAACTCGGAGCCAAATCCTGATTCTCTCACTCAGGGAAGTATTTCCAGGTGCTGCTCTTGAGTCTGTTAACTGCAGTGGGATGGTATAAACAAAAGAAGTACCATTTGGTTCCTGCAGCCAGGAGCTCTGAAATAGTTTTCTCAAACTATAGAATCAAAGTATGATTGCTGCTATTGCAGCAATAAATTAATCTGGAGAAACATGAATACCCTGTAGCAGTTAAATAGCAAATTATTACAGTTTCAGCCAAGCAGAATTTGGGTTATTGTCAGTGGCTCCAGTCAGTTTTTTGCAATCTAGTTGTTGACTTACATGTAAATCTCAGTCAATATTGAAGGAAAAGTGGAGGAAGGATCAGAATGAAATGCACGAAGTCAGAGAGAGGGCACTCATAAACCTCGGGGGATTTGTTGGAACATGTTTTCAGAAAATAATTTAACATCAATATCTTCAGTAAATTTTGAGATCACAGGAATGGAGTATCTGAAGCAGAAAGCATTTATTTCTTAGCCTACTTGCTTAATGATTTGGGACTGCAGAGCTGCTGAGCCTCTGTCGTCGTGTTTCTGACTGTGTATTTCCCACTAATTCCTTTAGAGTCCAACTAATTTTGAAAAGAAAATGTTTAGATGAGTTTAAAATATATCAAATCAGAGAATCTAGCTATAAAACACTTAGTTCCACTATTCCCTTGCCATTATTTTTGTAAAACCTGCTCTTAAAAATTATGGGACTATAACCCCCAATAAAATTTTCCTGACAAACATTTTACTTTCCCCATGGTCCTGATGGCTAAAAAATTTAGCAGTGAGATACTGTGTGAGGATTTTGTGCAGACATGAGCATTCTATTTACCGCTTATGGATTCTTGACTCAAGACAACATATGCAGTGGGAGGAAGAGTGACCATCCCCCAGCTTCGACAGCATGAAGCAACTTTTTAGAATCCACCCATCCTTTACAGTCAGAACAATAATAATATATGTCTCAAATTAACACCTTCATAACAATTACCTCTAAAACTGTTGGCTAGAATTTTTCAAAATTTAATCCTTTTATTGTTCCATGGGTGATTTGAAAGTTTGAATGCTTCTTGCCGACTACCATTTGCTGTAATTTCGTGTAAAATTATCACTATGTAGATGAAAAACAGAAGAGAGAAACTTCATTCACTTTGTATCAGTATCAGGCAGTCTCTAAAAGAAGTACCAAACTCCAAAGATAGTACATTTAAATTTTGAGCAAGAGAGGTTTATTTTGCTGACACATTTAAGTGATTTCAGTTTATTCAGTTGCTTTTGTATTTCAAGTTAAGGTGTCTTTTGTAAGTTAAGGTGTCTTTTATGCAACACAAACCCAATGATTATTTGGATATGTGTATGCACCAGGCTAAACTGTCCCATAAATTTTAGGTTTGAGTTGATAAAAAGATGTCTCAAAGTGTGAAACTTTTACAAGGAAATAAAATCGATTGAAAAATCACCTGCATTGATTTTATCATTTGTTTTCACTCTTTGTGCAGTTTTTAAATATTCATCACAATGCAACCTGCTGTTTAGACCAAAGTAACCGCTCTTCCATAGAAGCAGTGGGTACTTTTTGTTTCATAATTAAAAGAGCAGCACTGTGATTGGTGTGGTATTTATTATGAAATGATGACAAAGGAGTACCAGTGGTTTTAATAGTTTTAGCTTACAGGAGCTGTTGTTAATTTTGTCTGTAGAGTTGCAGGTGAAATAATGCACAGTGGATAAATAGTCTATATTGGTTTAACTGAACATAATATATAGTGTGTTCTGGAGTTGTTTGTCTCAATAGACTATAGTAATCAAAAGTAATGAACCTATTATGTGCAGGACCTTGGAGAGCATGGAATGGCAGTAAAAGTGTGGCACATAAAAGGTTTATTAAAGGAAATTAAAGTCCATCATTGCCACACCTGCTCCCCTATTATAAGTCTATGGCAGGTCAGTGCCTTCAATCACAACTCAGCATCAGAGAACAGAGCCATGTTTCCCATTACCATTGCAGTCACATTGCAAAAACTCAGTTCTCCAGCTTTTAAGGATAGTAACAAGTAAAGGCTGCCATCAGCCCCATTACATAAACAGAAGCCCCTCATGTGTTTCCCTGCTAATAATCAATATCAGATGTAAATTTAAATGGAGAAAAGGTATAATTGTCTGGCTTTGATGTGCATTTCCATCAGTTTATATTTTCATTTCGGACATCACTAACCTGTGTTCTAGAATTACACTTCTTCTAGTCCATGAATACCCTTTTCAAATATTTCTGTTCCCTCCTTCAAATAGATATTTTGATTCCCATATCTGCTTAAAATGATCAAACATATATAAAAACAAATAAACCCCATGAAATTAGAGAAATGCTTTTTATCCCCTAGAAAGGCTGAACTTTATTTATTTCCCAGGTCAATTTTGTTCATATTCTGCAATGTTCTTTCAGATGAGACCTTCAAAACATCTCAGTAATCTGAGTCATATAGAACTGAAAATAAAGCATACTCAGATCTTCAAACTCTATAAATGGAAAAAGGCACAAACACGACTTCTTGCATCCTTCCTCCTTTCAGTGCAGTTCAGCAGATCCTCAGAAAGAAAAAGTGAAATAATAGACAGGATCTTCTGCTGACATCAGTATTTATCTTGTGACATTTTGCAGGGAGAGATGCCTGGCATCTTCTGGTCTCCACATCTACCTATCACCCAACACATTTTTATAAATCAGACACTGGTGTCTGCAAACGGATCTGCAGAAGCCCACAGGAGCTGCTTTGTCTACAGTGTATTTGATCATCACCATTTTACAAACAGGGAAACTGAGATTCCAGTCAAAGACAGATAGCAAGGTTCCCTCAGAGATTGAAGAAAAATTCCGTAGTTCCCAGCATTTTGCTTAGACAAAAATTCCTGGTGATAGAGTCTTCCTTATGTAAAAAGTAAGTGCTACTTTTAGAAAGGAGTTTGCCTCCCTGGACATGGTTAAAATTGCACCATTGTACAATCTGCTATATGTCACTGCAGTTCTCCACACCATGACATGAAATCTTAATCCCTTTGAATTTCAGGGGTTTGCAATAAAATCCATGGATTGAAAGCCTGCCCCTATAATTATGTGCCTGGGTCACATCCAAGACCAGAAGGTGCCTATTTCCAGTTTGGGTTTAGATGTAGCCAAAAGTGCAGTGAGAACAGCTGATCTTGAAAGGACTCTCTTATTTCAGTTAGAAAACTTATGACAGCAGCTGACTTCTGGGGAGGGTCTGGACTTTTTGATTGTTTGGGTTTGTTTGGCATTTTTTTACTGTAAAATAGAAATCTGGACACTCCATGCTCCCGAATAAATCCATAACTCACTGTCTCTTCAAGCAAAACTTCTTAAAGAAGTAGTTGATTAAGTGTTGAAGAATTTCAAAGCTCTATGTGTAGTTATGCACTGTCAAGCAAGAAAGTTTCATGCTTAAAGGAAGAAGTTGTCAGAAATGCAGGTTCCAACAGAGCTATAGAGCTATGCCTCAGTTACAATAAAAATGCAGAGTTCCTGTAGTCATGGCAGCTTTCTGGGATCTTTTGTTTCAGGAGGTGGATGCCGAAAGCAGCACTCATGCAGCATTACTCTTTCTAACCTTATGCCTTCAGCTAACACCTGTAGACCTTGTCATTAAACCTTACAGAGTCACTCATAACTATCACTTTATTAAACAAATCTGCATCATTAAAGGTATCTCCTAGGTATTTACTAGATATTCACAGATGGCTTTTTATCTCTTTGACAAGATTAATAAGGCATGATTATTCTTTTTTTTCTATTACTGTCTAGCCTTTGGAAATGTGAAAAAAAAAAAGCATTGGAGTATATTTTTTTCTCTCAATGGCAAAAGGTATGAATTAAAGACCTTGTGTTAATATTACAGATGGATGCAGATGGGGAAAATAAAAAGCTGCGCACACGCTCCAAAGGAACCAAGGGTGAGTTAGCAAGCACGCTCCAGGACCCTGTGCCCAGAACACCATGAAATATCATAGTTCCTGTGCGCAGTCCTTAATGTGCAGTGGAAGACTCTGTAGCTTCCTTACGGCTGCTTTTTTAATCAAGGCAGGACACAGACTGCTGGCATCAAGAGGCATGATGTTATTAGCTATGGTATAAAGAAAAGCCAAAAAAATCTATTGATGCTATTTTCTTTGAGTTATTTTTTGAAGAAAATAAAGGTTAAGGTTTTTATTATGCAAAAAACAACAAAAACCAACCAACCAACCAACCAACCAAAAAAATCCAACAAAAAAAACACCCCCAAAAACTCCCAAAATTATTTTTCCACAGCAAGTAGAGTGGGACAGATGCTTTAAAAATATTATATCAAAACTTTATCTCAGTCACCTGAATCCTTTTCTGTCTATTGCCATTAATAATCTATAAAATAGTTGTGTAAATGGTCCAGAAGTAAATTTTCTTTAATCAAAAGCTGCAGGTGTATTTGGTAGAAGAGAATCTTGTGGGGTTTTTATTAAGTATTGGTGCTCATGTTTCATTTACAAAGTTATGACATAGTTTTATTTCCCAGATATTACTCTCTTTTTGTAAGGAACAGATGGAAATGGAGTATTGAGAGATAAACAGGCACTTAATGATCTCAACATCTGGAGAACATGATTGACTAGCAGTACAGCCTTCCAGGAAAATAACTTTTTATTTTAATTCATAACACTTTTTGTGACTCTTGATAACAAGTGAAAAATGAATATACTTAAAAATAAATGTCAAAGTTTTGCCTACCCTGTGAACATTTTTGCTTATGACTATTTTCAGAGGCACAAAGCACCCATCCTTCACTCTGATATTAATGAAAATTGTGCATTCTCAGGATTGTGCAAAACAAACTACTTCTATTTGTTGTCACAAATCACTAATTTAAATTGTTAATATTGTGCCTTCAGGTTCAAGTTATGGTCAGAATGAAAAATTGGAGTGGTTTGGCATTATTTCTTTATTTTCAAATGATCAAGGCAGCAAAAAGTGCTAGACTTCATGCAGGGAGAGACAGAGGAAGAGCACTGAAGTACCAGAGAGTGACTGCGATAAGGGGATAAATACAGACAAAGCTTTCTAAAAAACATAATCATTGTCATACCAGAACTTAAATACAAGCTTCAGTAGTGATCACTGAAATTAGTATAAAATTAATTTATATTTCAAAAGTACCAAACAGAGAACTTTGAAAGTCTCTGAGAAGTGATTCACACCTCACCGTTAGGGAATATCTTCTCTGTTGGTCAGGAATGTGAGTTAAAACATTTTGGCTGGCACAGCAAACTTTAGTTGTTGTTAACAAGGACTTCATGCCCTTTTACTCCAAATGCTAATAAGACAGTTAAAAAATTTATGATTTTTTTTTTCTCCATGATTTTATACATGTACACACACTCTTATAGCAATGAATATATCAAGAATATTTTCCCCAAAAGTGGAAATAACAAAAGTTGCCTCTGAAATATGAGTAATCCTTTGAGACACCTGTTGGCCTCGTCAATATGCTGTATACTCTTGTGTGGACTGGAATTTGTAAACACCAGCCTTTGCAATTCCCAAACTGATTTTAAATTCTGAAAAATTAAGAAATTTTGCATTCTATTTTAAGGAAAAACAAGGGTCTTTGCTTTTACTTTTATTTTTTTTTTATTTTCCTTATTGTTCCACTGAACATCATACTCCAGCTTTCATGCATCTTAAAATAACTGTGAGAATTACACGTTCATTTAGCATTTGTCACTAGTAACTACAATCCTGTGGTTAGCATGAAATAACCACCTGTGTTTTGATAGCCACTCCTCTGTCATTACAGATAGGCAGCTGCAAGGCTGCAGAAAGCCCAAGTCTGGAAGTGTAAACTAATTAATTCTTTCCTGCTTTTATTAACAGTTCAAGTGGACTGTATAGCTCAAGAGCTCAGGTAAGAACTTACATCGTTTATTTTTTTCAGTTTTATTATTTATTATATTGACAAATTTATACCACTGCTACTGCTATAAAATAAAGAATCAAGCCAATGTATTTTGTAAAGCTTTAGCATAGATCTGAAAAAGGATAATTTCTGTTGATTCACTTTTTAGATACATAAAAAGCTAAAGCAAAATGTTAGCAAAAATTATGCAAGTATAATCAAAAGTAATGTAAATTGAACAGGATTTTGGTACATTGTCTTTGTCTTCAGCCTGTGTCAGGGCACACAACAAAATAATTTCTGGTGGATCTTCAGATCTTCTTTTTTCCTCTAATATTATAGTATTTCAATATCTGAACATTATAAGAGATATTAATATATTTTACTCGATGGCTTTTATAAAACTGATATGTGTACTCCTGTAAATTCCAAATGCACTAATGGCTCATTCTCCCTTAAGTATTTGTTGAGATTTCATAGTTTATGGAAGTAACAGGGAGCATTTCTCAAACTTGCACAAAGAATTTTGATCCACTCAAAACCAAAAACTATACAAGGATATTTCAGACTGCAAATATTCTAGTAAAATTTCAGCTTAACTACGTTAATCTAACTGTGCATATACCAAATCCTAATTAGTGATCCAAAACCTTAGATTAAACTCTGGAAAGACTGGCAGATTATTCCGTGGCAAATCTTCAAGAAAGAAAATATTTAGAGGTATCTGCAAATTCATAGAGTTATTAATCAGAATTATAATTCACTACCGTTTCAGTGTAAATACTGATTTTCTTTTTTTCTTTTTTCAGAAAGATCTTTAGTTTTTGTTAATTAACTCGTTTTCCCTACACCCACTTTTCAGCCCATGTTACTGAGCTGCTTACTTAATCACAGCAGGCATCCAAAATATGTGCTTGTAGGTTCATCCATCTAGGGAACAGAAACATCATAGTGTGATTTATTTGATCAACGAAAAATGCTCAATCTCTTGAAATAGGACATGAAATATTTACAGGAAGTTATTTGCAGTGAAGACATACAATATTTTAAGGTTTTGTTTTATAATAAAACTGAGGAAATTATAAGCTTCTTATAGCTACTCCATGAAGAGAAGTGTAGGCTAACTTTTTGGATAAATTATTCATGGTGAGTCACTCATTCAGCTCTACTGTGAATCTCATTTTTTTGTATAGCTTCAGTTTCCTGAGATTTAGTGCTTCTCCTTTTTTCCTCTGTGCATTGCTAATTTATGCACCAGAAGGATGCATTAATCCGAAGAGGCAGCCATCCAAAAAAAGGGATGGTCCATGTGCTCCTAAGAGAAAAATGTTTGAAAAATAGAGGATCTGCAAGCTTCTGCAACATCAGGGAAGCTGTGATTTATGTATTATCAATTGCTATACTTTTTCCCAAGCAACTTTATTTTTCCCTGTGAAGTACGTGTAGTCTTAGGAACTACTGTGTAGCAGACCACTCTTCAGAGATGTGGACAGCCTCCATAAAGAAACATACTTTAGTTTAAAACAGTGTGCTAAACAGCACAGAAAAGCATTATCCAGTCCTTAACTTGGTATTTATAACTTCCGATGAACCAAATTCCATATTGGGTATCTCCACATCAAGTGGCTGGCATATAAGTCAGGTGATCAACTTTTATGAATCTACTTGTCCATGAAAATGTAGAGGGAGAGAAGCAGGGACTGCTTTTTTGGAAATGCAGCTGCCGGACTGCATTCTTGCTAATCATACCATATTATTGTGGCAAAACTATTGAACAATCCTCAAGAATTAAAGACTGAAATAGTCTGTTGTGTTCCCTGGATACAGATATTAGAACCACTGTCTTTTCTGACCAAGGTTCTAAATGCTGTGTTGGCTGAGAAATTTAAATCCATGCTTAATTAATTTCCCCTTTTCCCCTGGCTTATCCTATCTGACAAAGCACTTTTGCACTCCTTATTGAGTTTCTGTTACGAAGTGCCTTGGGATACTTCTACATGAAAGACACTACATAAGCTTACATGCTCATTTTGTGTTATTATTAATTTCATAGCATTGATTGGTTCTAGAGCATTTGTTAGCCTTTTCTTATTCTGTAACTCATGTTTCACAAAAGTAGAAAATAAAATAAATGAAAAGAAAAACAAAGAGTTTCAATCACTGATTATATTCAATAAAGCATGAAAATTTCTCCTTTCTAAATTTCAGGCGTTGAAATCTTGCTTAATAGAATTCAGTGCCAAAAAATCTCTTGATTTCAAGAAAGTCGAGATTTCATTAAGCAAACTGGCTAATGTTGTTGCTATCATCCATCTTCTCCAGAAAAATAGGATCACTATTGTCTTGCACTGCACTGACTTTTCAGAGACTTTTTCCTCCAGGTATATGTAGGTACTTACATGTCAAACTTGCACTGATTTGGTATAACTATATGCCTAAGAAATCACGACTTTCAGTAAAATATAAATAATTTCCTTTTACATGAACACTATTAACACTTCTGTGTTCTTAGTTCAAATTTATTAGGATTATTTTAACAATATCTACCGTGTGTGCTGTAGTGTTGAAGCATAGTATGCTAAACCGAATAAGTCTTTCAAAACAGAACTGTTTATCCTTGAAGTCTTGATCATTTATTTATTAACAATATGATTTAATATTTTATTTAGGAATGTACACCCGTGGTGTTTTCATTGGTAGCTAAGCTATCTTAAGATGAACCTTTTTATCACAAGCTAAAGATAGCAAACAACGTGTGGTAGAAGCGAGTGCTGAAGCCAGGAAATCCCTGTTCCATGCATTCAAGTTTGAATCTGACAACTTCTGGGCATAGAAGCTCTGTTGTATCCATCTTCTGTAAGAAGCAGCATGAAGAGGTCTTCTCTTAGGCAATTTTTTCATGGACCACTGAAAGGACCAGGACCTTCAGCTGTGTTCAGGATTAGAATGGAAACCAAAGTAAAGTGAGGAATATTGGAGTGATGTATTCTCATTACTGTGTTTTATTTAACAGATGGGATACAGTACAATGAACCATCTGTAGGTTATGGAGTGGCATCTGGGTCAGACCAAGGAAGAGCAAATTGGATTGATCCAAGCACAGGATTGCAAAAGAATAGACCAGTTTGGCTAAATCCATATCTGAATAGAAGGCACACCTTTTCTGAGTTAGATACAGGTGAAACAAAGTGTTTTGGGCTGTTGTCACTGATGATTTATGTAGAGTCCACATAAGGCGTTTCAAATCATGGAGAGAAGCATTGCCTTTTGGTGGGAATAGTTGCACTTCCCCTTACTTTCCGCACTACTGCATCACTTCTTCAAAAGTAAGCAAAATAACTTTTTTTATCTGGAACTCATGTTCCAGAGGTTGCGAGACATTTTAGATATTCAGAGAAGCTGAACTGTTCATTGTGAATGTACAGGGTTATGAGTATCTTGAATACTTTAGCAGAGAGAGAGGTAACGGAGTAGAGCTATCTGGATGTCTCCTCGTTAGAAGTAGTAACTGGACAATTCACTTTTTTGCTGCTGTCTATTGATTAGGAGGGTGAGAAACCAGCAAAGCAACCCTTCAAGCGATGGAACCAAAGTATCTCAGAAAGTCTGTGTTACTAAAATGTATTCCCTCACTTTACCTGTAATGTTTTAAGAGGTACATTAATATACCATTGTATACAAGTATATGACAACCTGCTGAAAGCACTTAACTACCCGAACTAGTTATTCCTTATTCTACATTGCTGAATATTTTCCTTCTTTTCCTTTAAGAACTGTTAAATTACATGTATGCAATTATAACTGATCTCTGTTTCAGTGATAGAACGAAGGTAGAGAGTTTGGTAGATAGAATGGAATTTGGCCAGTCAGGAAAAGCTCATGCATGAGAGAAAAGGCTTGTTCATGCCTAGCTGCATTTAGAAAAGAATGATTGGCAACTCTTTTCCCGAACTTTATAAAGTAAGCAGATTTTTAAGTATTTGTGTGGAAAAAAAAAAAGCAGTAGTATGACAGATGACTGGAGAAGGAGATGACTGGAAAGTGATACTCAGATGATGGGAGAAGTGAGAACATGAAGAAAAATCACACAAAAGGCTCCAAGGTGTTCCTCAGTAAGAATTGAGATTATGGTTGATTTGTGTAGCTATCACCTTTGCAGTGGTGTTATCCCATAGCACTGCTCAGAAATGAAACAGAGACTGAGAAATCTGTTTGTTCCTAGCTGGCATCTGGAAAAAAACTGTAAGGTTTGTCCTTTGGGCTTGGCTTCTGTTTCCACAGGAGTTGGTCAGAGACAGATTTTCTGGAAACTGCTGTGGAAAAGCACATTTGACATAATCCTGAATAAGCACATTTGGAACAGAAACTGAGGTGGACTCCTGCATTTCCTGGTGTCTCATCTATCTCCCACTGGCAGCAAGTGGGGGACCCTCACAGTCCTTAATGCTCTTTGCTGAAACAAATTGTATCTCTGAATTCAAAGAGACTTAGTAGTAAATGTTAAATGAAGATGGTCAATAGTTACAGCTACTGCCAGACATGTCTGAGCTTCACAGAAAGTCTTTTTTTGCAATTGAAGATTGGATGTTGACAGCATACGCTTCCAGATTTCCTCCCTAGTGCTCCCCATGAGGGTAACCGGCTGGGGCAGAGCTGTGCCACCTTGGCATTTAGATATTTCTCCATGACATATTGGATTCAGCATTCCACCTGAGTCAAAGATCTGTATCATGCTGTTTCTATTGATAACTGATCTTCAGTTAAACAATGGGCATTAATCTTAAGAGTAGCTATTCCCAAGGTCTGTTAACAGAATGAGTTAGAGTATCTGCTCCTTGCTCTTTAGCTAGGGGAAGGAACTTCCTCCCTGCCCTAGCCATTGTAGAAATTGAAATGGTTATGGGGTGCTGAAAATATTAACCTCTGTCTCTTTACTCCATGATTTGTGGTACAAGCAAGTCTGTCATGTTATTATGAATCATGCTTTCTTAAATTCCCATTAAATCTAGTTAATTTACTATTATTTTCTGACATCATTGTTAGGTTCCTAAGGAACTTTATCTGGTGTGCTGGACCTTACTCTCCTCAAAGAATCTATTGAAATCCATGTTTTACACTAAGAAAAAATGGTTTTGTAGTTGATGTTTGATAGAAAACATTGAACAGTAAAACATAAACACTGAACAATCACTGTGTGGTGCCATTTACTGCAAGGCAAAAGTAAGTATGTAGTCACAGTATATTGTCACAGTCATAGTAGTGACAAAGAATAGTGTTAGAACTCACCTATCCTTATTATTATATCCTGTGGGTCAGTATAGTCATCATAATTTAAAAAAAAACAAAACAACGCATTAATCAAAATTGTAGTGGCAATCAAGTTTATAGTCTGTCATGTCTAAGCTCCTCCCTTGTTTCCTCCTTCATCTCCCAGTAGCCCTCTAATTAGCCATGAATTATGAAATCTACAGGGCTGCCCTCCCTTCTCTCCCTTCACCTGCCTCTCCATCTCAGTTTTTTTCCTCCTTTCCTTTTCCAAGAGTTTGAATGAGTTGATGGACCTCAGGCTCATTGACATTTTTTATAGTACCAGGTGTTTCGACAGTTCAGAATCAAGTTATTCTTTCAGTACCGTAAAACCAGTAACCGACTGTTAACTGTTGTTAAGAGTTAACAACAAAAACGCACAGGAAGAAAGTCCTGGCAAATTAAAATTCAAACATTTCCACTTCAAATTTTCTTCTTTCAACATCCATATGAGTGGGTTAAGGCTTACATGAAATGTTTGCACCTTGTGTATAGAGAAAATAAAATAATTTTTTTCAGTCCTATTAAAATGTCACGCTTTGAATGTAAAGTAATAAGGTAATAAGTTCCCTTTCAATAAATTATAACATGGTTCTGGGTCACCACAAGTATTTACTTTTAACATTTTGCAGGTAACCTTGTGGTTTACAGTTCTTTGACTTAAATATTCAGTGATCTGTTCCAAATAACCACTAATGTGGATGAAATAAGAACAGTACCTCATAATTCTTTTGAGACAACTGTGGTTAGACCTGTTAATTATGATTACTAATTTGCTTAATTCCTGTACATGTTCAGACCTTTTGATCTATGTACTGTCATGTCTACCTTTTCCTCCTGGATTTATTTAGAACTTTCAGAGACATTGTTTCATGTTCAGATTTCTATTTTAGCTTGCTTTAGTTGATACTTTATGTGCATTTGCTTTATAGATGATTTTCATAGCTCTGTTAAACCACAGCATTAGATATATTTCTAGCATATTATAGGCCTCTTTTGATGCCTACCATGTTGATTTCTAGCCAAAATCCACAGTCTCAGTGTCTCTTTTCATTATTATATTTGATTGTGGTTTTACATTTTTTTTACTTAAAGCCTCCATTTAATATTAAAAAGGTAGTTATAATTTGGTTTCAATTTAAGTTTTTCTGTAAGCAGTTTTTAAAAAAATATGTCAAATCCACATCACTTTATTGTGGCTGATAGATTGAGATAGTTATTTTCAGGTTTTTTTCTACCTGAGAGCTAGTTGTATCTTAGAATACTCTCTGCCTTGGACTAAAATTTTTATGCTATTTAATGTATTACATGAGTCGTTGTCCTCCCCATGACAGCTTCTGTGCTTATCAGCACAGAGTAGATGTTATCCTCCCAAACCTACAGAGAAATTTAGGGTTGCATATGCCTTCATGCCTTCTGCTGCATGACAGAATGCATCAGAACATTACAGCCCCAAATGTTCGTTTCCTCTTATGGCAGATCTTTTCCCTGTCGGTGACCACAAGCCATATAGAGATGGAAACGCCAACCCGTAACTTCTGCCTCGTATATATCAATCATGAGTTAAATATTATGGCTAGCTGAATTGCTGCCTCTGACTGATGTCAAGGGTTGATTCAGCCAAGCAAAAGTGAGCAGAAACAGACTGTGTAAAGCCTGGAGACAGCAAGGAAAGAGAGAGAATGCAGCCATGGGACCTCCTGCTACATTAAAGGCAGATACTGGCTGCTGACAATGAGTTGCTTACAGTCCCGTTTTCTGTTGGCAAAAAAAATCCTACCCACAAAGCTGATCTTCTTTACTTCTTCTTTAACCAGACTGTAGTTACCAATATGCTTTTTATTTAAGCATTTACTGGTGCTAGCAGGCTGACCACTCACGTGCAAGGCTTTCTGGATGCAAAGGTTGTGTGGATGATCTGTAGATTTGCCTAGAAACTTAATCCATTCTAAGCCAAATTCTTGGCCTAGGTCCCACTGGAATTTATTGACCTACTGAACCTGGACAGATTGAGTGAGTAAATGAAAAAGAGGCTGGAGAGGCTGGATTTGGCCCAGATATTGGGCATTCATTCATATTACTGAGTTTAAGAACTTCTTGAGCTCCACAGAATAAAAAAATAAGTTTTCTCTAAACTGACTCTTACTAAAAATAACTTACCTGTTAGAATAAGGTCCAACCATACCACTTCAACCATGTTGAGTTCTTGATTTATGGAATGACACTTTGAAGAAGACATCCATTTCATTGACATAATATTTCAAATTGAGGATTTATATGTAATATTTTTTCATATGATTTTAATGTCCTTATGTTCCTACAAGCTTGTTAGCTGAAAACAAGAAAATCAGAGAAGTTAAATCCCTGTTGTCTTCCTCTGAGTTGCCTTTCCTTTGTGGAGAATCCTGAAAAAATAATAAAATAGAGTTTAATTTAAAAATATATATTTAAAAAGAAAAATGAAAAGCCATTTGATAAACCTCTTGCAGCCTGAAATTTTTATCCACAGAGACATGAGCTTGAGGCACAGATAAATTTCACCATAACTGCATGTCTTTTTCCTATGTTACTGCTGACTTATCATTGCTCCACTCCTTTTGTATGCTTCTTTGCATTTGCTCAATCATTTCACAGTCCAGTTGTTCTTTTTGGTCAGGTGGCCTGTAACATTCAGTTTACTGCCTGAAACATCTCCAAGCTCAGTACGTAATGGCTCAACACCATTGCCCATTTCTCCCCAGCCTCTTCTTATGAGGTTTAATAAATCCTCTTTTACCAACTAGATTATGACAGTTCATTTGCTTTTCTTATATGTCTTTTTAAAATAAAATACATCTTTTAATATCTTGCTCCACCCAGCTTTCAGTTATGACACCATATTTTCTCCACATTATTATCTGTCTAGTTCTGCTCCTTTTTTTCTAGCTAAACCTTCCATTTGTGTATACAGAAGACATTTAACACTCCCAAGTTACTGATCTTGTTTGTCTCTATATTAGTGCTCATAAATATAAATTTCCCTTTTATCTTTTGCCCATCTATATCTCATGTCCATTCCTTTTGTCTTGGTCTAGCCCTGGACTGAACTTCTCACAACTCTGGCATTTTAGAAAAAAGAGCATTGCAATAAACCTCCATAGCTGTAGAACCTTTAACCCTGGAATGATTGTTAGAAGGCACAGAAACAGCCTCTGTCCCTTTCACAGCTACAATTTTTGAGCCAAGACGCATGTGTTACACAGGGATGATACAATTTTTTTTTTTTTATGTGCGCTGTTTAAAAATGAAAATCAGTCAGATTTTCTTTAACTACCATTGGAGTAAGTCCTCCATGCAACCAATTTTGTCTGTCCAAATGAAGAGCAATTTTTTCCAACACATTTTATTGGTTTATATTCTTACCATTTTAATGCTTTCAAATGTTGAAGGAAGAAAGTGGGTTTTAGCTGATGAATTCTTTCATAAATGTATTTTTGAGGAACTTCCAGCTGAAATACTTTTCTAGATTTTTCTTATCTCCTAGTCCGAATCAGCAAAATGCAATACACTTGGTCATGAAGTCCAAGTGTTATAAATTATCTGAAATTATTCTTTAGCTCAGTTAATTCTATAAAAGAGAAGAAAACAGTAATGCCACGAACTCTGGCTCCAGATGAGCAACTGGGGCAAATACATGTTTAACTTCTTGTCAGTGATGAGAACTCAGTGGTCCTTTCCAGGACTAGCCTTCAAACTTTCATCTGTAAAATCTCATATCAGAGTTAACAAATGTCCTTTTTTAATATTTTCACATAAAGCCGTAAGTTTTTATTTGCATAATGTTTGGAGATTTTTAACAATTGTAAAAATTATTTAAAATCGCTGGAAAGAAAACTCTTGTTTTCTGATTTAATTTGGTCTTAGACTGATAATGATTTCAGGTGATCAGATATTTTCACTGCTCTAGCCTAAACCTCAGGAAGCTCTTGTCCTAAAGAATTGGAGAGAATCCAGTTCATCTGTGTTTTAGAGAACAAACTGATATAAAAGAGAAACTAAGATGGGGAGATGTTCAAAATTTATCTTCCTCTTAGATACTTCTGATTCTTAAAATTCTTAGAAGAAAGCCCAACCACGATAGACACTTGTATGTTACTTCTTCACCTTCAAGTGGCAAGTGTCCCTGAATTTTCAAATACCAACTCTTCTCTCCTGTAAGGAAAAGGAAGTATTTGACTACATTGTCTTAGAGCATCTGAAAGCTAGGGGAAAAAACCTAATCAAGATCTAAAGCATCCGGTAATATCTTTCACCACAATATGATTAAGGAGTAGTTAGACTAACCTTCTCTAGTGTGAAGTTAAATGCATCTGTGCATCAGAAGATGCTATCTCCTTTAATTTTATTCAATTTTTAGGCAAATAGTCAAAATCCAATTCATGTTATGAATTTAAAATAATTTTTTCCACAAATAAAAAGTTCCACTAAGTTTTGTTGCACAAACTCATAGAAGGTATGGGATCCTTACATAGTAGTAGAAAACAAATATGCCTTGATATTCAAAGGCATTTATTTTCTCTCTTGAATCTAAGAAGTGTACATGAGAAGTGGTGTGTTCTGGTCTCGTTATTTTACATAGCATCCATTACAAGCATTATTAAACACCAATTTTCAGGGTGAATATTCCCCTAGTTTTACCCGCTATGGCAATTCTTCGTTCTGCTTTCATGTTTTGCCAATCTGCAGGCTACTGTGAATAAGAAAAAATCCTCAGAGGCCTGGAAGTCTTGTCAGCAGGTTAACTACAACAAATCCTTGCTGGATACAACATGGTTAAAGGTTGGGTTGAAGGCTTGACAAACACATCACTTAGATGAACCAATTACAAAAGAAGCCCCACAAAAGCAAAAAAAAACCCCACCAAAACAAAAAAAATCCAAAAACCAAGCATTACCAATTTTTTAAAAAAGCTTTATGTGTTTGGGACTGCTTAAAATCTCTCTTTCTTCTGAGACATTGTTTTGTGCAAAAAATCCAATGGACAGTACTGCCTGTAAACTACTGGTGTCTGCAAGATGTGATCTGAAAAGGAATAAAGGAAAGAGGAAGACCCATTAAATTCCCCCCAAACATATTTAGGTATGAAATATCTATGAAAGACTTATCTTGGGTTTTATTCAGTATATGCAGCAAGATCCTAAGTGTCTTAGATTTTAACCTCTTGACTTACAGTATGATAATTGACACAAGATTGGTTTTGGTAACTGAATCATTGATCAAAAAAGATATAATAAAAACTTTTCTCATTCTAGATAATACAAACACAATTTGTTATTCATAAAATTCAAGCACAGTTAAACTGGGAAAAAAAAACCCCAGATATGTATTGGCTTTAGGCTCATGACAAAAAGAGCTTCTCCTGTTTTATGAGCCTTGGATTACCAAATAACCTTGACAGCTGAATCAGTGTTCCATGACAACAAGCAGGCCATTGATAAATAGCAACAAAACTATTAGATGTTGAATTTAAGAGATGAGTAATAGAGAAGCTAAATTATAGGTTTACCACTTGACAAAGTACAGCTTGACAAATCGTGATAACCTACATGTGTGTCTGTGTATGAATGTGCACAAGGAAAAGAGAGAAATATAAACTTTTAAAGACAAAGGTGAAATCAACATGACATGAATGTTACAAAGGCATAAATATATTCTTTTCATAGTACTAAAGTTCCTGTTTCCATTATCGAATCTTTAACAAATCATGTATACTTGAAAAAGCCACCAGATGTGAATTTTTTTTCTGGTTTTACTTAAATTTTAAATTTTAAGCACTATAAGGTAGAAAAGGGGAGGAATTTCTGGTATGTGATAGAACTTTAAATTTGTTCCTGCAAACTAATAGTTTCCACTTAAAGTTCAAAATCAGCAGTTTAAAGGACCATCAGCAAAAGCAAGAGCTGAAAAATCTCTTCCTGGAGAATGGAGAGCAATTTGAACTTTCTAGGAAATAAGTGACAACCCTGTTTGTCAACTTCCTGTAACCAGAATGGTGTCAGGAATGATTTTACTAAAAGTTGAATCTTATCCATTTTTAGAAAATGATGGGCCCTATAGAGGAAATCTGGTTGGGTGACTGGTCATGTACAGAAAAAGATACAATAAGGACAAGCTAATGCATCAGTCTTTCATAGAGGAGAAATTTTCTGACATGACCAATGTGCTCCCAGGAAGATCTGTGGGCCTCCTGTCCTGACTTTGATGCAGCAGCTTTTGATTTACTGCTGTAAACTGTGGTGGTTCTGTTAGGTGGGATTCTTCTCTCAATTCCCAGGGTAGATCTGCAGGTGGTGGCTGCAGTACTCCACACTGGTCTTGACTGTGCTGTGCTGACTTCTCAGTTTGACTCTCTTTCCCAGAGAGCAGAGTAGTGAGTAAGTTTTGTACCAGTCCATGATGTGGGACCTGTAATATTATTTTACTAGAAAAAGATTGTACTCAGTGAGCAAGAATACAGAATACAATTTACCATATTGTCAAGTTTTCCCTTAACTTGAGGTTCGTCAAATCTTGACAATATTCAAATTACAGGATTAAGGTTGAAGAGCTAGATGAAGTTCTGTGACCTGCATTGCACAGGAGGGCATACAACATGATCCAATTGGACCTTCTGTTCCAAAAAATCTATTAATTGTTCGGGTATAAGAAACAACTGTAGTTTTGTCAAAAGGGAATTAAACATTGGAAACTCATCATATCCTAGACACTTTCACAGTATCTGCTGGAGGGTAACTTGACAAATAAATGAGAAACATCAAACTCAAACTTAGTAAAGGTTTTGGTTGATAAAAACAATTGTGTATGAAGGGATTTCAAACTTTTGTCATTTATTCAATTTTCCGGGAAGAACAAAACTTGTATGAAATGCTTCTCACAAATATGAACTAAGTAACTGTATTTCCTTAGAAACAAATTATGCATGTTTTTTGAATTTGCATCCACCTCTGATATCTGTTATATGGGCATTATTTCCAGTGGTACACTGATGCTACTGTGATTCTGACCTTTACTATGACATTCATGTTATGTTCTATCCATAAACAGAGAAATAACACAGAAGCCATATTTTAGTCAACTACAGCATATGCTTACCATCCCATTTTCTTGGAATCCACATTCCATAGCATTTTAGACTTCAGAAGATCAAGAATATCCAGTGTTTGAGATGTATATGATGAAATTTTAACATGCCCCCTGAAACGCAGATCTTTGTATTTACATCTCCTTTATGTTTGCAATGATGGATTGCCAAAAAAGTGCTTAGCCAAAAACATTTTTGGTTTGTTTTCTTTTGTTTTTTTTTGACAAAAAACTCAAGTTAGTCATATGCTTTCATCCAAAACAACTAGAACCTGAGCCAAATTATTGCATACAAGATACCTTGGAAGGATGAATTTATACTGTTGAATTTATAATATGTGTAACCAATAGGAATTCTCTTCATACACGACTTTTTTTTTTTTTTTGCAAATCTTGCAGCTAAGTCAGTGAGCCAAATGCAAAATCCAACACCTAAGGGCATCATGTAGATTTGTAATGCACCCTGGGGGTACCTCAGGTTGAGAAACCATTGAGTGGATTACACAGATCCATATATGCAATTTTTTCAACTCCGACAGATATAATATGAGCACTATTATTCATACTACAAAAATTTCTTAGCGTACTGTGTGTGAGAGAAAAATAAAATCCTGATAAATCACTTACATGAAAAATTATTACGAAAAGAATGTTGAAGATTTCAGCCTCTTTAGGAAAGCGTCTTATGTTGAGATTCCAGCCTCTCTAGGGAAGTGTCTTATGTTGTAACACCTACATGCCACAGAGATTTGTACAGTGACAAAGGTTTGCCTAAAAACCTGTGGAACCTGTATTCTGAAACAAATATTCAGTTCAATATATGCGTCTCTTAGGAGCTGAAAGAAGTATATTAAACCCAACTAAAGATTCTCCTCTATAAAATCCTGCCATTCCTCCTGTCAATCATCTGAAAATTAGGCATCCGAACATAGTAAGACCTTTCCCAGGGAACAGCTCCCTGTTTTATCACACAGAAATAGTTTCAAGTGAGATGAATAGCCCTTTGCAGGAGCCTTTTTTCATTGTCTTTACTGAGGCCTGAGTAGAGCTCACATGAGTACGTCTTCATGGCTGGAGAAAATTAAATGAAACCAGTGGTCAGGACTAATATTAAAAGAGGGACCTGTGTTGCAAAATGTTATCAATGTGCAGTGTGTTTCTCACAGGTTTTATGCTACTGAACTCAACATGTGTAATTGGATATTCATACTGATATAAAGGTTAAGAACCAAAGGCGCAGGGTTTTGCAATACAATTGGTGGTATAATTTTCCCCATAGCTGTTTTCCTGGATTATAAACACAGGCTACAATTTTGTTTATCCATTCCTTAAGGCTATTGGGTTATGGATTTTTGGTTTTGTCTTACTTCTCATACCCCTTTCCCCAAAAAGATTTTGGCAGCGGTGAAAGGAAACAGGACTTGGCTGTGGCCTGGACTTTCAATACCTGAGCTAAAATTAAATATCTGCCAGACACAATTTGCTGAAACTGCAAGTGATTTAACCTTTTGTCAATACTCACTTTTATACTTAGAATTAAACTATAGGATGGTGCTATTTTTAAAACTCTTCGCTCCTCACTTGTCCCATTTTTCTTCTCTATCCCTGGCAATTGATCACTGCAGTGCCTACAAATGCTCCATGGCTAAGAAGAGAAAAGCTGAAGATCAGATACCAGGCGTTCCCATCAACAAAAGGAAGTCCCTGTTAATGAAACCCCGCCACTACAGCCCCAGTTTGGAATGCAAAGAAGAAAATGAGGACAGGACGGAGTTACAGGAAGATATCAGTGTCCTTGAAAGCAGCTCAACTCCAGGTAGTTGCTTGAACTCCACTTGAACCTGAATTCCACAGGAAGTGAGATAAGAAACAGTGTTTTGAAACAGGATGCGAGACATTTTTTACTTCTTAGAGAGTTGGAATGATGCCTTTCTGTCCAGGTTTAACCATCATACTTCCATTTATTTCATACAATAACTTCTCCTGGGGTCTAGTAAATGCTTTGTGGGTCACACAGAGACAACTACTGCAGCAGGTCAGATATGGAGCAGCATCTACTTCTTCACTACCTTTGTCAAACAACAAGCTTAAGCCCACCACCATCCCACACATTTCTGAAGAGCAGATTTTCACTGGAATATATAGAGCTCTTAGGAGGGAAAAATAATGCTTAGCAAAATATCGTTGACTTTAACATTTAGCAAAACAATTTCATGCATGTGACTGCTGTGTGTATTCTGTTTAACAGGATTATTAGACTCAGCACTTTTACACTTATTTCAACACTGGTAAGCCAAACACATCCAACAATTTATAGCAGCATCTACAATGTGTATGCTGGAAAATATGGACAAGGATGAGTGGACAGAAAGATATAGCTACAGTATGCTTTGATTAATTTTCATTTCTGATATATATTTATATATATATATTCAAGTTGAACAAAAAGTATCAAACCACATGGTTTTTCACAAGTTTGTTTAAGAAGCCCTGCTAAAATAGTTAGACAGACAAGTGAGAAGTTATCAGTGGAAGATATCTGGAAGACATTGGCAGTCCCCTGTGCACAGAAAATGTTAAAATAAAAGGAATGTGATCTGGCACTGGGAAATTAGTAATCATAGATTATATGTAAACCGAATGAACATAAATGTCACTCAGTTGCTGGTTTCTATTGGAATTAAAAGATAATTTATTTTCCACTTAGTTTCTTCTTATCAAATGTTTTTGAAGGACAGGGTGGTAGATTATACCATCTAGTGTTCCTTTGCCACAAAAGACTGGACCTAGAAGTCCCTTCCTGCCTGGGCTGCCCTATTCTTTTACAATGAACTGAGATTAGTTATTTGTGTATTTATCCACTCTAAATTGAACTCCCTTAAAACAAAACAGACCCCACAAATTTTATACATATGATTACTATAAAACACACAGAAGAGGAAGAAATATGTTTTTCAGATTACAGAATCAAATCCTGATTCTACCAAAATCAGTGGAGGTCTTTCTGTCATTTTTATAACAGCAAAGTTTTCAGTCAGCTGTCACCTGTAAATCTTCTAGGAGAAGACTTTTCCAAAAGTCTGCATCCCATTGCTGTGAAAGCCTAGAAGGTAGTTCCATCTTCAAACAGAATATTAATTAGCAAGGTGTCTTTTGGGTGATATTTTAAAGAAAAATTCATCAATGGAAAAATCCCATACCTCTCAGTGCCTGTTCAGGCTGTAGAGAATATTTCTAGCGCTTAATAACAAACACACAAAAATCTGTTAGAGTTCCTCTATGGTTCTTGTCTTGCGATTTTGTTATTTTCTGTTTTAACTTTTTTTTTTTTAGCTATTTGGATTTTAGGTAATTTTTTTGTGTGGATTCAGCGTGGTTCCTGACTATCTGGAGTTTCACTCTGTAATGTCTTTTTCTTCCCCTTTTTCTGTCCTCTGCACACATTGAAGAACTCAATGAAGGGAAATTACTATGATTGGTGTAAAGGTCTGTGTCATATACAGAAAAACCTAAGTTATTTGACTTTTTTTTAAGTTCCTTTTTAAAAAGGGGCAAGTGTTGGGCCAAATCCAATGATAAAAAAGTGGGGAAATCATGCCCTTCAGTCAAAACAAAAAATCACACTTGATTTAGAAAAGATTTGTTTGATTCCAGTATGTTATATTCCTACTTGCCTGTGTCAGTGATAATACAACCTACATATTTTGCCTAAATTTTAGTGGCTGCAAAACAAATTTCAGCAAAATCATACAGCTGGTCTGGGTATGTAGGTTTACTTGGGATTTCTTAGCGCAATGTTGTTCACTTTATTATGATCACATGATTCTTTTCAGTTTATAAGTTAATGATTCAGTTAATGGATTGATGCAACTGTAAACTAAGCTGAGTTTTGATTATTTTAAAAGTAAATTTACAGCCTGTAGATGTAAAAAGCAAAGCTGGGACAGCTGAGCCATTAAGACTGATTCAACAACAAATTTTTGTCCATTGCTTCAAAAATTACTTATTATTTAAGGAACAAATTTTTTATCATGAACTTATATTATTTTTCATCATTCGCACATGAAAATAACTGAAAAAAGAACTTTTACCACTGAATATTTTGTTTGGTTTTCTTTCAATGGGTGGGAGATGTCTTTTAAGATAGATCTTACTACTTTTTGAAATTACCCACTGATGGGATTCTGTTATTTTCCAAATGGCAGAAGAGCAAATAATGGAAACCCATTTGACTAAAGTTAGTTATAGAGCCAAATCATCATTCTTACTTGCTGAAATGTGAAAAGATGGCACATATTTATTCAGAATACTGCAATGTGTGTGGTACTAGACCAGCTGGTAAAAAGTTACATGAAGGTTTACAGACACTTCTTTAAATACAACTTTATGCACACAGTGCACAAGGCCATGTCTCCCTGCATGAGTCCCATTTTCTGAAGAAGAATAAGAATTAATCAATATTTTCTTTTAACATATAACAAACAGTTGAACCAAACAATTATGTAAACTGGAAATGACCCAAAATGCTAACAGTTTGGCAGCAGTAAAGTGAAATGCATTGTGGTGCACATGTGCATTTTTGTCCCCCTTTTCCCCTCCACAATAATCTGCACTTAATAGGAATATTTTAAACTATGTAGCTAAGCAACAGAGGTAATTGTTGCTTTCTAGAGCTTTTGTTAGGCACTCTAACACAGCCCAAATATGCATAATTAGGTATAATGTCTATAAATCATTATTGTACACATGTGGGTAGTTAAGTGGATTGAGAGAATAGTTCAATGAATTGGACATATTCACTGAAAATGCTTTTTATTTGTTTTCTGTAGTTCATAATACTTTAAAATTATCATAACCCTTTACACTTTCTCTTAATAGCTCACTGTGTTATTGAGAGAAACTTCATTTGCATTTTAGGCTATGCTTAATTTTTTATTTAAACCTGGAATTCTTCTGATTCAGGAAAGGACAGACACATCTTATGAAATAGGCTATGCTTGTTTATTCGTCTTCCTTTCTAGGAAGTAAAATGTTAAATTTTTCAGTTTATGTTGAATAGATCCCAACAAAAGAATGTACCCTATAATCAGCATTATTGAAGGGGCTAGTGTTGTGACTAAATTCTTCCCTTCATCCAAAAATGCTTTTAGTTACTATGGCAATATTTACTTGATCCTGGCAAAACCAGTGTTGATTTTAGAGAGATAATTACCAGAAAGGAAGATGATGGAGATGTATTTTTGAGTGTCCTTGTCAGAGGAAATGTTTATAAAAATTAAATGAGATACAAAAGGCATATTGTCTTCCACACTGACAACCTCTCCTACATGCAGCCTTTATTACCTGCTGGCTGCTGCTTTTCTTCTGAAGAAAGATGTTTATAAAGACAAGATGCATTTCAGTGGTGTCTTTAACAAGTCCTTTATGAGTCTGTACATAACAACCATTTCTGTTTGCCTGTGCATGACCTGATCTATCACTTCGTGTGGCAATTTCAACGTTGACCAGGAGCTTGCCCTTTGTGAAGTATTAAGGATTTTTCCATCAAGGTCTTTCATGGGGTCCGGGGTGCCTGGGAAAGTAATTGGGGTTTATTTTGCGAAAATATTTGGTAATCTTAGATGTAATAAAAGTGACAATAGATCAGAGGAATTTTAAAATGTGTTTGTGTGCTTGTATATATGTATACATACACACACACACATTATATAGATTACATGTGTATATGTAATATCAATGTATGGCACATATTTACGTACATGTATATGACTGTGAGTGCTTGTGCATGTGTTCTAAGAAAATATATGTTTTTACCATCAGTGAGAAATGGGGATATAATTTTTTTCTCATATAGTGCTGGAACCTCAATATAAAGTACATATAATCTTAGAAGGGTTTTTCATCATGCTACAAGCAGTCATTTCAAACAGGTCCTTGGTGTGAATTCAATCATTTCATGAGTAATGAAACAGCAGCTGGTAAGTCAAAATCTTCATGTCACTTCTACAAGATACAAAAAATAGTTCTTACATATTTCTCTTGCATTTTTCTCATACAGAGGAGAGTACTACAAAATCATCTGAGGAATCCCCTCATTTGGGTGGGCAAGAAAATTCCAGTCAAAGAAAAGAAAACTACTCCAGCTATCAAGATGCTGTGGCCAAATCTCGGATGAACATGGGAAAAGATGCACCCAGTCAAACAGTGGCAGAAAATCTAAATGATAGTGGCATTCAATCCTTAAAAACAGAAAGTGATGACACTGATGAATGTTACCTGATTAGCTCATCTGAAGGAAAGGAAAAGACTGCTATTTCTGACCCAAAATACTGTTCATCTGAGGAAAATGAAAGCAACTCTGAAATTATGGACAACGAGTGGGACAGCTCTTCAAATTTCTCAGAAGAAACTAGCGTAAAGCCCCATTTGACTCAGAAATATATTGTAGAGTGTAATCAACCCAGTATCCTGGAGGTCCCAGAGATTAAGAAGGAAGAGGTTGAATATGGTCCTTGTGAAACACTCTGTGACTCAGAAACAGAGCTAAGAGCCCCCCAGGAGCCTCACTCCGATCCTTTTGAGAAGAGAATTCAGAATCTCTTCCCTGAAAGTGAAGAAGACGACAATGAGTGCCTGTCAGAAACCACAGATGTGTCGGTTGAGCTGGACAAAACAAAAGGGAACTTGAGTTTGCTAGAGCAAGCAATCGCTCTGCAGGCAGAGCAAGGGCATGTGTTTCACAGCACCTACAAGGAACTGGATAGGTTTCTTCTGGAGCATCTTGCAGGGGAAAGGAGACAAACCAAAGTTATTGACATTGGTGGGAGACAGATATTTAGCAGCAAACGTAAGGAAGTATTTTTGTCTCTTCTTGCTGGCTTAAGCATTTGTCCTGTGACTGATAGAGGATTCTGAGCTGGGTTTTATAGCAACAGTAAAGAATCTGGAATTTAGCTGGTAATTTTGTTAATTATGGACCTTCACACTAGTGCCTCACGTCTAACCAGGTTAAACGCTAGGTACTTGGCTTCCTGCCAAACTGCTATGTGAAATCATCAGTAATGGGTACTAAAAGGCCTGTGTAGCTGGCACTGACATTCCTCCTCCTCCTCCTTTCCCTCCTCCTCTGCTTCCTCCTCTGTAGGGTGCTAATACAAACCTCCAAAGTTTCAGCAGCCAAAATGCAAGGCATTAAAAGTGCTCAAGGGCAAGTTTAGAGTAAAAAATTGGCTTCTCCCAAAGATACTACCTTATTCCCAAGCCATGTGTCTTCTGAGTTCAGTCTATTTCACTTATCAATGATTATTACATCCATCAACATTACATTTTGCTGCACGAAGCACTTCTGAGCCAGGAAAGCACAAGCCATGATCTTTTGCCTCATTTGCCATCAACAGAAATACCAGTAAATTCCAAAATCTTTATTGTTTCTGCGGGTTTGTGGTATTCTACAAACCCATAGGAGAATCACTCAATTTTCAGCACTTAATCAGGCTTCCAGAAGGAGAGATTTAAAAGATTTTGGTTTGATTTATAAACTGAGCTGTCTTGTATGAAACTCCTCAATTGAGGATAATTACAGAACATCAAGAGATGCCATTTTATAAGCACACTCCCTTCTGTAGTAAGTAACAAGAAATTCATCTGTCCTTTGACTTTTCCTTTTGGCTTTCCAAACATCCCGAGGTCACCCTAGCACTGATGCAATTTCTGCTTTTGATAAATGATTTACTTTGGTATTTCTAATGTAACTTTAGAGTAGTCCCTGTGGACATTGTAAACATTATAGTAATTTACTTATCTAAAGCATTTAGTGTAAAGAGAACTGACAGGCATTTTTAGGAGCTGCAACTATAAAATATTTCTTGCAGTATTCAAGAAGAAAATGTAGACATCTTATTATTGTATCTCAAGCTGTGTTTTCATTAGCATGTCTTAAGCTGTGCATGCATGGTATTAATCTACCTTTTTATTAAACTACATGAACTTGTATTTGCTCAGATGACTTTTGCACATGCAGGAACTTTATAAATATCCTTTCCTGCCTTGAAAGCAGCTGTGTTCACCAGACTTACATTGGTGTCAATAACTTTCTCACAGCACACATAGGAAAGAGCACTGGTGTAAGAATGGCAGAATCTATCCTTTCCTGATTTACCTCATATCATAGTTAGCTGTGGTTTCCACGTGAGTTCAGAGCTAATACCCATGGAGAAACACACCAGGCTTTGTTTGGGTTCTATAAACTCTATATGATTGTAGTCAATGTTGTACCAGGCACATAATTTTGCCACTTTATATACTTAACTGGGTTTTATTTCTAAAAAATCTACCATCAAATTTGTCAGCTCTTAATTTTCATTCTTGGATGCTAGGTCAGAAAAAAGTCTATTTCATGACAAATCTTTTTGATTACTAAAAGAAACACTAAACCATATTTCAGGGTCCCTCTTTATTTTCTGTTCACTGCTGCAGCACTTTCTATTTGCAGCGATTCTAAAAAGTATGTGGTCTCCTGATGATGCTGAGTCTATTTTCTTTCTTTCCTCCTTTTTTTTTTTTTTTAATCTAAAAACTTTTCAGGAAGTATAACCCTCAGCTGTCTCTGGTGATTCTGTCCCTAAGCACATCCTACCTCATAGTCCAGAAAAATGAGCTTGAAGGAGGTAGCTCCCTGCGCTGCCTGCAGCTGTTTTCTCCCCCAGCACCAAATGCTGTTGGCAGCCAATCACAGATGGAGCTAAATCCATCCTCAGCAATTTATGCGGCCACTTCCTCCAGATTTCTCACAAGAGAATTTCTGGACCAGAAATCATTTCTTTCTCACCCAGACTTTTGATCCTGCATTGGAAATCAAATAAAGGCTTTCTGACCAGTGCTTCTTGCACAATTCTAGGTGTTTGAAACAGAAATTGGGAATGCACTGTGGCCCTTACAGAGGGGTAGCTGTGGGGCTGGGCTGAGACCTCGCCTTTGAAAGGGTATCGGCTGCTCCATGTTTTCATTCTTTGTGGGCTGCTCCACAAAGAGGCATTGCCATGTGTACCAGAGGGAGATGCTTGCCTTGCTTCTCAAATGTAAAGTGGCACGTATTCAGTTTCCTAACAAAGAACCTACAGCCTAGAGATCCGTGATATTTAAGGAATGGCTTCTGGTTGAAATGCTTTTTGTTTGTTTGTTTATTTGTTTCACACCTCAGCTTTTATTTGGTTGTCCCAGCTTCCTGGAGTCTGACATTAACAGAGCAAAAGATTGTTTCTTTTTGTTTTATTTATTCCTTTATAGATCTTGCTCTTGGCTCATGCTGCCAGTTTTCTGGCCCTTTGGATTGTGGCTTCTGTCCTGTTTGAGGCTCTGAACAGAATAAATGACACTGCAATCCTAAAGCTGTATAGTTTAGCACATAAATGGCATATAGGGAGAGGGAAATATTTGTTTAAAGGACACAGTGTGAAAACCTGATGTTTCAGTTGCATATATCCCTATAAAAACTTTGGACAGAAATTAAATCTGAAGTATAAAATAAAGAATATCACACTGCTAGGATCACTCAGCTGAGTGCAGACAAGGGTTAAACCCAAACAAAATCTTTATCTGATTTCTCTGCAGATTCACCCAGGCCTGAAAAGAGAGAAACCAAATGCCCCATCCCAGGATGTGATGGCACAGGGCATGTGACGGGGCTGTACCCTCACCACCGCAGTCTCTCAGGCTGTCCACATAAAGTTAGAGTGCCACTAGAAAGTGAGTATCATCACCCTGTCATCCAGAATAACAACTGGAGCTGTCTCAGTATTGTGGGTAGTGTATGCTCATGCTGAAGAAGAATCCCCTTTTTCCTGCATGAGATTGCAGGATGAGACTGGGAAAGAAGCCATCACACCTTTTTTGCCCTCCAGCTCACAGTCCCAGTCCTGCTTCCCACTCTTGTGCAACTCAAGAGCTCCTCAGCAGCATTGTTACAAACAGCAGCAGGCTCCTTAGGTAGCCTGGGAAGAACAAGATCAGACAACCCATCCCCACATTGCCAGCAGAACTGCATGCTGTAGTCCCATGAATCTTCAAGATGTTGCTCGCTCACACCTTTGCTAAGGCACAGATATCACCTGCTTGTTTCGGAGCCGTGGCCTCATTTGCTGCATTCACACATGGAGGCTGCTGCTTTTCATTGCCAACAGATGAGAGGCCTGGGCATGCTTATGCAGAGATGTTTCCAGTGTCCCTCTTATTGCTGAGCTCAAAAAGGTTATTTCCATCAGCACATCCCAGCGCTGTTCCACAGCAGGTCCCTGTCTTGTGACAGTATCACACTAACCTTTTTTGCCCAGTCTAGCCTGAATTTCCCTGCTTATTTCTAACTGTGCTGCTCTGATTACATTGGCTTTTGTGTGCGTGTGTGTGTATAATCCTGCAATATGATGCAATGAAATTCTGTGCAATAAGCCAAAACTTAATGTGACTTAAACATTAATGTAGTTTAAACAACCTAGTTATTCAGATTGTTCTTTGTGGTGGTATGCATAACAACAAATTAAAAGGATATTTGCGCTTTACCAAATCCTCTTCCTAACTGTAGCTCTCCCCTTTTTAAAATCTGGTACTAAACCATATTTATGGAAACATCTGTTGAATTAAGCAGGCTGCATTTGGAGGGCCTTAGCAACACTAACTTCCTAAAAAGTTAAAATTAACAAGTCCTTGTTAATTATCACACTTCCAATTAGATGTGCCCTGCCCTGTTAGGAGAAAAAAAAATCAAAACCAAAAAAACCCAAAAAAACAGAGTTAGAATTTGGTTCCTGGCAGAACAAACCCATGGACTTAATAGTCACCTTTTGTGAAACACTGTGCCCCAAATATGTATAATGCAGACATATCTGACAATTTTAGCAAAGGTTATCCACATCTAAGAGCATAAGAAGTTGTAATTTCTAGTAAGAGGTTGTAATCACTACTAAGAGTGTAAGCTGATGCTTGGAACTGATTGCTCCAAGGTAGTTTTGGCACGCCTTAGTTGACCAGAAGTTGTAAAATCAAATATCAGATAGAATGTAAAAACAGCTTTCCTGTACTTGAGAGTTTTCCTTCCTTGGGACAGAGAGGGACTGCAGCTCCATGTAATAATATGGCTCCTCTATCACCTGCCTTTTCCAGTGTTAGTGGTGTCTAATGGGCTTCATGATTTAACATTTTGCTGACTTGCACTTATGCTCTTGTAAAGTCCATATAAACAATTTTGTGCATGTGGGAAGCCACACCACAGTAATATAGAAATAAACTGGTTTATGCTGGAAGCACCATGGTCACTGTATTTCAGGTCCTTTGCTTCCCCTCTTCTTTTGTGATAAAAATGTGAAAGAACTGAGAATCTGAGTTCAAAGAGGATGTGTTCATTTTTTTTAAGATATGTGTTTTTAATTGATGCATATTATTTTCAACTTTCTTTTCATATTTCTGTTTAGTTCTTGCCATGCATGAAAATGTTTTAAAGTGCCCCACCCCAGGATGCACTGGAAGAGGACATGTCAACAGCAATCGCAACACACATCGAAGGTAAATCCGAAAAATTCCTGTCTACTTAAAACCTAACACGTACTCGGGATTAAATTGATAGGCACATCTTGGAATTAGATGCCATGTACTACACTGAAGATTGTCTATGAACTGCAAGGGCAGCCTGTATTATTTATAACCAAATAATTGTGTTTAATTCCATTATATAAAAAATGTCTGCAGCACAGAGGATGGCAAATTCCACTAGTGTTTTCTTGGATGAGATTTAAAGCTACAATTTCATCACAGTCTTCACGTTGAAAAATCATCATGTACAAGGGGAAGGAATAAAAAAATACATTATTGCTACAACTGGAAAACCCAATGGAAACCAAAACCTATTTGTTTTGCACCACTACATGCTATTCGTTGACAGGAACTTCCAATCAAGGCACATTCCCTTTTAGCAAAATGGAAAATTTTAAGTAAACTATTTTAAAATCTGTTTAAAAATTCCACATAATACGCTCAGGAATACTATCTTCCTGCCTGGAACACTCCTTCTTATTTAACATGCTGCCTACAGGGAGAAAGTAAAATTGAGAAAAGACCGCCAGACAGGCAGCTGGGGAATCACAGCTGGACTGCAGGTGAGGCAGAGTCCCACTCTGTCTCCAGCAAGCCACTGCGGTCAGCAGTGTCAGTACTGACACCGCTTTTGTTAGGAATGCTTTCTGCTGGAAGCAATATATATTCATCATACTGCCTCTGGGAAAATATAACATTGGCCTTAGAGTCAAACTTGGGACATAAGAATTTCAAAACCAACTTTCCTTGTTGATCCGAATTTTTGTGAGATTTTGGGGATTTTTTCGTTTATTGATTGATTTGTTACTGCATGAGTGCACCAAAATTAAGGTTTATCATAAGGTGTTTTAATATTAAAAATAATAAGTCAGTCTTTATCAGACATATGACAACCTTGTCTACAAGAATATATAAGGCACAAGCAGATATTTTTTCCTTGTTTTTCCTGTTTTAAATCCCCAGTTGTCTTTGAAGCACATCAGCTGCATCATGAGCAACCCATGAATAGGATAAGGAAACATGTTCTAATCTAGTAAAACAAACAGGAAAATACAAGCTAGCACAACTTGAAATGATAAAACGTGTTCTTTGGTAACAGTCTCTCATATATCCCTGGGTTTTTTTCCCAAATTTACTTTCCTTTTAATCAGCAGGAGGCTTATATGCATGGTTTAGCTGATAAAGTAAATGTCATTTGTCAAAAAATTTACTAGTGACTTGCCAGACACAAAACATCAAAGCTGAACTGTGGAAAACTCCTACATGATTCCGTTTCCAGATATATCACCTAAAATACACAGATTTCGCAGTTTTGCATTAAGGATTGAAAAACAGATGAATCTGGGCTATAGCAGCAGCAGCTCCCTTAGATGCACAGACCATCAAAGTCACTGATTTCCACAGAAAAACAGCACACGTCTCCTCTTCACAAGAATTAATTTCAATGTTTTCTTCTTGTTGTTTCTGTTCTTCACCTTTTCTTTTCAACAGCCTTTCTGGTTGTCCAATTGCTGCAGCTGAAAAGTTGGCAATGTCCCAAGAAAAGAACCAGCTTGAGTCTCCAAAAGCTGGGCAGTGCCATGATCAGACTCACAGGTAGGAGCCCTCACAAACCAGTTTCTACAAACTATTATCTAAGCGCAAACTCTGTTGATTGGTCCTCAGATTTTTCACCCACTTCAGATTTCTACTTCAGTGGTAACCCAGTTTTCCAAGATGAACCTCTGCAAAACTATCTAATTCTCAAAATAAACCACCGTCTTTCTGTTGGTTCTTGTGCATGTTGCTGACATTAAAGACGAGAGACTTATCCTTGGATAAGCATTTAAATATATCCTATTAAATCTTACTTCCACACAAGTAACCTGATCAGAACAATTCATAGAATTTTCTTATTTTAGTTTATTGCTTTAATTACTTTAATTTATTTTTTATACAATGACATCAAAAAGGAGAAACACTTTTTATTGCAATTGTATTTTGTCTGAGTTATATGGACCCTACAGACATGCATAATTTGCACATCATTGGCACCACGACCATTACAACCTATTATATTCAGGTCTATTTGGGGACACTTTAATTTGTGGATTATTGACATGATCAGCTCTAATGGTTCCTTCAGAGCCATTACAGAATATTATATCCATGTGTCTGCCAACTGCACGTGCCTTAACTCTACATATGAAAAGTCCTAAGGAAATTACTAAAGACAAGTAGTTTACTGAACATTAACTAAATGGAATAACACACCATAAATCATTTGTTCCTCCCAAATAGCATAACCAATTATTTCAGGTCATCTTATATTATATTTATACCATACTCATTCACAATAAAGTGAGAACAATACTGATCCAAAAAAAACCTGAAAGCTAGAAAAAAAAATCCAGACAAATTTTAGAACTAAAGGAAGTGGTAGTCTAGCAGTAAGTCAGTAACTTCCTTGTAAATAGCCGAAACTACTATTAAAGAATACTGCAATTTTTAATGTTCTCATCTTTTTTAGTCAAAGGACTAAAAAAGCCACCATGGTTTTGTTGCTTATTGCTTGTATACATCCACCAGTAAATTTTGCAGGTGATCATAGCACATTTTTGGATTATAAGATGGAATCATATCCTATTTCACAAGACAAGGTTTTTGAAAGACAATCTTGTCTTTCTCCTTCATTCTTTTCCTCTTCTCTGCAGGACAAATTTAGCAAAGCAGCCTGAGGTATCTCAGTACAGTTACAGAACTTCTCAGCCAGTCACTTCCTCCAGAGGCACCCTGATGAAAGAACAGGAGAAGTTTGGGAAAGTCCCATTTGATTATGCCAGTTTTGATGCACAAGTCTTTGGCAAACGCACAACAGCACCTGTGTCACAAGGTCGAAAAACACCTCAGTTTCTTGAATGTAAGTTCAAAATTCAATTTTCTCTTGAAAAAGGGGAAAAATGTAGATGAATTTTTTCCCCTTTTGCTTGTTCTGCTTTCAAACTTCTAGAATTCTGAAAAGGTCATTAGAAAGTATCTTCAATCACTTGGGTCTAGTATGTTAAATAGAATCACTAATTTGAGAAATACAGAATTTTAAAACACTGAATATCCCTACAAAGTTTAATTTTTTGATGCTTCTTTTAAAAGTAGTTGTAAGTTGAAAACTAGTTGTAAGTTAAAAAGAGGAGTAAAAAGGAATGCTTTATGTTTTAGCTGTTACCTTCTTCCTTGATTAAATTGTGATATCTTTATGGGATAGATGATAAGTCCCATGGAATGTGTCTGCACAAGATGTAGTGAGTTCTAGTACAAAGAAATCCAAGTTAGATTTCAAAGGTGCTTCAGGACCATTTAGGTGAATCTATACAGGTATTATTCCTCCAAGATGAGCATGTGCCCCAGTTACATTAATTCCAGGCCTGGGCTGAATTTGTTTTGGTACCTCTTATTTCTGTACAAAAATCATTTGTAGTGCAGTCATACCCAATGCATCAAATTATTATCAAGATTCCTCTGCTTGCATCATTTACAGACTTGCTGAGGTACTACTCTGCACAAATGAGGTAGCACACTGCAAACACTGATGGTTTATTGAGGATGCTCTTCAGAATCTGCATAGAAAACATCAGCAAGATTCTGCCCTTGTATTGACCATTAAAAAATATTCTTTAGTTTAAAGAAACAAATAATTCTGTTGCCATGAGTGAAAAGAAATGTTTCATTCCACCAAAACTGGGTTCAGAAGAAAATAGATACAGAACAATGTGAAAAAAAGACTTTTTAGTTGGCTTTTGGTTTTTTTTTGTTAATGATAAAAAGATTAGTAAAGGAAAATAAAATAGGAAAACAAAATTTTGTCCCTCTTACTCTAACAAAGAAGAACATCCATTGTAAGGTGAACAGAAAAGCAAAAAAAATTGTTAATGAATAAATATATAAGTTAATTATTAATATAAATCTAATACTTTAAAATACTATATATTATTTGTATATTTATAAAAATGTGTATATTTTTATATTTATTTGCATATGTGTCTGAATACACAAAACCAGACATATATGTTTATAGGTATCTGGTTTTTGTGTGTATATATATATAAATACTCTATTTAAAATTGCAAATGAAAAGTAGATATTTATCTGACCTGGAAAATAGGCTTGCTTAAATGAAAGCAAATATATGTATTGCCAGCTTCTTGGGTGGCAGATTTTCCAATTTGGTTTCTAAAATTGAATATTCCCTATTAGCTGTCCCTTTGCACAGATGTATGTCTATTTCACAGGTTCATTTCAAGGAAAAAATGATTGAAATGTTTTTATACAAATGCAAATACATATATATGCAATTTATGTATGAAGTATATCAGAGCTGAAGTTTACAGCCTGTTGTTCTTGCAAAGATTGCTACCGTGCAGCTTTATTTTAATGGAAAGGTGAAAGTAAAAGAGCTGGTGAGTGATTTAACTATCCAGGTATACAAAAGTTGGCAATAAGAAGCTGATGATGTAGTGATGGGTTCAGAGTCCTATGTAAATGTGTAGCCAGACAAAAGCCCATCATTAGCCCTTTGTGGATTCTGCACTTGTAAACTTGCTTTTTCTTAAAAAAAACATACACCCTTTATAGCCTGGGGTGGTTTTTTTGTTGGTTGCTTGCCTGGTTGTTTTCTTTTTTCTTTTAGGGTAGGTAATGAAAAATCCACTTTCTGGTCTTTAAACACAATTTAAATTTCATTGTAGTACCCGTTAAAAATGTAGACTGTCTTGTTTGTGCTACAGTGCTGTGCTTACAGCAGAGTAGACAAATCCTTTTTAATTTTCACTAGAGAAAGGGAGGACTGAATCATGAGGCTTTCATGTATTGCTCTACTGAGATGCCTCTAGTGCTTAGAGAAATGGAACACAGCATTCAGCTACAGTCAAAGCCCATAAACAAGCGTTTCTTTCAGAGCATCCCAAGTTTGAGGGAAGATGAGTCCTCCTATGTCTTGTGTAGCTCTTAGCATTAAAAAGCACTCAGCCAAAGCTCTACATCCAAAGGGATCCAGAGCCTTGGGGCTCAGATCTTTAGGGAATGAGCAGATGGCCATATGCAGAAATGTTCTTGATGTATCTGGGTGTAGGCTGAGAAATTGGATTTTGCTTAGTTTATCTTTGTAGGACACTGTGAGGGCTGCAGACAAAAGAAGTGATTATTGCTTCTTTAGAGCTGAAATCATGGTGCTGTGTTCTCCCTGCAACAGTTTATGCCATCTCAAGCTCCAAAACTCTAACTGTTTTAAAGTAAATGCTGCTGGTGAAGAAAAAAACAAAGAACCACACACATCACTTTTGTCTGTGAAAGTGCTTTTCTGTTCACCTGTTAGTAGTTAATTTTCAACTAACCTCCCTGTGCCTAATAAATCTGTGTATTATTCCAAATACAGCCAACAAAAGACTGTAAACCAAGATCATATGTATGTTCATTATTTTAAAAACTGATTGAAGGATAGACCTAAATTTCTAAATATTTCCACAAAATATTTAGTACTGAATGTTCATTACAGGTAGTGTTTTTATCTGATTTCTCAGCTTCATTCAAGAGCCCAGTTTTTGCTCCTTAGTCACATAAGCAAAGCTATTTAAATAACAGACTTATTCATCTAAGTAGAGTAAGCAGTGTTGTTTTAGTTAAGACTGGGCAAGTCACTGTTGTTTTTTTGCACAATAGAGCTCCGAGAGGAGCCCTTTATAAGAATACATTTACAGTTGCATTTGTCCACTGAAATGATCAAATCATGATCGATACCATGCTAGTGCTTGCTCAGTCTTTCCTTGGACATCATTGGTTTTAATGCCTGAGTCACGGATAAGCAAAATACGTGTAAAAAATCTCAGAAGGTTTGTAGACAGACATGTATTTCTCAAGGAAAAATTAAATTATTGTGTTTCTGAAGCCATTTTTACTGTAAACTCTTACTGGCAATAGCAAATGGATTGTCTTAAATGTAACCTTTGAATTTTTTTTAATGTATGAAATCGTGGTCTGAGAAGCAAAAACTATTTAACGGGAAAAATTTCATACGTGCAATTGCTAATCAAATCTCTCTTCAACAGCAAAGCATTTTTCAAATCCAGTGAAATTTTCTAATCGACTGCCTAGTGCTAGCGCCCACACACAGAGCCCTTGCCATGCCAACTCTTATAGCTACGGTCAATGTAGTGAAGACACCCACATAGCAGCAGCTGCTGCTATCCTGAACCTTTCCACCCGCTGCAGGGAAGCAGCAGAGATCCTCTCCAACAAACCACAGAGTCTGTCTGCCAAGGTAGGGTAGTCCAAGAACCTGGAGGGTGTGCTAGCTACTGAACTGTGCGAATAAACTGTCTTTCATGTTAGTGACTGCATTAAATCCCCCAAAAGGAGGCTTCTGTTTGCATGCTCTTTTGAAGAGAGGCAGAGGGAAAAAAAAAAAATAAAAATTAGTAACGCAGTGACCAGTTCTGATAAAACTAAAGAAATAGCAGGAATTATGTTGTTAATTCTTTTCATAATTGAGCCCTAATTACGAGGGGGGAGTTTTCTGGGAGGAAAAAAGAAAAAGGTTATTTGAAATCCAACAACAATCTGTGGTGGATAATGAGCAAGATCTGTTTTAAGAGGGAATTTTTCTCCCTCTGAAACCTGACATTAGTGATCATTTTGAAGACTGATTAAAAAAAATAAATATATATAAATCATGTGATTAATCAAGGGGATAGTTTGCTAGCAATGGAACAGAACTACCTATGGAGTATGTTGTGTTTGGAGCCCCTAACTGTATGGGAAGGTGGAGAGGCGGGAATAACAACTGACTTTGGTAAAATACCCCTTTCTGCTGGCAAGAGTGGAGAATCAGGCCCACTGCGTTTGGAGATAGATAATTTGGGCAAGTCTGTCATAATGGAAAGCTGCCTAATTTTGTAGATGTTTGTGTGGCTTTCATGTTTTGGTTTCTGCTCTTCATTTCCTCACAGATCTTTATGATTTATAAATGGTGCTGTGTGAGCTATGAGCCTTATTTTCTGTGCTATTACATAGTATTACAATGCTCATGAAAATAGACAAGATTTTCTTCTGATGACAGTGGTGTGGGAGCACTGTTGTTTATTATTTGCATTAAAGTCACACATGTTCCACTGTAATGAAACTTTTGAAAGCTCTTTGTAGATGAGAGGGAGTCATTACAAGAACTTCAGGAGAAATCAGTGGGGAGTGAAAAGAGGTGCATTTGTCAAATCACAGCATAGCAGGTTGCTTCTGCTGTGGGACTCTGACTCATGATGTTTGCTCCAAAAAACAGATATCTGTTTTTCTCCAAGTCAGCGTCACACTACCTTATCTCTCCATTATCTGAGCGTCACAAGACTCAGTCTGGCTAGATGTGCCTTCCACAGCTGCTCCACATTTTGGCTAAGGGTTTGTTCACCATTGCTAGGAGTTTAGCTATTATTTTTTGAGTGGAACGATTAATTTTGCCACCAGCATAACACCTTGCTAGGTATTCTGAGCCTTTTGCCTTTGCAGAGTGGTATCCCCTACTTTGCTGCTTTTGATTTCTACTCCTGTGTGAAGTTTTGGACTTTCAAATCAATGTTGGGAGATTCCACAGGGTAAAGTTTTTAGAGTATGTCCACATGAATTTCCTGTAACTCATTATCTGTTCCAAAGACTGCTTATAGAAACTTTCCTAATGACAAATCCATCCTTGATATCTGCTGCAAAAAAAACTCCTTCCATCAATCTTTAATAGAGACTTCTTCTAGTAGGGAAATGGAAACTGATGCCAATGGTTGGATTAAATTGCTGCAGCAGCCTTTGGCTGACCTCAGCAATAGACCTTTGCTGCCAGAGAAGAGCAGTAAAGGGACCAGGCATAACCCAAAGATTTTCTCCTATGTACCTGCTTCACAGTTGCCAAATCATGGGGAAGGATTGAATGGAAGTGAACATAATAATAATGATACAGACAGGCACTTGGGGCACATAGCTTGCTCCTTTTTCACAGGCAGGAATCCAGCCTAAAAGAAAATCACCTGCCTACCTTGCTATATGCCTGCCTCCATTTCTGCCAGACTTTCTGGAGGGCATACTGCTACAAAACATCTGACAGAAAAACCAGAATTAGCTTCTACCCAAAACACAGACAAGTAAGCCCCAAACAGATTTGGTGTCCAAAAGTACACAAAACATATTTTTATTTGGTTTTGGATATTTATTACTTTGATCATACAGGATTCAAACCAAAAATTGTGGAATTAAGTTGCCAGACTCTCTTCAATGAAGACACTTTCTAATTTTAAAATATGAAACAATAAAATATTATTTTTCATTTTTTTTCTGAAATGTTTTGTGGCTAGTAGTGGCCACAAATATATATTTTTAATTGCTAGAATATCTTACAAATTTTTAGATTATTAAAAGCCCCTCTTGAGACTTTATTTGTATTTGAACTCAAAAAACACAACACAGTATTACAGAGTTAATTATTCCTTTTTCTACTCTACAGCACACACATTCAACAGGTTTGAAAATAACTGCGTGGAGTGGCTGCGTTCAGAGCCCCACAGTATCAAGAGTCCCAGCTCTGCCCCTTGAAACACCCTTTTGTTCCTTTTTCTAAGAAAACCCGATTAGCATCCTCCATGCTTTAGTACATCAAAGCTCCTGACTTGTAAAGGTGTTTGAGCATCAGGCAGCCTCCCAGAAATCCAGTCCTTGGTTCTTTACAGATGGGAGGCTGTGTGGTGATAGAACAAAGATATGTGAGACTGCAGAAGACTTCCCATGCTTGCTGGTAATACTTTGCCAGTAGCAAAATTGTCAGAGATGCAAAAATATTGTGCTTCTAAGTTTTAAAAGCAGAACTTAAAGTTCAAACATTTCAAGTAAATGGCATTTTCTTGTATTTGCTTAAGGCGTGCATATGTTGCCTTGCTTAAGCAAGTGGGGAAAACAACAAAATGCTTTTTAGCACAAGTATGTTCCCAAGTATATTTTTTTTTCTTTTTGCCTCTTAAATTTGATTTCTTCACCCCCAAAGCATTGTCCCTCTCCTAGAAAGAGTTGGATGGTTTACCCTGAATATTCACCACTTTCCTGTATATACAGATAAAATTTAAATGAAAAATTAAATGTATTTTATAACATAGCTCCAAATTTCAATAATTTAATAGATATGCAAACATGTATCTCAATCTCTGCATATCAGTTCAAATGGGAGAGTCCAAGACAACAAAAGAGAAAGAGAAACATAGCAAGGATGGAGAAATCACATCACATATTAACAGTACCACTGGTGAGAAAAACTTCCAAAAAAGACCTTACATTCAAGGTGATCTGATAAATACCCCAAGTTTAAAAATAATAATTTTAAAGCTAAGCCATCAAAATAATACATTTATTCTGAAATGAACAGTAAAATGAATGTTAAACCTTCTCTATGAATTATGTATCAGTTGCATACAAAATAGTAAGATCATCAGATACCTTGATGATACAGTTTTCAAAATAATTAATACCACATTAATGTTGCACTGTCTGAGCCATTCAGCCTGGGACTGCAGTAATTTTTCCCCCTGAATATAATCCCAGCCAGGCAATTCTCATGCAGTCAGCACCCCAAGCCTGTCTCCTGGTTGTACTTGTTTTGCAATTTGTGTAGCTTCATTCAGCTCCCTCACCAGAAGGGTTTCCCTAGGAGGATTAGCCTGCAGTTTCTAGCACTGTGTAAGAATTCACATCATCATAACTTCTGGGGATCTCCCCTGTTTACAGCCCTCACCACACACTCAGTGAGGTAGCTGCAAGCAATAGTTTATCTGTATCCTCATCACTACCGCTTGCCAAACATTTTGTTGACTGTTTTGGTGTTTGTCCCACCTGTTTAGACAAAATGGCATATGCACACTATGCCTTGGAAGAAAACAACAACAAAAAATATACAAATAAAATCACACTTTAAATTTTTTTTTACACTCACATTTGCTAAAAAATTTTAAAGTTTAAATTCTGGTTTTTGAACAAAATTGTGTCATCTCTCCATTCTTGGATATTGATGATGGTGAAAATCGCAACAATTATTTTAGAAAATGTAGTTAGCACTCAGCATGTCTGTCAGGCAGTACTTTACTCCAAATACCTTAAAGCCTAAATACAGGATGAAAAATCATCCAAGAGCATCACTAGGTACCATCCCTGTTGTGCATATTGCTCTCTAAGTACCTTCTTGGCTACCTTTTTTAATTTGTGAGCTGCTCTGGGCTTAAATTGTGACTCCATTTTTGTCTCAGATGTTGTTGGGCTATTACAAGTTTTCTCATTTTGACCCAAATTAATATTTTAATTTTCTGCAGAAGTACTCAATCGCTTAAATTTTAGTGTGAAGAATTGAGAACCAGGTGCACGTGTTTTTGTTGGCTGGGAACAGAAAAAGTAGTACTCTATTGGATAGACTTGTATTAAGAATATTATTTATACACACGGCAAGATACGAGTCTCATTTACTCCCAATACCAGAACTTAAGAGCTCTTTTGAGCTTTCCAAACCAGACTGAACTGCTAGGGGGAATGAAAACTCATTGATCAGGTTGTTTCTTTGGACTTGCTTAGCATTAAGTTCCACGGCTGATGCCACCCAAAGAATACATGAATTCCCTTATATGTCATGACACAGTCCCCCTGACGCTACAAGTTTGAAATAAGATCCATGCAGACACAATAATTTATTCTTTCTGATCCAGCTGAGATAAAGCTTAACTTGTAATCATTACTGGAGACACACTGGAGAGTATTAAATGTTACGAGTGATCAGATGGACCAAAAGCATATGAAAAAAATGGAGGGGAAATTTGACACAAAAAACTAGCATCCTTTATCATCCTAGCTGTTGTAATTCAGTTCTAAGGACAGGACCTACTAAGTACTAGAAAATATTCCCTAATATTTATGTCATAAGATAAACAAAGCTGATAAATATTGACTTTATTGTACAAAGCAGTTGGAGATTATACAGACCATTTTTTTTTGTTTTGGCTTACATATTTATAATAGTCTTCATTTTTGGTAATAAAGTACTGTTTGTACCTTATCTTTTCACTGAATAGCTACTGGAATAAAGAAAATGTGCCCCGATCATTTTTCTTTCACTTTTTTATTTTGGAATCCTTTTACGAACTGCTTGTAAAATGTGAGGTGGGGGGATTAGGCTGTCACTGATGAGGTAGTAGGTAAGAAGCAACCTGAATTTAATTACTGTGTGTATCCTATCATGCTCGTTTATTTTTCTTCATTGCTTCAGTGGATATTTTCCTGGTTTACACCAGTGTAAATGTAAATGTGAGTAAGATCAAAATCAGGCTGCAAAGATTTACACAGCTTAAAACAAACATAAGTTAGAAAATAAAAATGTACTTTTTCATTTTTGTTTTAGTTACAGTTTTAAGGAATAATCAGAACAGTTTACATTGTTTTAGTAGTTGTATTTTAAATATGTCATGATAAATGGATAAATATAGGCCTGTTCACACATGCACTAGAGTCAACAGTAATAAGATCTTGCCTTCAGTGAGGAGAACACAGTCTTTACAAGCCTGAGCTAAGCATAGTAAGTACCATTTTCTGTCAGCATGTCAGAGCACTGCTCTTGCATTTTTTTCCCATTTGCCATTTTTGTCTTTTTAGTCCCATTTAAAAATTAATGTAAAAATAAATGTGGTAAAGCAAGCAAAGGAGACATATTGAGAGGAGGGTGGGATCAGAGTAGGAATGTAAACTGGAGCAATAACTCTGACTTCCCTCTTTTTGCTTTGCCATTTGGAGTTTGCTAGGAAGGCACCAAAGCAATAGCTCTTTTAAACCATTCTGAGTAAAAAACCACGCTGTAAAAGCGTGATCAGTCCTGCAATGGGCAAACGGGGATATTTTTCCCATGACTTTATTTAATTGTTGTGTGCATCTGTGAGCTCACTTAAACCCCATCTGCACACTACTTCACAAACACACAACCCAGTCTTCTCTGATCAGAATTAGGTACGTGTTGGACAACCCAACTTCTACATGAATTTCAGGCAACTGTTGAGAAAGCTTTGAATATCTGTGTTAGTAAATGTTCTGCTTATCAGCCAGAGCTCCTTGTGGAGGCTCTTGGTATCCGTTTCTCAGAGAGAATGGTTTTCTGCTATTATTCTATGCCAGGTTGCATTAAGAAGGGAACCTTGATGGTTTTTGCTCCTTTTTGTTGTTGCTGTTGCATTCTGAGTAGTTGATATTTTGTCAGTGACAGAGAATCTGCACTATTTATGGGTTTTGCACTATAAAACTACCGCAGCCCTGTCACATGGCTTCCTTTCCTAAGCCATCTGTCACAGAGGTCTGGAATTTTATGTGAATGTTGGTTGTGCAGACTTAACCCAAGTTTTTTATTATGAAAAATGTCAGCAACTACAATATTTAGCATTTTACTTTACATTGGTCATTAAACTTGATTACTGTAGCTCTGTTTCATTGCTATAGTTACATATCAACTATGAAGCCAAAAAACACTGGGGCGATCATGGCAGAACTATATTGTCAGATCCTGGAGTGTGTGCTTGGCACTGATATAGTTAATATCTTGGATTTTTGTAACTAAGGTTTATTAATGCTGGTATAAAAATGTATTTGATATTATACAGATGGCATAAGATGTTGTGGTTACTAAGTTATTATCCAGGATAAGCTGCACTGTCAAATTCAGGGCTTAAAACTATCACAGGAGATTAAACTATTTACTAAAAAGGGGCAGAAAGATATAACCAAAGCGTCTTAGTATGAACATATTAGAAGTGTATTTACTTCCCATAAATATAATAAAACATCTCTCTCTTTAAGCTGTATGATTGAAAATGTGAACTTGGCTAAGTGGGAGAAGCAAACATAAGAGGTGCCTGAGTTTCTGAACCAGGGACAAGCAGATGGCTTGGTGGTGCTTTGGTCTAGGTGGGCATCTGTGTCAGGCTCATGGATACAGAAGGGAGTCATGCTGGCTGAGTGAAGAGAGGTTGTCAGGCCTTAAATTGTTATCTACCACCAATATTCTCTTCTGATTCAGAAGATTTAATCAGTCACATTTTACCTTTAAATTAGTCATCATTGGCAGTGGTAAAAGGCAAGGCTGCATGAAGGAAGCTTGCATCCTGTCCAGCCAGTGTGGTCGTATCACACTTTTAGCAGAGGGGAAGAACTCCCTGTTTCACCACAACTCTTAAGATCCTCAGGCAAGGACAGGTTTCACTGCCCCGTCTTTAGCAATTGAATGGTTGACTAGTCATCATGCCCCAGAAATATTTAATGGGCAGAAAAAGAAAGCAGCTCCTTCTACCAATGTCTTTTTGAGGAAGAGGTCTAAGAAAGACAGACAAACTTGCCTCCTGTACACACCTGATTCTTTTCTATTTACAATCACCTCTAGGTGATTCACTTACACTTTGAGTTTCCTATCATATTACTCAAGGCAGGAAATCTTGGTTCATCCAGCTGTCTCCTACAGTTACACAGCACTGAACACATCTACCCCAAATGCCCAAGTTTTGTCCAAACTTTGGGGTGACACAAATTAAAAATAGTAGTGATGACAGTAACAGGAAGACAATAAGCACTGTTAATTACAGTATTCTATGTGTAGGTCTCTGACATAGCTATTTATCACCATAGTCTTCGAATGTTCTCCACATTGTTCTGGAAAACACTGAACTAGATTACTGAGTAGTCCTCCAGAAGACACATTTCATTTTTTCCTCTACCTGCCTTCAGTAAATGTTGGCAATAGCAAGGACTACTCTTACACTCATCCCTATATAGAAAATATGTCAATATGCAGTGTAGCATATTAAGCATGAGGGCAAATTTGTTGCTGTTTAGTGAGTTGCACTTTCAGCAGCTTTCACCATTGCAAGAGGAGTTTGTCCTCTTTTTCTGAGATCAAACAGTGTGAGGCAGAACACCACATTTCCTTCCTTTGTTCTTGCACAGACAAGCAGCATTTGCCCCTTTTTGTGAGCAGGAGAGTTTCTCCCAGACCAGAAAGAGAGGTTGGGTCTCTCCCCAGTTGCACACACCTCTGCAATAAGAGGCTGCTCTTTGCTGTACTTCCCAGGAAGCAAAGGCTTTGTTAACTCAGAGAGAATATCTTTAGGGAAAATCTCCTCATGATCCTCCTGTACCTACCTCCCAGTCTAGTAGTCTCAGTGCAGACCTGTGCCTTAGTGGCCTAGCCAAGTGATGATAAAGGCAGTACGCTATTTCAAGTGATGTAGAAAACCTCAGTGAAAATTTCTCCTGCTGTGCTACTTTTAGACGTATTTCTTTCCCCCTCCTTCTTTCCCCCCATGATGCAGATGTTGTAATGTTTCCAGGGTGTGGGGGGAAGGGAAGATATGCAATAGAAATGCTGTTGATGACCTAAACAATGCATTAATGCTTTTAACTGTGAATTGGGGTCATAGTTCTCTGTAAGAGTGAAAAGATCAAGAAGATTTAAAGCTAAACTTTTTTTAAATAAAACTAGATTTAGGGTGTATAGGTTATGGTTTAGTGGCATCTTATTTAAATTCTACTTACTATGTTTAAGCTGAGATTCAGGGATACCATTACTGAAGCTACTCTTAAGTCTGCCTAAGAGTTGGACATTAACTGACATAATTCGAAAAGCTGGGTTTAGATTCAGATAAATTTAAATAAAAGCGTGCATTTATACTTATCCTTTAAAAGCACCACATGGTTATTTTACGGCCTTGCCATGTCCATATCTAAACATGTCTCTATTTCCTGTTGCATGTCAGGGAGCTGAGATAGAAGTGGATGAAAATGGCACACTGGATTTGAGCATGAAAAAGAATCGAAGCCAAGACAAAGTTATGCCTCTCACTTCTTCCAGCACAGCACTTCCCACTCCTTCCTCTTCTCCTTTCAAAGCAAGCAGCATCCTGGTAAATGCAGCCTTCTACCAGGCACTTTGTGAACAGGAAGGCTGGGATACACCAATCAACTACAGCAAGACCCACGGCAGGAAAGAAGAAGAAAAAGAGGTATTTTTTCAGTTTCTGAGTGACTTTTTCCCTCACATGAGAGACCATATGATAGCCTTTAGGGCCATCTAGTACAGTTTAAAGAGAACCAGTTTCCACAGGTAGAGGCTTGTGAACATTGATCTGGTTTTAATGGTCTCTTAGATGGGATATAAAAAAAGCCCCATTACTCACTTTGAAAAATCTTGCTTTCAGAGCCTACCTGTTAATGTCTGTAAGTCTCTAAGGTAAGGGAAACAAAGGTATCCATCATTAGAGTCTGCTTTTTAAATTTTGTTCCTAATGGCTCAGTCCTGTAACACAGACACCCAAATGGACTAGCAATCACCAGGGAAAAAAGAAAAACAAAACAAAAATAACCCCAACAAATAAAATCAAACCAAGACAGTTCTTTCATGCTGAAACAAAAGATATTTTTTCCATACCAACCCTTTAGCCTTCTAGATAACTTGCTATCTAGGCATTTAAACTCATACTTAGAACCTTGCCTGTAAGATTTTTTCACTGGAAGTTTTTATTTTACATACTGCAAGAAATTTCTGTCACTGAGTCTTAGATCTCCAACTTGTAACTTATGATATCAGTCTTCTAGATTGCCACTTCCAAATTAATAATTATCTTGATTTTGGTTTTGTTTCTGTTTTGCTCTATCATGTTGGTTTATCCTGTCTTGGAAACAAGGCAGCATAGTCTACTATGGCCCTTCTTTCTTATTCTTCTACTTTGCTGTAAAGTTTGATTTTATTTTTTTTTCCTCTTGAATCTGACTTTCAGGATATGGACTGCCTTCATTTTTCTTAAATCAGGAAGGTACCACCAGCTCTTTAAAAGGCTGATTAGAAAAAAGCCTATGTTACAGCTTTCAGACACAAACTAAATAATTGGAAGGTTGGAAGGTTTTATATTACTTACTCTTTGGTTTTATATATCTAATAACAGAATTTGATCATTATGTTAATATACAATTATCTTTTGTTCAAATACAAATATGACACTTCAAGAAGACATAGATGGGGTAAAATTTTTTACAACTGAGGTAAGGGGATCCAGGCCTCCAATTCAAAATCCACCTAGAATTAAAAGGTAACTCAATTGCATGAGGAAAAAAATCTATCAGCACTGGCTAGTCGGTTGCAATGTGTCCACTGACAAAGCTTGCTTTTCTTGGAGGCTGGGTTGCCTTGAACCCTTTGCAGTCTCCTCTTTGGGGCTAATGATGGTCTTTATCTCACCAATGACACAACAGTCCATGTACCAGAGTTCTGGAGCGGGTTGGATGTGAAGCAGGAGGCTGAGGACTCAGGCCATTTCCCATTCATGCTGCATGATGAGCAAGCACATCCAGCTTTGGGAGGACTGCCTTGTTGCTGGGATCAAGAGGTGCCACAGATTTGGCAGGGGACCCGTCGGGTCGCTCCTCCTCCCTGCTGCCATCACAGCTCAGCAAAAGAGCCAAGACAGGAGCACCTCCACATCGCCCCCAATCCATGCCTGACTTTCACAAGGCAATGATGGGTGTCTGGATGTTTCCCTGTCCCTTTCCAGCACAGGGAATTGGAGGCAACTAAAGTAGCCAACAGTACATAATGGTCCAATGCACTCAGGCCCCGGTGCCCCTTGCACTCGGTGTTTTGACACTGTGCCTTTTGTCCCTAATTGAGTATCTGGCCCCAGATATCTGCCGTGAGGTTTTGCTGTCCCAGGGAGCCTTGATATGTCCAGTGATGTCAGAGCCAGAGGCTCTGTTTTCAAAATCAAAGACTGGCAGTTATCCTTATGCAAAAAAAATGACTGATTATATCTATTTCTAATTCATTGTTATCTGGTTCATATGCACAACAGTTGCTTAATTTTGGTGGTAATTTCCAGAAAATATTGTCTCTCTCTCTCTCAGCAAAATAGCCTGTCCAGATGCCCCCTTAAAAAAAAACGACAAACCCTGAATTTGGAAAAAGCTCAAAATCTCTTCAAAAGGAAAGCACTGAGAAATAACTAGAGCTGTCAGTTAGTTCAACTGTCAGTTCTCCAAAGATTTCAGGGCTTAAAAATGTTAAAAGTGCCAGATGCTATTATCTGTTATTCATGTTACCATTATGTTCTGGTCTTTGCTGAAATCAATATAAACTTCCATCTGTACATTAATGGAGTATCATTGCTTGCTTCCTTTCAGTAGTGTGCATGCATGAATACACACATGCTCTTTGCAGGAAATAGTAGTGCTTGGACCAATTGGGCTGGTTCCGATTTTTCTTTTAGTCTGAAATTCTTTAGATTTTAATAGCATTTAACTATAAATCCATTCAAATGGAAAAGGAAAAATTATACATACAGTTGGGTTTGACTAGCTGTGATGATCATCACCAAACATGCCAGAAAGACAGAAGTGCTAAAGGTGTTTTCCCAAAGGATTATCTCTCCTTCTGAAGATAAATAGCTGGAGAAGCACACAAGCCAATACATGATGCTCTACTTTCAGTCTTAAGTGCAGAGGATCAAAAAGTATTTGTTCTTTATTTCTGACCTTTGTGTTTCAGACAGATGGAACCCCTTTTGGGCCATGTGTAGTGATGTAAGGTTCTAGAAAGGCAAAATTTCAGTATTCCTTTGCCTACATTTCCTTTCTACTGTCCTGATTTTGCAGCTTCTACACAAATGATGATTTTATGCTGCTTAAATAACAAGTGTCCCTCAAGGAACTAAGAAAATGCTGAAGAAGTCTCCTGTTTAAATGTCTATATATCTCACTTACCCCTGGGAAATATACTAGGAAAAAATACTGTATAAATTTGTTGATGTTTCTGTATCTGTGTGTATAGATTTAGTTTAAAAATATTACAACTCTTAATAGCTCAATTCAGGAAATTAACCACTAAGATTTGAAAAAAAACTTAATTATTTAAAGACAGAAAGTGAAAATACTGCAATTCTAAACCCTCTGATATCGGTTATACTGGTGGCTATAGGTGTACTCCTGTCAGTCTTCACCATGAAATCTTGTTTTTATTAAATGACTCAGTGAAATGAAGCTGTGAACTGCAATACTGGAGCATTTTGTCAAGACTTGGATATACACAATTTTCCATCAGTCTGCTCTGTGCAGCAGGTATCAGAGACTGCCATGATGAATAACTCACACACACACACACACACACACACATACACACAAAGTTTCTCATACATCACCAGTGAAAGATCAAGATATCTTTCATTTAAAATAAAGAACACAAGCTACACATATGAAAATATTAACATGTCCTACAGTTATGGCTACTCTGGTGTGCTGCAGGTGCATCCTCAGGTAAATGACCCAGATCAGGAACACAGTGGAATGCTAGAGGGTTCTTTTCACCACCCCCTACTCCAGGCTGCTGACAGAAGAAGTAGAGGAGGCTGATGTATGCCTGGTTTAAATACATAGGATCTAGGCAATGCATGCTTTAATTTTTTAGAAACACACATCAGTTCAGTGATGCAGATGTAGCCCAGCAGAGTTAGCTGTTAGACAAGAAAGTGATAAACCACCCTTCTTTAAGCTCCATTAAATTAAGACGAAACCATTTTACCTGTGTTTTTTAAAGTTGTTTTGACATCTGATCCCTTCCAGCTGGCAACAGGGGGTTAGCATTTTTTGTTGTTTCTGTGGGGAGCTTTCAATTTTACAGTAACTTGTAGGGGTGATGATCCCTGCTTGCACTTATGTGTTTGTGTGTTTGTAAGAAAGGTAGGTCAGAACTTGTGGACAGAAGCAGTCAGGAATTCAAATACCCATGGCAAATACCCTAAACGCCCCTGCCAAAAATCACCCCTATATGCCACTGGGAACTAGATTTAACCCAACTTTGGAAAAGTATCTTTGATGTTTCTTGGATCTTGAACAAAGCTGACATTAATTTTTTCCACTTTTGCGTTTTAGCATTTTAGTTTCCATGTTTAGAAGACTTTCAATCATTTATTATTTCTGTGCTAACATTTTATCACGACCTTCTGTAGTGCTGATTTTCTCTGTTGCTCCTTATCTAAAGCTCTCCTTCAGAAATATAATTCCCCAAAGCCTGAAATATATGAGGGTTTTTCTATTTATTTAAAATAATTACTCATTAATTACTGTGAAAGAGTGTTAGTAAAGCTGAATTTTTGCTGTCTGTATTTGTAGCAGATTAGATTATTCCCAAACAAATTAACCCCACAAATGTGGTTAAAAAAATCAGTAGTAATTGATACAGCAATAATATGGCATCGTTTTTGTACATGAAGTGTGAGTTACAGTAGGCAATAGGTAGCCAGTAGCAGAAAGCAGTAGAAAGTCATATTGATGATCCAGCCTCCACGCAAGCAAAGATGATCTGCCAGAATTGAGGACCATATGGAAGCTTTATCAGAAGAAACACCCCTGCAGAGCTTACAAGACCCAGGAGGCAGAAACTCCATTTTCAGTCCAGATTTGACTCAGCCCTGCACTCTGTGTTAGCAGCTCTGCAGACAGCCCTGCTCCTCTGTCCTGGCACGTCTGTCAGCTGCACAAGCCCAGAGCATCCACGGCACCAGCACTGTGAGTTTAGCCGAGGCTGGGACCTTCCCCTCTCAAGCACAGGCAGCAGTTTCTGCTCCTGCAGATGGTATTCTCTGGGAAACACCTGAGTATTGGAATGGATTCCCAAAACCAACATGAAGTCCAAGAAGGGATTAATAGCGGTCTGATAATTGATGCTATGAGCTTTGGAGAATTCTCGAATGATAAAACAGCTATAGAGCATCCCTCTAAAAAGAAAATACTTATCATTCATAAAGATTATAATAATTGAAGTCTTTATGTCTCAAAACAGTATAAACAAAGCTATTTTAAAGTGATCAATGAAGAAGCTTCAGAAAACAAAAATATGATTTCCTTCCAGGACTCCAAGTTTCCAAAATGCCTGCACAAGGGAGTGAATGCTCATGATTCATATCATCCACCAAACAGCATGGTAGAAGTGATGATTTTGATCTCAAAAAGAGTAGAAATCAAGAACTACCATTAGCAGCCTGCTATTAAGAAAGCTCCAAAGTTGTTTTGTTCTTTATGATTTTTATTTTAACAAAAATCTGCTCTTTCAATAAGATAACAGGACATTCCATTCCACAGACCTAAAAAGCTTTGCATTTACATTTGCTTACATAAATAACACTTTTTTGAATTTATTATTACAATTTTGTAATTTATGGTGCAATGGTCACCACTTCAACTGTATTCAAAAATCAGCAACCTATTTACATAGCAAATAAAAAGAACCTAACAGCCAAAGTCTTGTTCAGCTCTACAAACAATCACTTTTATTTTCTCTGTGTACTTTTCTTTGGCGTTTATCGCCAACTTATAAACAAACACAAATTTCTCCTATATATGGCTTAAAGTAGCATCTGCTTTCAGAAATACTTACACAACATTTTTAAAAGTCTGCCTGTAAGAACCTCAAACTATAATATACTAAACTTTCTTAATTTCTCTCCATCATTTATTTTTAATTTTTTTCTTCTTTTTTTTTTTTTTTAAGTTTACAAGATGTTCTCTTCTTGCCATGGCAAATTGTTTCTTGAATGTGTGGGAGAGAAACCTTTTGTTACATTCTCATCTAATATTTCAGAAAGATCCAGTGAGTTCTCCAGAAAACATGGAGGAAAAGAAGTACCCAGGAGATGTCTCCATACCGAGTCCTAAACCCAAGCTCCATTCAAGAGATCTCAAAAAGGAACTGATCACGTGAGTCACAAAAAATTCTGCATTTTCCTTTGCCCTGGTGAAGACTGGCTATGCTGCTGTTATGACTTCTGTTTTGAAATAGATTTGCAGGAGCTGAGCAGGGAGACTTGCAGAATTCACTGCCCGTAGTTAGTTCTGCATGCTGGATATGCAGACGTGATTTGGAGCTGCAACAAGCCAGAGTGTGCCTGGGGGTCTAGACAGATTAATGACTAAATTTATACTGGGTACTACTCCTTATCCCTCAGATAGAGGGCAACTGCTCCTTCTACAAAACACAGTTTCATAACATGCTACAGATTGCCTATGGTAATGCTTACATAATTAAATAAGGTTTAATTGAACAATCGTCATTATAGATCCATTGCTTAGAGCTTATGTAGAAGCAGTCAGGATTTCTCAGACAGAAAACATGCAGAGTTCATAAAAAGACAAGCTACAAGACAGAATGGGGTTTTCCAACCTGTAGAAAATATGTTTAAGTCCTTCATTTACTTCATTACAAGTCCTGCTGAAAATCCAGGGGCTGTAGAAATTCACAGCCTGGGACTATAGGCTAATACTCTCTTTTCCCATTTACTGAGAGGCACTTGCTCTGTGTTAAGTTCCAAAACTTTACTATCTAGAACTGCAAACAGATTCTATTAAATCTGTCTGCATACAACAGCTTGTTTCAGTTTAGAATTGTTCACTAACATCATCTCAAACAGCTCATAACACAGGTAACTTTTAAAAAAATCTCATGTAGGCTCTTCACAAAATCTGTTTGGGTTCATGTCAATATCGTTTTGATATTAGCACAGAGTTTTCACTGTAATAGTCAACTAGGACTCAGCAATCATTTATGGCACTTTTCTTTTTGTCCCAAACCAGAGCAGGTCTCTCTGAACAAGTGTGGTCCATATCACTTAGTGATGATAGCCCATAACTGCAGGCTCACCCATAAATAAACGAGTCACATCCTGCCAACTTGTGTCCTGCTCTCCAGACTCGGTGGCACTGAAGCAGTTAGAGCTGCCTCTGTCTCTAGAATTTACATTTTCCTGGGGCAAGCTGCTGTGAAGAGCAATTCTTTCCCCTCATGTCATGCAGTCTGCATGTTGTCTACTCACCACATTATATCTGCCGTCATAGTTCATGACCTAAATTGCTACAGGTCAGGTTGTTTTGCCTCTTCTTCTAAACCAAATGCATACAAAAATCACTGAGGGTTTATTTGCTGCAGACTAATGGCTTTTCCTTTGTAATATTTACTCCTTTGTGATACTGACCTGTTTTGAGATACCTGTAATATACTTTTCTACTCTCCTAAATAATAATGCCAAAGTATTTACCAGCGCAATAATAAGCTTAGAGTGGTTGTACTTCATTATGTTCAAAAAGTATCTCAAATATAATTATGTCTCAAATTTAATTGTGGCAAAAAATTAAATAAGGAATAGTTTTAATTTATCAGAAGAGTCTATAGGCAATATAGGGATCAGAGTACATTCCTATGATCCCACGGATATTTTACCGAACAATTCAGTACAGTTGGCTCCATCATGAGGAAGCTTTTAAAATGACATAAGTACTTGCAGAGAAAAAATTTTGACCATGGTTAGCGCAGTTGGAGCAAACTACTGTATGAATACCACCATCTAGAACGTGCTTTCTATTTTTCCATGTTAATTCTATCAGCCATGACGGCACCGCTCAGGCTGAAATGGGCTGTGAAAATGAGGCTGATGTCTTCCTAAGGCTTTTTTACAGATTTGAAAAACTTCCTAGCATTCTGCCAGCTCAGAGAAAATAGCCAGGTGAGCATCTCAGGGACGCCTTTTTCATTAGCATGGAGCACTAGCTAACAGTTTTTGTGCAGCATCTGCTTGCCCTTTTTATCCATATTCCCAGTAAAAGAAAATCAGTTCTTTACAAGACAACTCTGCAGGGTTGGTGTTAGAGTGTTTTAAAGTATTATAAAAAGGTATATTTAATTCACCTCCCCCTCCATGCACAAGCTGGTATCTTTGCACTTTTGCAGAGGACTGTATCCCAGTTTGATAAATGACTTCATGCTACAACTGAAGAAGGGCTAAGGAAAAAGAGAAGCTATAGCATCTTCTCCAGATCGAGAGAACGTACTCCATTGTCTTAGTTCCAGCCAAGACAGGGTTAAATTTTTCAGTAGCCAGTAGGTGGGGTCGCTGGGACCTGGGGGTTATTCCATAACCTCAGCCAGGGAGAAGGTTTTCCTCCCAGCTTGGCAAAGGGAGCGGCTGAGTAACATCAGTTCCTTCTGAGTAATCATTTGCCTATCTTGTGCACCTTCTTATGGATGTTTTTGTTGTTACCATTAATTTTGTTATCTCATTGCTGCTTTGAGTAAATTGTTTTATCTCAAGATGTGTCTTTCACCTTTTGTGCCTCCAATTCTACTTTAACCTGCCGCAGGGGAAGGAGGAAGGGGGGGCGAGCAAGCAGCCTATGGTTTGGAGAGTCTGGGTGGGGACACTAATCTGGAGAGTAGCATTCCCAAACCACAACAACCACCTTTGTATCGCTTCTCAGTTCAGCTGAGAAACAGCTTGAGAAAGTTTTGTTCCCTTTCAGAACTTCAGACGTGTGATATTGACATGCTTTCTGTTCTGCAAGCGACCTTAACACCTTTCTCACTTGTATCAGTAGTAAATATTGGATATGTTTCTAAAGAAGGTGCCTCATTTTAGTCAGGAATGAAAGGAATTATTTTAAATATTATACCTCCAGTATATCATTTCTGGAGGTCAGATCAGAAACTTCAGCTCCAACATTTATGAATTGCTGCGAATATTTTGTGCCAATAATAAAACGGTAATTTTAAGGACCCACTTTGTAAACAAAATACCTATGCAAAGGTAATCCTACAGAGTTTAAAAAATAACGGCTTGAAATATTTGTCATGGAAACAGGAGAAATTCTTTCCCTCTGTGCTTTAAGTAATAATTAAAACAAAAGAAGTGAAGTTTTTCTAGTTTCTGCAAGTGTCGTGACAGTGTGCAATGATGAACGTGATTGCCCTAAGGATCATTACATAATTCACTGCAGAGCTATGTGGTGCATTATATATACTCTATTTTCTCATTCCTTCTTCTTTGCACAGCTGTCCAACCCCAGGATGTGATGGTAGCGGTCACGTAACAGGAAACTATGCCTCACACCGCAGGTAAGAAACAACAGGAAACCTCAAACAGGAAATAGAGCTACTTCTAGCTCTTGTCATCTTTGAACTTTTTTGTACTAACCATGGATAAGTACTCAAAAGCAATTTGTGGAAAATAATCCACAGAGAAATGTGGCTGTTTTTCCTGGTTTTATTATGTTTGTGAAGGTCTGGACTTAATACACTGAGGCAGTTAAGAAGTATATGCTTATTACTGTAGTTGCATTTCTCAGCTGAGACCTGCAGATAAGTCATTTAGTGAAGTTTGCATTTCCCTAGGTGTACAAGCAGTCCTTATATAGATGCTGTTGCATCTGATTATAAATGAGGTTTCTGCATACCTCTCTATGAATGGCTTTGAAATGCATAATCTGCCATTATAACCAGAGGATATTAAATATTTTCCTCAAAATAGCCTACTGAAAACCTAAGCTTTGAAACAATAATTTCCTGATTTTCCCTTGGGAGCAGAATAGAAGTGTTTTCTGCCTTCTACCAATCACATGGACCAGATCCTCTAGCTGTCCTTCATATAGGAAACATGAAGGATGGATTCTGTGTAACACTGTCCCCTCATAGCAAAGCTTTACAGGGGCTAGAAACCTTTCTCCCTAATTACACACTTTTTTAATGATTTATGATTTATGAATTTTTAATGATCCCTCTTTGACAAGCATAAATATTTGAGAATATAATTTTAACTAATATTGTCTAATATTAACTAAGATTGTCTAGATGTTGCTGGTTTTGATAAAAATAAATGCTTTGGTTTAGTAAAATATTTCACATCAGGTTTTCTTTTCAGTGTTTCTGGGTGCCCATTAGCTGACAAGACATTAAAATCCCTTATGGCTGCTAACTCTCAGGAGCTCAAGTAAGTATTGACAATAGCACAAATGTTATTGTTTTTTATCTTCAACAAACATGTTCCCTGTGTTACTGAAGTTGTAAATTTGAATTGCTCCGAGTGGTATCAAACCTTTGTCTGAAAAGTTAGTGGATTGGTTTGAAAGCTTTTGAGTGAAATAAAGTTTGGTTTTCTCAATTTGTCTTTCTTCATTCTTGTACCCCTTCATTTTCATTAATTAATAAGGATCTGGGGGGACAAAAATTGCAAACACTAGGAAAGACGCAGTTTTCTCAGTATTTCTGAATCAGAGAGGAATAGAAAATATCTAATATGTAGGACTGAACTGTCAACTGATCCAGATAGAATTAATTGGAATTATTAATTAGAAATAAATCTAGTTAGAATAAATCTAAAAATGAGACCAGAATACCTGCAAATCCTTTTTTATTATTCACTACCCTATACTATATGTTTAATGCCACTGAAGCAGGCATCAAGTCATACGAGTTTGTGCTGGCATAATTCTCACCATGAAATGTCACTTACAAAAGGACTGTGCAGGCTTTGCTATATAGACAGATGTATAGGGACATATGAATATTTCAAAAATCTGTAGTCAAGAGAGGCACTGGCAACCAGTCATCTAGTTATTGAATTGGCTTTGTCAATAAGGATGTGGGGAAAAGGCAAGGATAATTAGAGTTCTTTCATAGCTTTCCCTCTGCAACTTGTAAATTGGATCCCATAATAGGTGGTTTGGAAAAACTCATGAATGCATGTAAAAAGGGGAGAACCCCGTGACTGTCCTTTCTGTCCTTTAGGTTCATCCCTAGTCCAGACAGAAAATAAGGTCTGATCTTGGCACTATTTTCCTTTTCTAATGGTATTAATAGCAGCAGTGACTACATTTGGGCTTGGCACAGCGTTTGGCTTCCCCTGATCAAATGTTAATGGTCTTATTCCCTAGCCTTACAACTTAAGTTATAATTGAAATGCTGAACTGATGGTAGCTATGAAGTTGAATGTACAGGAAATGCAGTAAAATAGCAAAGAAACACCATTTATATAGGCAGCTGTCCAAAGCAGTTCGCAAAGCCAGTAGGTAAACTGGCACACTGGCACAACGCATCATTTGTTGACATCTCTGATCCTCAAAGGCATAAAATATAGGTTTAGCTTGTTTTAAAAGAGCAGAATGTTTAGCAAGGAACCGATTTGCAAAAATGCTGACAAATTTGAAGTCATTTGCTGAGTCATATATATTTGTCCCTGCTTTTATTGGCTTTCTGCCATACAAAGACACTCACACAAATATTTTGAATAGTTGCTCCTCATGCATCGCCCCCCCCGCCCCATTCATGTGTGAATAAGTAAATTTGCATACCAATATGGTTATTTTTCCACTAAAGCTTCTAGAGTTTTGGTCATGCCATAAGGAAAGAGGAGCAACAGCATATGACTTAAATGACAAACTGCACACTGTACGCCATGTATAATAAGTGAGTTGTGAAAGACAAAGTCAAAGTTCATGGACATTTCACAGACAGAAATATGTTGCATAACGCAGTTAGCATTTAATTTCAATTAACTAGAAAAAGAGCAAAAATCAAAATCTGTTCACAGACAATTCGCAAAAGGAAAAAAGGCTAAATAAAATTATTTTCCACAAATGTACCACCTTAATTTAGGTTCCTGCAAACGTAGTTCAGGTGATATTTTGAACAAAACTCTGCTTCTGTCTAAAATATTTTTTTTTCCAAAATGCTGCCATCATGCTTGTGCTGGTATAGGGATATCAATAGTTAATTTTAGCATTGCTATGTGAGCAGAGGCCATAAACGATCATAGAATCAGGCCAGGAAAGTACCCTCATGTAGTCAGGCATGAATATGAAAAAGCTGTGTATTTTTTCCAAATGTTATTCATGTTTAATTTGCCAGGATCAAGATAAGATTTTGGCTTTAATTATGAAACTCTTTGCCAGCAAAGATACAAGGCTTCCATGTGATCCACAGTTTGGAAATAAGGAAGATCTGCTCAGAAAATGGGCCTGTGATTCAGATTCAAGAAAATTTCTATATGAGGATTCTTGCTGCTCAGAACAGTCAGAGGTGGTCAATTTAAAACATAACAAGTTTGATGATGACTCAGATTTTAAAGCTAAAAGAGATAATTGTGGCTGATATCCTATTTAATCAAAGAACTTGCTAATCAAGCCTTAAATAATTTTAAATGTGTACTTTAGAGACGTATTTACCTACAATTCAGAAACTTATAGGAATAGATGGTCAGTCCTATCCTTAGACTAGTTCTTGCAGCGGTTAAATGTCAATTTTTAGGAGAGATTTGAGCAATTCTTCTACATGGCTTCCACATAAACCATTGATACTGATTTATATTCCATAGGCAGTATAACAAATTTCAGAAAATTATTTTCTCAGCTGACCTCTATGGGTTTGTCTTAACTATAGTTCGTATCCAACACCTCTGGTGAGCTTTTGAGGGAGAAGTGTACTAGAAGTGCTCCTAAACCCGCAGCTCAGTGTTTAAATTTTGCATGTGGTTGTAGGTCATCTTCCTAAAGAGAAAGTAATCTTCTTGGAGAAAGGGACAAAACAGGAGGTATTCAATGTCCATTTGCAAGAATTTGTATGTGAAATCACTGAGAGATTTATTTTTGAGTAACAATTTGGAATAACTGGAAAAGAATTTGTAATTTACACCCACCTGAGGGTTGAAATCTCTTAATTTGACGTCCTGAGATCTCTGGCCCTTCAATGTAAATCTTATTTTCTTGGCTCTGTACACATTATAGAGGATGACTCCCTAAGCTGGGGCACCATTCCAAACACAATTTAAAAGCTGAAGAAATTCCACAGCATTACGGATTGCAAGGCAATAGATTTTTGGTGTATTTTGTGTTCTGGAATTTCACAATCCATGCAAAGATATAACCAATATTTAGAAAACCCAACCCAGTGGTCAAAATGAAGAGTCTTGCTAATGAAGCTTTTTACTTATTTGTCAGTAGCCCACCTGAAATATCCTTTTACAGTTTCATTAGTACTCATAATTATCTCAGGCTCAACTCTTCAGTGATCTCCAGAATAGCTTGGCCTCTAATCCAGTTGGAAATCTGTCTGCTGCCAGAAGTGGAAAATGCAGATGCGGTGATATAAGATTTAGTTCAGTGTCCTTTTAAAGTATATTCATAACTCCCAGACTTTCAGATCTGAATGTCTCACACAAAGAACTTTTCTTGAATAAAAGTCCACCTCCAGTCTATGCAGGGAGCCCTTCCATCTGTAATCATCTGATAAAACAAGTAGCCCAAATTAATTCCCTTAGTTTTTGGCAGGTGTTCTGGATTTACTTATGAGCATTCACACTCTCCAGACATCTGCCCTTGCTGCCTGCTCCGCATGATATTGTGCCCAGTCCTTGTCCCACACTTAAACAGGTCAACATTTATTTCTACACAGTCAAGCATACCCTGGCACTCTGCAAACCCCCACCTTTACCTTTGCTGTCAGTGTGAGGCAAGTCATTCTGCCAAAAGCATTTTGTTCATTAAGTGTTGTCATGAAATGTTTTGACATTATCTTAAAAAAAAAAGTCATCCCTTTCTTTATTTGAAATTATTTGCTGAATTCTACTTGAATCAATGCATAAATTTGTTCATGTCCAAAAGAAGTCAGATTTTTGACAAATTAATTGTTCGCAGAAAACTAGTTTCAAATATTCTGTGAAGAGATGCACCTGCACACTCAGATGTGCTGTTACAATGATATTTCCATGGCAGCCTACCAATGACTAGATGAAATCACGAATCTCTAACTCAGGAAAGATTCAGTAACAACTGAGAACCTTAAGATCATATTGAACCCTGCAAGTTTCCCTAATAGTTCAGTACAACATTATTTGGCACAACTTATGTAATTCTGATACTCTGTAAAAATCATAGTATTTAAAATTCCCTTAGGGTTGCTTAGTATAAGAACTTTGTGCTATATAATACAGAAACACAGAAAAGGCTGGCATAACTTCTAAGTCAAATGGTTTTTTGGTGCTGCCTTGCTTGCTGAGATATGTTTATATTCTCAGGAAAAAAACTCAAACCAAACCACTCCACANTACTTCTGAGATGTAAGGTCTTACCAGTGAGGTCATGCTCCAAATCCCACAGAAGTCAGTGGAAAGATCTACTGACCCAAGCTGGCTTTTGGGGCACAGCAAGCAAGAAGCCCACCTTGCCAGACTGCTGGCAAAAGCACAGTAACAGGCAGTTTTTTTTTTCTTTTTATTGTATGGATGTTTCAGTATTAAACATTCATACTTGAAAAGGCTTGTTTGTCACGCATACACAGAGAAAGCCCTTAACTAAGAGAAGTAGGCATAATCCAATTGCTCAGCTGAACACCCATCTGAATCTCAAGCTAGAAAGAGATGGTCCTGTGGTATGCTTACAGTGCTAGAATACACAGATTATTAAATTCAAATTCTGGCTATCATCTACTGATGCCCAAAAGTAAAACTGCTTTTCTGCTTTCATTTCCCTTTCTGTAAATACTGGCAAAGTGCTTATTTATATCTCTACCTGAAAACATCATACCAATAACAAACAAACAAACATGTAATAGCAAATTTACAGATAGATCTATATCAAGCTGCTTTTTTTCTTCTCTTTGTAATGTTGACTCTGTACAAGGAAAAATGTTTGATGCAAACATTGATATAAACTAATTAAATCTGCACATCATATATAATACATTGCACATTCCTTATTAAAACTCTGCTATCTAAAAAAATATCCCTCCTCAAAAAAATATAATGCTTATTTAAAAAAAACCAAAACAGTGAGAGGTAGGATTAGTTATTCAACAAAAGCTCTGCTGTTCTTTCTTCCACTCTAGACAAAATATAGATTGTACACATCCTTTACTCTGTATCCTTGTGACTGTATTTTGTAAGCCTCCTGTATTATTCCATAGGTGCCCAACACCCGGCTGTGACGGCTCTGGCCATGTGACAGGCAACTATGCATCCCACAGAAGGTAACAACCATCCCATCACATGGGGCTGCAGTGCTCAGGGCTCTCGGCTGGCAGCAGCAGAAAGAGGTGGCTCTTATTCTGTGTGCTTCTTTCAGCTTGTCTGGTTGTCCTCGTGCCAGGAAAGGAGGTATCAAAGTCACTCCTACCAAGGAAGAAAAAGAAGACCCTGAACTTAAGTGAGTACAGAAGCAGGGGTCCACCACCAGTGGAGGGGGGGAAATGGGCTGTAGGAGTTCAGGACTTGAGGAATCACAAGGAGATGCCCCAGTTAATCTCAGCCATGTGAGAATAGTGCCCAGAGCTGGAACCAAACCAAGCGTTTCTGCTTCTAGTGGAGTTGGTGGAGTCCATCACCTAGGAGACTGAACAGTGAGAAAGGATTGCTGTATCTGCTTGCATTGCTCCAATTATTTTAAAGAGTGCAAATTGGTTGAAAAATTTGGCAAAATGAAGGAAAATTATTACTGACTGAGGTGAAACATGTCAGCTAATTAAATCAGAGTGACACCTTCAAAATATGTTCCAGAGAACTTAAATATCTGTAAGTCTCATGTCTTTATCTATGAATGAAAATTTCACTTAAAGTGAAAACTGGAAACTCAGTAGAGATTCACTACATTCCTGGCTTGAACTCACATTCCATCAAAATGTGTAAATGTTAACTGCCAGAATATAAAAGTGAAGATTTAGTTGTATGGAATGTTGTCTTAATATTCGCTAATGATATATGCAAAACTGCATAACACTACAGAGCAGAAAATAAATAAATAAATAAAATCCCTATCCTTTCTTTGCAAGTATTTACGTGGGCTTCCATGCAAGTTTTCCAGTTACAGAAACCCACCCTCTGCTTTATACCAGAAACCAAGATAGAAAGGAACACAATGTTGACTTTCCACACTCTCGAAGTGTGATTTATTGCCCATGATAGAATTTCAATTTTCTTTTCCCATAAAATACTATCAAAATGAATGTCTTGTTCTCTTAGTCTCTACAATTGTATTTTAAATTTTCTTATTTTAAGATCAGCTGAACCCTCATAACCCAGCTTGACAAGAACTGGATGCTCTGGTACCATCTGCTATCAGGGACTAAGTCTTACTCCATTAAAGCAAAGTAGCAAAGGCAGAATGATTTTCTCAGAAATTTTTGAGACTTTGTCTTTGCCTGCACTCTCCAGTGAAAATGAGGGTTCTTTTGCTGTGTTTCTGTAGATGTCCAGTGATAGGCTGTGATGGCCAAGGTCACATATCAGGTAAATACACTTCTCATCGCACTGCTTCTGGTTGTCCTTTGGCTGCCAAGAGACAGAAGGAGAGTCCTGTCAATGGGTCTTCACTATCCTGGAAACTGAACAAACAAGAGCTGCCACACTGTCCTTTGCCAGGCTGCAACGGGCTGGGTCATGTTAATAATGTTTTTGTCACCCACAGAAGGTATAACTTTGTGTTTTCTCTTTTCATTTTTCCTTAACGTTCCACTTTGAATTGGCAACATGTGAGTTTAGAGTCAGAATAAATTGTGCTAAAGTCTTTTGAGTAATAGCATTGAAGCTAAAGTAATATAAAACAGAATTACTTTGAGAGACATAAACTTTTATCTTTTTCTATGCTCCCATTGAAGCATGACTTCCCAAGGTGTTCAGAATAGCACTGTGCCTATCCATTTTAAAACTGAGTTCTTTCCTAGGGAAAAATGGAGTTGTATCTGCATATCTTCAAAAGAAAAGAGATATAGCATTGAAATGTCACCAGAAAAGTTTTAGACAGAGGCATTAATTTAATCTTTCTACTGGTGGAAAAGTTATACTCATAAACTTTGTATTTAAACAGCTAAAGTTACACAATAAGCATGCAGAACTCATACAGATTAAAGTTCAAAGTTATAACAATTCTTACAAAGAAAATTATCCTTACAGAGAAGGAGTTACACATATAACTAAAAACACTAAACACCATCTATCACTGTGAAAAATAATAATCTGACCATATTGAAACAAAAATAATCAGTCTAACCGGCAAGTTTGGTTTTCTGTCTTTAACAGCAGTACATTCTCTATCTCCTTTGTTTTCTTCCTAACACTTTAAGCCAACTCTTCCAAAACAAAAAATGTCCAAGGTCATTTGAATAAATTCAGTCAGAGTCCAGAGGTGTCCTAATTTTATTTCCTACATCCCATCTAAATGTCTTTTCATTAGGACACGACTGTAAATTGTGGCTAATTAGGCAAGTAGCAAAAACTGTATGTTAGCTGGTAGCAATTCGTGGTACAGATGATTCCTGTCCTACATAAGACTGGGTCACTCTTAAGATATTAGTTAAATTATAACTTTGTTTGATATCCTTTCCTAGGACATTTGAAGTTACTAACAAGTAACTCATGGCTTTCAAACAATCTCCCAGTTAGCTATGTGCTCTGGGTAGAGATAATAAGCAGAAATTTTGAACTGAAGAACTAGCATTTTTCACTGTATAGCTTTTAGCCAAGCTAATAAAAGCTTAGGTTTTGCTGCTTTGCTGGTTTTGGGTTTTTCTCTACGTGGAAATGCCATGTCTGTTAGGATTTTCTTTTTAAAAAATATTTTACACACACATACACACACACCATTTTCCTGTGGAACAAAATTTTCTCTCACTCCTTACCTGGCCAGACCTAAAAACAAATCCTTCTGCCAGTTCTTCAGCACATTGGTATTTCTTCTTTGTTATTTATAAAGATAGTGTTAGGACAGTGCAATTCCTCTTAGCCCTTTAGTGGGCTATAAAAATTGCCTCAGATAATTACCAGCTGATGAAATTGTAAGCTTTGAAATAGCAAAATGTAATTTAATGTGAACAGTGGTTAAAAAGCAAACAGACTATATAATAGAACCATTCAAAAAAGCTATTACAGCCTATAGAGTATATCCAGAGTTATTATTGTATTGATCATTATTATGTATCAGCAAAGTGATACAATAATTGTGCACCGTGGACATCATCCCATTAACTAATTTTTTTTTTAGGATACTAAACTTGCCATTTTAAAGGACCATACTCTCCTCTCCTTTGGAGCACAATCCCTTGATAAAAACAGTTTGTAAATGTTTGAACTTTAAGAATTCTGTAAATGCATCTTCATATAGCTTAACAGTAGCTGCTACCGCAATTTTGATTATTTTGAAATATGCTTAAGAGCTGTTTACTCATAGATTGAGATTTCTGTGCCAATTTTCAATCTGGAATATACAGCTAAATTACTCTTTATGAGTTATGTCATTCCCTGAAGCCATGCTATAATGGAGATACTGATGTGACCTTAGGTACAGAGGTCTGTCCAAGTGCATGATAATATTGCCTGAAAGGATTGTTGCCATTTTCAAGTGGGTGCTAATGTTTTTTTTCCTATCTTTTTCAGCCTGTCTGGTTGTCCTCTGAATGCACAAACCATAAAAAAGGGCAAAATTTCGGAAGAATTAATGACTATCAAGCTTAAAGCAAGTGGCGGTAAGGAGATCTGTAAAAAATGATGACATTTATTTAGATAGAAGGGCCCTGACTCCCATTTATATTTGTGCCCCTTTATGCCATTCTGGCATTAATTCTCACTACTTTCAGTTGTCTCTAGCAATAAAAAATCTTGACTAAAAAAAATATTTGCATGAGAGATTATCAAATTATTCTCATTTACATATTGATAACTCAACATTGAGGATATGCTCTTGTCACAGAGCATTTTTTTAATTTGGGTATGCTTTCATTATTGTTTTAATTAATTAACAATTAATTGTGGATCAGGAGGACTTAGCTATCTGATGAATAAGGTAAGAAGGGAGAAATATTGTGGGCAGAAATTGACTCATCTCTCTAACTTCATTCCTACACAGTTTAGTATCTGTGCAGTGCTTGTGCAATTTAGGCAACCTAAGTGCAAAGCAATAATTACTGAAGAGTTGCAGGGGGAAATGTGTAGGAGTCTCCCTTCTTATACAATGTGCTTTAGCAAGTTGGGCGTTGAGCCAGGATTCAGGAAATTTAGTCTTTAGCCTCCAACTGCTGAGGAAAACGGTTGCATTACTGCTTGCAGATATCCCAGGCTGGCTCCCCAGTAGACTCAGTTCTAGGCTTTAAAGCAGTAACAGCAGTGACACAAATCTCCAGAGCTGGCTCAGAGTGATACTAAGCAGAAACAGGCACATGTATTGCCAGCAGCTGCTACAGCTCAGTATTTTTCAGGACAAGGCTTTCACTAAAGAGCTGAAGCTCTTTTTCTTTGCTAACTAACTTGGAATGAAAAAGACTGGCTTTTTTTTTTTTTTTCCCTTCCCTGTAAATTTCACTATTTATCAGATATAACTAAGGCTGTGCTTATTGAAGTTATTCTACACACGAGCTTGCCCCCACAGAGATTCTTGCAAGATCAGAAAGAGGTACAGATGAGTGAAGAATTATAATACTAGTGAAGATGTTGCCCTGGTGTGTTTCCTGAAAAAGAAGAGCTACTGTTGCATCCTTTTAAAACAAAACAAACAAACAAACAAAAGCCAGAAACAAAAACCAAACCAAACAAAACTAAACCCAAAGGAAAAAAAAACCCCACACCTATGCACCAAAAAATATCTCCTCATATTTTATGATAAACCTTCTTCTTTCTGGGCAATTTTTCCTTTCTGTACCCTCCAGCTCGTAGCTGCATGATGCAATGCAAAAAAAAAAAAAGAAATTGTGAAAAAATGAGGACTAAGATAACCCCATTTCTGCTTCAGGTCATATAGAAGCTTAACAGGTAGGAAAGAATTTTGACAGTAAAATCAAACTAAAAGATACTTTAAGGATGAATCACTTGTTGAAAAGCTTATTTTCCTATAGTTAAGTAACAGGTAATGCAGCTTGTTGCTCATACATTAATTTCTTTACATGTGGATACTTTCAATCTGATATTGTTATTTTCAACTATTTGCAGGTATTGAAAGTGATGAAGAAATAAGACACTTGGATGAGGAAATAAAAGAACTGAATGAATCCAATCTTAAAATTGAAGCTGACATGATGAAACTTCAAACACAGGTATCGCATAAATGTGAAATATTTTCTTATGCTATGTTTAAGCATGATAAATAAATTCAATGCTATGTAAATGCAATGTTTTAAAATAGCTAGTCTCTTCTGCATTGTTTTTCCAAGCTCTTGCTTTTTTTGTTTTCTGTAAATAAGCAGCAGGTATTGTCTTAAAGATCTGGTGAATGACAAATTCAGGGCAGTTTGTAGCTAATCTTAGCAAGCATGAAGAAATCATACTTACCAAACAAAACATTCATTTTCCTTTGTTGACCAAACAGTTGCTTACCAAACCATGAAGGTCCTATGACTTAAGTTTTCAGGGATGACAATTCGTCTTACAAACCCACTCCAAGCATTAATGAGAATTAATTTAATGAATTCTTATGTATCCCTAAGAAAATTTTCCTAGTTTAGCTCACCCACTGTCAATTATTCAAATAATTTGAATTTTGCCCCCAGGCAACAGCTGGTAAAAAACGTATACCTTTTGCTTATTTGTGCAGCAGAGGATTTTGATGGGAGCTATGGAAAAGAGACATTCTCTTTCATTACTTTGTATACTGGAGAGATTAAGTTGTATTTAATATGCTGATAGTGGTTGTAGGGAGTGAGCTGTACAGCTTCATCCCTTCAGACTCCCACATGCACCTGGAGGTCAACCTGGGCAGACTCCGTAAAAGCATGAGCAGAAGCCTCAGAATGTTCAGGATAAGAGTGAAATAAAATGAAATCTGTAAACTGAATATAAGTCTAAACTGATCTAAACCAAACTGAGTGTAACCATACCTCCCTGTATGTGCACCACATTGGAATGAGCAGCATTGACTCATGCTGTTTTAGCAATAACCACTGTGTGTATGGACTAAACAAGGTAGAAGCCTGTGCCACCTGTGCTGGATGTCAACAATCTGGCTTCACACCACAGAAGTTGTGGGGATATCCGGCCCAAATTGCACTGCAGGGGGGCTGTGCTCTCTGTCTCAGGACACTTGGTTCTCTCTGATGATCACTGTGCTATTTGCATGGAGATTGCCCAGTTTACGCAGTCAGATTTCTTCTCCCCGGACTTTCCTCCTGGTGAAGGCAGTTTGACCAGCAAAGCCTTAACTGAACTACAACAGAAGCCATAAATCTCCTACCTCCTTTTACTCTACCCCAGCCAGGCATTAGTAGAGGATGACAGGCAGGCAAAAAGGGTTTTTTCACCCTGGGGAGTTTTGCTGTGTGACTGTGTGTGAGCAAAGGAAGCAGGAGGGAATTAAGTAGTGCAAAGAGGTGCATGCTAATAAGGATAGGGTGGGCATGACAATCATGGATATGACTGCACAGGTCAGTGACTTGTGGAGCTGTGGCAGGGCACAGGGATGGCAGCCCTTGGTTCTGCCCTGCCGAGCTGCCTGCTCCCCGCACAAGGAGCGGGACAGGAGGGAACCAGACCCTGCCACTGCCAGTTTTGTATTTTCAGCACTGCTTTTGACATCTAAGCTTTCAGATCTGAGTATATCCCAGAGCTCTCACTTTAAAAAGATGCCATTTCTTCTACCTTGGCTGCTTTTTCCTGCTCTTTCCAAAACCCTCCTTTCCATTCTGTTGGTCAGAGATCATCTTTGTGATATGTGCTCAGCCTCTCAGTTTCCATTCCACTCTATTTTTCCTTATTGTTCCCAGCACTATTCCTGTTGGTAATCCCAGCCAGCCCAGAGCTCACCCAGGAGCGCAGCAGGAAAGTAGCACAACAGCTAATACCCGTGCCCTTGCTATTGTGGTCAAGCAGCAGGGATGCTGTAAGAGCAGGACAGCAATGTAAACATCAGCCTCCTTCCCTCTGCCAGCCCTCAGGCCACACTCTCCATCCCAGCTCCACACTGACCTTCCTCTCCAAGCTCAATTCCCTCTTCCCACTCTGGGGCACTCTCTAGTGCCTTGCTGCCACAAGGTTGCTCCATGAACCAGCAGCAAAGTCCATTGTTTCAGAGCAAATACAACCTCTTCTTTGCTCTGAATGTTCTGTGGAGAGGTTATTTCTCTCCTAAAAAAAGCATAGCTGAGTTTCAGATTCATCATGGCCTCTCTCGCAATCACCTAGCTGATATTTTGGGTTCAAACTGCAGTAACAATGCTGCCAAGGGTTTGCCTGTCTGTGTCTGTACCTGCCTGTCTCTTTTAGATCACATCTATGGAGAGCAATTTGAAAACAATAGAAGAAGAGAACAAACTCATAGAGCAGAACAACGAGAGCCTGTTGAAGGAGTTAGCTGGCTTAAGCCAAGCCCTTATCTCCAGTCTCGCTGACATTCAGCTTCCGCAGATGGTAAGGCCACAGCCAGCAGGCTGACACCTTCTTTTGAGACTGTCTTGACAGCACTTGGAGCAGATGAGCAAGGTCAGGTACTGGCAGGAGCACTGGAGCTGAATTAGCAGAGAGCACTTTTAGGCTGGTTTGCTTTGCAGAGATGTCTGTATGGTAGTTAGGTGCACTTGCTTTCAGGAATGAACCAGCTCTGGTATCTCTACCCCATACCACACCATGCAAGGCAGGCTTTTCCCTCAAACCTCCCCATCTGAACAGCCATCCTGCACAAAGAGTAGAAACTTCGCTCTGATGAGAATGCTTATTTACTCAGCTCCCAGATCAAAACTACAACCTGTTTCATACAGATGATTTTTCTGGAGACAACCAAGCTCTATCTTCTCAAAAATTTAGCATTTTAATCCTAAACACAGGCCAAATCCACAGAGGTACTCATGTTTCCAGTCCCCTTGCCAAACATCAAGAATGCCACTTGAAGATTAAGAAAGGACAGTTAGGGGAATGTCAGTTACAATCCCAGAGACAAATTGGCCACAAACAAACAGACCAACAAACAAACAAACAAACAAACAAAAGAAAAAAAAAAAAAAAAAAAAAAAAAGGTTACGCTAACCATAATATCTTCAACTTTCTTGCTTGGAGAGAGTGTGGATTCCCCAGGACATGCGACTCCTGTAATTTCCCAATCCCTTCATTAATTTGGATGGCTGCCCTGTTTATGACTTCTTCCCAATTGCCATATCCTTTGACATGCTTTGGGGTGGCGTGTTTGGGTTTTTTCCACCTTAATTTTACCTCCTACAATTATAATCTGTTTTGTCTCCATTTAGGGGCCAATCAGTGAGCAGAATTTCGAAGCATATGTAAATACACTCACAGACATGTACAGCAATCTGGAACGGGACTATTCCCCCGAATGCAAAGCTCTGCTGGAAAGTATCAAACAGGCAGTGAAGGGCATCCATGTGTAGGATGTGAAAGCTGCTGGGCAACAGAAATTACTTAACAGCAGTAAACTCCAGATGGATCTGTTAGGAGTTCATGTACTGCTAAGGGGTGTAGGTTGCCATGCTGCATTTACAATTGCAACATTGCACTAATTTTTTCCCAGCTGACATAAAAAAAAGAATAAAATCACAACAGACTATTTGTATTAACAGCAATGCACTCTGTTAGTATATTGTATTTATTTCAGTACAATTTCTTTTTTTTTCTTCTTTTGCACTCAGTTTTTGTAAAGTGAATGTAAAAAGTGTGTGCAACTATTTTTTATATTTTTTATTTATTTCTAATCAAAGAGTTGGTTTTTTTATCTTTTAACAGCATTTTTGCGGCCTGCCATATTTTTACAAATGTGTTTATTAATTTATTTTCCAATGGGATTTTAAATAGACTGAAAGCTATACTGTAAATTAAATAACTTGCTGGGTTTGTACAGGAAGAAAAAAATAACCTATGAAAGTAAAAAATGACTGAACCATGGTTCTAGTTTTATTTTCCTCACATCCTGCTTTTTTATAACGGCTTTGTATCAGAAATGGGTTTGCAGTACCATGAGATGTGAAGATGCATGGAATGAGAAGATAAATGGTGCCCACTAGTGGGGAACTTGGGCTCTTAAAAGCACAGTACGCTGGAAAACAGTGTGTTAAAGAATATGTTAGCAATAATGAAATATAGCAATCAGCAAAGCACTTGACTTGGCTGTGTGATTTAGCCTATGAGAATGATTATTTAAAATGTTTCAAGAGAACTTCAGATTTATTTTACCACTGCAGTTTTTGTTCAGAGTTAGCTCATGGAGGGAAATGACAATTATTTCTAAACAAGAAGGGTAATTAGGTAGGTACTGGTACTTTTTTAGTATGAGACGTCGAGGTTTTAAGCAAGTGACCAGTATTGCAATGGATTTGGATTCAAAAAGCGCAAACACATCCCAAGCTAAAGGCTTTGTACATAACTAGTCGAACACATCTCCCCTGAAATGGCATTTAACACTGGTTTGAAGGCAATGGCAGCTGAGAAGGCAGCGGTCTGGAGGGCAGCAACACCCCTCCGGCACCACAGTGGTCGCTTGTCCCTTTGAATGACTGGTAGCAACACCGTGACTGGTCTCTCCCATCCTTCTTCACTAAGACTAGGCTGATACTGAATTGGTCACCAGTCTTCTGGTAGGGTCCCAAGTGCGACAGAGCAGACAGGTGGAGGTGTGGACAGATGAGCACTTGCGCCTCGGTATCCGGTTAGCCTGGGTGTGGAACTTCTGAATCCGTCAGAAACTAGCGGTTGCTGTAACAGAGGCAATGTCTATTTCAGGGATTGTAAGTAATTAAGCATTGTTTCAGAAGTTTTTTTTATATTTATTTTTTTTAAGAAAAAGGTATAAACAACCAGCTAAACTGCCTTTTTTGTATGCACACACACCTCATGTGCATATGTGCCTCAGTGTAAATGTATACATGGATCTAGCGTGTGTTTAATTTTTCCGTGCTATAATGAAAGTGTTTATTTTTATTAGCCGCATTTATATTTAGATTGAATATGATGGCATTCACAGGCTTGACATAAACAATTATATTATTACTGTTCCTGCACAAAAGTACTATTCAGAAGTGATGCAACTCTCATGCACTGTGGTCACTGTTCTGCATTAGGTGGGGCTTGCTTTTTGCTGGGGGGTTGATTCAACTCTCCGATCTTAGTTTAGACAGGGGAAAATGTGTGTTCTTAGGAGCTGTGTTTATTTTTAAATTGATTTTTCAAAAGCTACCATATGTGCTGTCTAATATAAATAGGAGAACACCAAACAAAAATTTGCTATTAAAGTTATTGTTCTTGCTGAAAACACAAAAAGCAAACATTTGTTATACTTGTTAAATGCATACAAAATGAGTTCACTCATTACAAAGACTAAAATTTAATTTACTAAATATTTTAACAAATTTGTTATATATTTTATTTAAGTAAAAAAATCTCTTACTGACCTATGTATTTATTATTATGATTTACCATGGCTTCAGGTTAATTTATCTGTGTTTGGTTGTTTGCTCAGGATGTTCTGTGAAGTATGTTTGTATTTATTTGCCTCCCTTGTACTTNTGCATTGATGAGCTATACTGTAAATTAGACCTTTTGTAAAGAGCAATGATGTATGCAATTTTTAATTTGGAGTAGTTTGTATACTGTTTCTTCATACAATTAATATTTCTTACATCAAAACGACAAAATTGTGTTCTGTGCTGTACATTTGGTGTATGGTAGGAAATAAAATTGATAATGAAATATTGCAGCAAGTTTGTTGGGTTTTTAGTCTCTAGATGCCAACATATATAGTACACTTTATTAACTGCACCTGGCACTATATGATGTGTCAGATGTTTCACTTGCTTTGTGTACAAAATGTGTCATCCTTGTAAGTAAATTTCTGATATAAATAATTTAATTAGTGTTTTACTTTGTCAATTTGAAATGGGGAGAAGAATAGAACCGCTTAAGAGGCCCTTGTCACTTCTAAAGGGAAAAAAATTCAAGATGATCATCACTGCATTATTTAATGCATTCTTTTCTTGGCAGTTGTAGACTTCATTTATACTGATAAAATACAGGATTTGTGCTGACCTTTAACAGCTGCTAAATGATGTTTAAACATAAAAGCCATTGTAAAGTTTCCAGAATTCGGAACCGCCCACTGTTCCAGTGCAATTTTCTGCTGAGAACTGCAGTGCTTAAACATTGCAGAAATAAAAATCTGTTGGTTTTAGAAAGACAATATTTCCATCTAATGGACTTTCTTTTTTCACTGCTCGTTGTAGCGAAAACAGGCCAGTTTTATTTAGGATTCATGCTAATGGCTTCAGGAGCATTTCTTGTCTCAGATTCCAACTTTCCATAGATACAGAATAATTTTCATTTGGAAAATAAGTCAAATTTAAATGCCATAAAGTAGCTGATAATTATTAATTTTAATAGATATATTTAGACAAACCAAAATTGACTGACACATAAAAAAAAATGACATGTCCTGCATTTAGCTAGAAGGGAATTTAAAAATTTGCATTACATGAATCCAGGAGGGCTCACAATCTTGCCAGGTTTGAAGCTATAGAGTCAGAAAAGGGCTGGAATGAAGACAGACCTGTTCTGGGAAGCTCTGCTCTTGGAGATCAGAGTTCTCTTTGTTCTAAGACACTTATCAAAGGGCACGTGAAATGTTTTAGTTATGTAATATGACAATTAATATAAAATAACAAATTTTTAAGGGTTCTTAAAATTTATATTTAAACTTCTGCTGTGGATCTTCAAATCATGAGACACTAGTGGGACAGTCTCTTCTCACACATCACAGATGAAGCAGAAACAGGTCTGTCTTGGCAATGTGACTTAATGCTAAACAGATTAAGACTGAGGCAAACATTTTCAATCTGTCTGGCTGCCTAAATTCAGATCACAAATTTAGAAGGCCTTATTTTCAGACAGACAATGTCATTTTCAAAGTTCTAAACTAAATATGATTATCTGCTGTTTATAAGATTGGGGAAAGGCAGTGGTATGAAAATGTTCAGCTCTACATACACCTAAGAAAACTGCTCTAATCTCAAATATTTCCAGAAATCTGAGACAAGGACTGTGAACCACTTTTCCTAGTGGTTTTGGACAGGAACACGATATCCGCAGTTAAGTGATTAAGTTATTATTATCTAAAGACTATCTATATTTATCTTTAAACAACTTGCTCTGATAATGTTTCAGTGTTGAAATTATGGCCTTTTTCCATAACAAGAAACAATAAACACTTAAGCTATATTCATTATTAAAGTTATATAAACTGGGCAGTTGGGGATATCCCAAAACAACAAAACCAATTGTGCTTGAACAACATTTAAACCATTTTCATCTTCTGAAATTTCCATTTTTAAGAATTGTTCTGTGACTATGCCTATAGAAGGGGGGAAAGTATGTAATTCATTAAAAATGAATAAATTGCAATTTTTGAATTAACTTGAAGCTTTAAATTGAATTGAATTGAATTAAATTTAAATTGAATTAAATTGAAGATTTAAATATGAAAGAGAAGGAAGAGGAGCAAGAACAGTCAACATCTGCTGTCCTGACAGCTCAGGAAGCCTATCCTCTCTCTTAACTAACCATGAGGAAGAGTTTTGAGTCTATGATGTAGAAAACAGATTTTGTAGAAAACCAATTATGTTTTCTACTGCAATTTAATCTCTATGCACTAATTAAGCATCTCTAAAATCTTGTTGACTTAGTATATATATCTATGTATCATGGCTTTTCTACTTAATGCCCCTTCATCCTACTTACACTGTACTTCTAATAAGTCATGGGATTTCTCGATGGGAATTTGTTATCAAGCAGTGACACAGAGTTATGACACAAGTCCTCTCCTTGGTTTCCTCATGTGTTCCTTCAGTGCAATACATTCTACCTGTCTTGGAAATTCTGCTATGCCTAAACTTTTTTTATGATTTCTGCAACTGTGTAACTTGGATGCTGCCAGATCTGCACCAGACAAAATCCTTTGTTCAACTTGCTCAGGATACTGTGGGATGATAGATCTCCATTTAGCTTTTGTGCAATGTAGGACAGTGACCTACTTTCAGCACCTTTCAATATCTCATTCTGGCTTGGTTTTCTTCTGTCTCTTTTGCTCTAGTAAGTCTTAGACAGCCAAGCTTACACATAATTGCATCAGGGATTAGTCTGATTTCCTGTCTGACTTCATGGTACAAATTGCTTCAACTGCATTTCATTCTTAACGAATGTTCCCAGGGACATTGTCTAAGTAAATCTCAGGACTTTTCAGTTATGTGATAGCAATTACTATTTTGGTTGCTGCTGTCTGCTTCTGAAACTGTTACTGCACAAAATTTTTTCCAACCAGCTTTTGGTGCCCAGCTTCACATCCCTTGGAGGAACCCAATTTTTAGAAGCTAAATGCACAGCTGTTTTTGCCAAGCAGGGCCTTTTCCAAATTCCCTCCTCTGGACAACCCAAATAGCCAGCTACTAATATATATATATATCTCATTAACACTTGTTTGCACAAAGAATACACAATAAAATTCCAGGTGGGTACTTGTAGGCATCCCATGTATTGAAGAAAACATCATTTTTGTTTTCCCAAGTCTGGTTCTGAACCTTACCAAACTCCTCATTTACTGTTTGTGCACACCTTTTTTATTTTTTTTTTTACTTTTTTTTCTTCTGATAGAAAATAATAAAAAAAAAGGAGAAAAAACAAAGGAACTAATCTCATTCTTTATTTAACTGATAATACTGTCTGTCCAAACATTTCCCTGAAGCTGGGGCTAAGGTTGAAGCCATCTGGTAAGTAATATTCCTTAATTACAGTAACATGTTACATCTCGTGTGCACCCGCTGCTTACTTCTAAAACAAGAAACAAAATCTGAATTGGGACCCAGGTTCTATTCTGATTTCAAAATTATTGGGATGAAATTGATTTGATCCTTTAGATGCAGGGAAAGCTTAGTTCCTGTGGGAGGGAAGTGGCTAGAATTGGGAACTGGTTTCTTTAGTTTTGATGTATGGTCAAAAAAGTTTTAGGGGAGGAATGAAGGTTTTAAAAAGCTCATAAAAACTTACCTGGAGAATGGGTGTAAATTTAATCCCTTCAGTGGAAGTACAGTGCCATCTCCACAGACTGAAGAGCTGACCTCTTTGCTCAGAAACATGTGTCAGAGCTAACCCACATGGAGCACCAATGCTGAATACTGTGAGAGGACATCTTGTGTTTTCCAGCTGGCCGGAGACAAAATGGCACCTCAGAAACCCCAGACTGAGGCCCTGCTCAGGCTTCTGAGCAAGACACTTGATATATAGCTATAGCTCTGTTTCCACATCTGGGAAATGAAAATTACTCCAAAGTGCATGGAGAATGAACAATGCCAATCTTACACAGGGGCATGAGGTACAGACATGTGTACAGTGAGGGAGAAAGAGCCAGAGCAGATGTGTAAGGGCATATAACACCCCCCACCCCATTTATTTTTCTTTCTAAGACATTATTACAGTCTTCATTTTATTGCCCTGCTTCTTACATGGTTTCCCTTGAAGATATCTTCCAGTTAGTGCTGCTGGCCAGTCTCAAACTAAATTTTCAAAATGCAGAAGCTAAATTTCAAAACAACAGAAGGAAAGGCTACAAAAGCAGAAGATTTTTTTATTGAGATAATGGAGCTCCTACAGATTTTGTGAAAAATCAGCTGATTGCTATGAGAGCAAAATTATGATTCATGAGAAGAGGGAAGAGGAGGGAGGTTCAGCTGTTAGAGCTTCTGTTTGGCAAGGGCCAGCTTCAGATCAGCATGACGTACCAACTCAGAGTAGCAGCAAGACTTAGTGCAAGGCAACTGTGCTTGTGTGCTTTGTGCAGCACCAAAGGGTGTAAACAGTACAAGTCTTATGTGTGAGTGAAAATATTTGAGCAAGAAGGAAGGTAGAGAGGCAGTGACTATAGGCCTGTGTTTATAGTGACACCTACAGGGTTGGGGCACAGGGCAGAAAACCACATGAGTGCCTTGGGTGCCATACTACATCAGCTCCATGCAGTGCAGAACAGGCCTGTTTTACAAATGTGGGTCTTTACCCATTTCATCACACTAAATACCCTCTCCAGCTTTCTATGGGATCATCAGGAATAGTGTTACTAACCCTCCATCCTGGGGAAGCACATGCTACCTCTGGGCTCTGGTTCACCCTAGGATGAGTTTATATCTGGAAGAATGAAGGTATTACCCAGCATCAGCAGGGCAGGCTAAGTCTTTCTGGGGAGATTCCCAGAGGTGCAAAACTCCAATGGGCCATCACGTCTGCTTTTGCAGGCTAAGGTTTGGTGGGGGTGGCTGTTAGTTAGGAGGAACCAAGGTGCTGGCTGCATGCCTTTTCTCCTCTGCCTGGTGGCACCTTCCCACGGACTGCCAGCCCCAACCAAGTAGGGGCTGTCCAGCTGCGTTTCCTCTCTTTTCCCCCATCCATACACAGGCCAGGCTGGAGGCAATCCTTGCTGGGCTTTTTTTCTGCAAGAGGCTTAAATCTCCTTTCACCATCTTGGGAGCATAGCGTGACTGCAGCCCTCGCTGGCTGGCCTGGCTGCCACTGCTCATGATGCCCTTTTTATTGCCAGATTAGAGGACATTGTCGTGATGCGCATGAAGCCTTCCAGATAAGGCGCTGTACAAGTTCCAGCAGGTTCCAAATACAACAGCGCGGCTTTCGCATCCAGCCCACAGGATCAGAGTTTATTTCCCCAATGCAGACAGCTTTGCACTGCCTTCCTGTTAATTAAAGTAGTGATTACAATACTGCACTGTTTACATGCAAGATTTTGCATGGTCTTGGCCATTCACGTGCAAATGAACTTGTAAGCCTTTCTGTGCCCTAAAATCTGCTGATGTCAGTCTTCCAATTCTAACTCCATGTTGTAGGACATGTGGCTTTCTATAGCTTAGCTTTGATGCCCCCAAGTCATATTATCTCTATTCTGAGCTTCATTATGATAAATCTTTCACTGGTTTTAAATAAAAAACTTTAATTCTACCGCACTTATTCAGCTTAGGTTTTGGCTCCTGAAGGCAGCAGTTTTAATTGCATCATTTGTATAGGGGCCCAATATGTTTTGGTGTGAAAAGTGCATTATCACTTTTAATTTTGCATTATTTTCCCCATATGTTTTAGTTACACTAAAACTTCAGATGGCAAGTGATGAGGCTTTCCCACTGTTACCTCATTCTCTCCTCAGTGTTTTTTAATGAGCTAAGACCACACTATTTTCTTTTGTTCTCATCAGTTGAGGTTTTAGGGAGCTGTTTATTTGTAGGGCAATTCTTGTATTTATGTAGAGCAAGGCATTAGACATTTTTATCCTCTACTTATTAACAAGCCAGATGGTACCGGCTGCTACCCACACAATTCCAATTATCAGATGGCAAACTGAAATATACGTGGGGCAAATGAGAAGATGTATATTAAAGAAGCCTCATGTAGAATTGGCTTCTCAGAGATGTTGATTCACAAAGAGGTACTAGCAATTAGGGTATGACAGCCTGCTGCTGAATGTACAGCATTGGCCTGAGGGCACAAGCGTTCAGCTTCCAAAATTTTTATGCTGTCTCTTCCCCTTATGATATGAATGCACATCTTTGAAATCTGATTCAGGTCTTTTATCCTTTACACTTCTTGTCCACTTCAGAGTCATATGGAATATCAAAGCCGGTCAGTAAGTTAAGATATCCCAGAAAGAAGCAGAAGAGCTGAAAATCAGCATGAAGTCTGTTCAGCGCGTCTCCCAATACACTCTCCTGCACATCTTGGCATGTACCTCAGTAACACAGGAATAGCTCTAACACTGAAATCTCAAATTTACCTTGAAATTACAATATACACATGGATTTTTGCTTAAGAGCAACTCTTAACTTCAGGTTTAAACATAAGGAGGTCTGGTCATGCCGATCGTGGTTGGCTTCGTGGTCTTTTAAAGGAACATTTGAAAATTCAGAACGTAGACCCAGACCTTACATAGGGATTCACCCAACATCATTGACACAGACTAATAATGAAGAGTGTTTTAATGGGAGGTTTTATATTGCTTTGTCGTGATTATATATTTTTTTTCTGTCCAGAAGACAGACTCTCAATAGGAAAAGTGCTTGGATAAAAAAGGTGCTCTTATGCCTCCTTTATTTTGACACAGAAATTAAATACACTACTTGGTTGGGAAGATGGTGAATTATGTAGGAAACTTTTTGTGTGACATTCTTATTCCTTTTCTCTACTGGCTCAAGTTGAAAGTGCTAAGCCAAATCAAACTGAAGAAATTGATGTCTTCAGGTCAGATCAGCTAAAGGAAAAAGTTATTTAAGATAAAGTAATGGCTTTCTAAAGTTCTTCAGTTTTATATGGGCTACTAGCAGATCGATTATCTAGATGACTGGATTTTGCAAAAGTTGTGATGTGAAGCATTTCAGACTGTTTCCAGTTTCTGTTTATAGTATCCAATCAGGAGAACACCTCTTTCAACAGCTGCTCTCAAATGCAAGGGGAAAGGTACTCTCCTTGCAGCTGTTCCTGGCTCTAACACTTATAGCCTTCAAGTCTTGGCTAAGTGTCTTAATGGAATGAGTTTGAAGAGCAAATCTGCATGGTTTAACACCATTTACACCTCCAACCACTGACCACATGCAAATCACACATGTGCAAATTCTCACTCCTATTCATGGAGGAGTGAAAGATGTGCACAGGCATTTGTCTGCCATTTGGTTACACAAGTGTATGAATCTGCAACTGTGAAGAAGCTGCTGCTGCTTCTTTCTCACCTTCCATCTGTGAAATGGGGGTTAATAACAGTCCTTTCATCTAGCTGTTAGCAGTAGACTTGAGCAAGACCTGCAGTGGTCTCTAGAATGCTTTCAGTGAGATCCTAAGCATAAATCAGTGGTACAACTACTCACACAGTCTTGGGGAGTTCAGACAGAGTTTTATACCGGGCTTAATAATTGCAAAAAATCCCAAACCATTGTCTAGCACTTGTTCATTCCAGTGAAAGAAGCTGATTGCCTTCTTTATGTTATAGATATTCCTCAAAAGAGTTAGGCAACATAGGTTCAAAATAAGCATCTCCTTGTAGATCCAAGGTGCAATTGCCAGTTTCTCCCAGTCTACCATGACTTTTTGCTGTAGTACCCTAAAATCCACCAGGCGAAAGTTTAATTTGATTTCTCAAAATCAGGTGCTTGGAGATCACTGACATCCTAATTATTGTCAGGTCTGGATTGCAAAGAAGTGATTCAATAGCTGAACATCTGTGTACTTGCTCACATGGAGTTGCTGTTTCACCCACAAGCAGCTGTGGAGTAGACAGGCAAAATTCTCTGCATGGTGATAATTACAGTGTGCATTACAAAGGAGGCATAGACATAAGAGCATGCAATCAGATTGGGTTTTTTAACTTTGGAAGAGAGAAACACTGCTAGATCCAAGGCTAATATACATAAAATAGGTTTCTCAGCCAAAAGAGAGGAACATTTAGTTAGATCTGAAAGAGGAATGAGGAAATTTACTTGCTAAACAGGAAACTTTCTCCAATCTTAGTTTTGTTTCTGTAGAAACAATGGTTAAGAACTACCCAAGCACACAAACTCTTCCAGAGACTGAAATACAATTGATTTTCTATGGATCTGCAATCTTCTTTAATATGCTTTTATTGCTTGCTACACGTGCCTGCCTGCTCTGTCCTAAGCAGTGATGCTAGCTATTATATTATCATTACAGACCACCATGGTTGTGGTGATGGCTGAGTAGATTTATCAGAGCTCACAATCTCTTCATCTCCTATCTTATCCTCTTTCAACCCTTCAGTAATATCTTTAGATGAACATTACTGCATCTCAGAAAAAAAAAATAAATCAGTGAAATCTTTTTTTCTAAAGACAATCTTTCAAGGCAAGTAGCTATGTGCTGCTGAAACACTGTAAAGTAGAGCTTGAATGAAACAAGATGGAATTTCATTTAGGCAAAATCCTTGTGTGCAGCACTGCCTTTTCCCTACATACTGGATCTAGAAACTCAACTTACTTTTTTATTGCTAGGAGCTGAAAGGCATTCAAGTATGAAACAGTGCCTTCCTTGGGTTAATTCTGACACTTTGAATTCACTGATCCAAGGTTCACATGGGAGTATGAGTGTGCTAGTGTGGTGTTTCGAGGGTCACTACCCACACAGCCAGAGAGAACAATCTCACCTCAGGTAAACAGTGCATCCTGGATGGTGGCAGGAGTGAATGTACTATAAAACATAAGGATTATGCCAATGTGCAAGAAAATTAAATGGTGTCAGAGGTCCAACACTTACTGCAAAATGGCTGCATTTTATTATCACAAGAGCTTCTGGTACAATAATGACTGCACAGCAAATTCCTTTTCGAAGCAGTAGTTTAGTCCATGTGTTTACATTACATTTATGGAGAAGAGAAAGAGAAATCAAGGATCTACTGTTTTTTGGTTTGTTTATTTTAAAAAAGCAAGTCTTGTTTTTGCATCTGAAATATTCAGGAACTGTATTTTGTTTGTCGTCTGAACAGGTTCCAAAATGTCATAATTTTTTCTCTGAGGAAAGATATTAGGCACAGCAAGATTTTTGACAGAACAAAAAAGATACATCACTCTATAAAAGCAAACCAGCTGTCAAGGTTTTGGTTGTTCCCTTAATAGGTAGCTGTGGAAAAGCATTGTTTGGATAGAATAACTGCAAATCCAGGATTGTGGCACTAAGCAGGGTGCACAGGAGGAAAATAAAGAAAAGGAAGATTTTACTTAAAGTAAAAAATTTAGTTTAAGGGAAAACCCATTGGAGAGGAGGAGAGAGGAGGAGCTGTAACAGGAGCCCCCATCCTACCTGCAGTCAGGGCCAGGTGGAAGACAAAGGCTGGGAACTGCCTAAGTATGTGTCTCTGCTGAGACTAAATACGCCTGGAACAAAACTGTGTGTGGTCAGTAGGTGCCTATCAATGGCTTTGGGTGCTTAAAACACAAGGTACCCAGCACTGATGGTGCTGTGGGTCCCCCACCAGGGAAAGCTGATGGGGTGGGTGCAGGCAACCTCTGGCTATGGGTAGAGGCCCTCTGGGTTTGCTGGCACAGGAACAGACCTGCAGGGCCCATGTTTGGTTCAGATGGCAACCCCCTCACTTAAAGCCTGCGGAGAAGTGTTGGTCCATCATTGCCTGTGCCCCTGAGTGGTACTCGACACTCTCGTGTCAGCAGTCCCCAGGGGACTTGTAACAATTTATACTAGCTGGGGTTCATCCCCTTGTGTTTTGTATCCCACAACAGAGAATAAAAATTCAGCTTAAATGTGTTCATGTGAGTTAACACTGATGTTCTACTGACCTTAATGGCGCTATTCACATGCTTAGAGCAAGGCCTGCGCTCAAGTACACTGCTGAATCAGCTTTTGTGTGTGTGCTGAAATACAGCAGTGATTTCTGCAATCAAGGCCAGTGCCAAGCTCTGGTACACTCCTGCCTAGAGTCAAGATATTAGACCAATGCTGCTGTGTGTAGTAGCTGGCATTGCAGCTCCTCTTCCCAGGGCTGCTGAAGATGAGCAGGAAGCATCCACACAAATTGGCTCATGCTGCTTCTTTAATAATTCATGTATTTTTGCTCTCTTCTATAGTTAATGAACCTCCCCCACTCTCACCCTCGTTCTCTCTCCCTCTCCCATTCAGTCAGTTTGTTGTGGTTTCATGTATCTAATCCATCTGTCACTCAATTATAGCTATCGAGCACCTGTTATGGATTTCTAGAGTTTCATTCAAGCTGTTGACAAGTTATTCACAAATTGGCCCTTGTCACACTGTCATCGTGTGGAGTGCACTTTAGTGAATTCTTTTGGGTACACAAAATAATGAACAGAAGACAGCAAGGCCTGTGAATTAAGCAGTATTCTATCCCAAATATTTAAAAAACCGTTAGCTAATTGGAAGTTGCTTGACAGTGATATATATTTTTTAAGCCCTTTTCTTAAAATATTTTATCTTTTTCATGCAGACCCTTTTGCATGAATAAGCATAACACGACTGAGCTGTCAGGGCGAGCTTTGTTGACAATGATGCCTTATTCTGTACAGTCTATGTTGCACCTGTGACAAGTTGATTATTGCTTCTTCTGTACAATGCTACTTGCCTGCACTGCTTTGGTACTAGCAGGAAAAGCAGAGGGCTGGTTGACTGACTAGCCCTCAGTAGCTGCTAGTCTCTTCTCCTCAGATGGTTATTTGTTTTATTTTGCCCTGAAGGATACCAGGCAGAAATCAGGCAGTGGAGGTGACAAAGGTCACTCTCCAAAAGTGAAACATCCCTGAACAGAGTGTTAAGAAAATTTAAGGTTAAAAGCAGGTTCAGCTATGTCTTGAACACTTCCATAGCAAAATTTCAAGTATCTCAGTACCAGAAGGTCTAGAAATAAATTTTTTTTCACCCAGCTTTTACTTCTGCTTGATACTTACTCCTTAGACTTCTGTCCTGCACTGTTCATGCAGCTCTTAACTTCTGTCTGTGCTCTGCTTTTACTACCCAGCTTCTCTTATTATTACCAGTTTTTAGTGTTGTAGCAAGGACCTTGAAAGTAATGCAGCAGCAGGATAACATTAACATAAGCTACAAGAGGATTCTAAAATATTCTTCCAGTGCAGCGTATTAGTTGGTACAGAAGAAGGCATTTGCAAATACAGGCAAAGTGATTGATCTGTTTGCAGCTATGAGAGAAGTTATTTACACACTTTGGCTCAAAACAAGTAAATGTAGTGCATGCATATCTGTATATTTAAAAACTATTTTGCATCAATGAACATATGTACATTTTTCTAGTTTAGTCTGCAAATCCTCTGAATAAGATTCCAGGGCTTCAGTGTTTTGATCTTTGAAGAAGATTTTTTTTTTCCTAAATTCAAAAAGAGAGAAACTAGGGTTTAGCAATTGCCTTGTCCATATGGGGTGCAAATATAGTACTAAAAAATTATCTGGCAATTGCAAAGGGGCTGAATTACTTCTGCTCACTTGTTAGATTTCTTAGTGCTTAGGAGTTGGATGCTGTAAGATCCATTTTCCTTTATGGTTTCACAGGGATACCTCCAGTCATCCTGATCATTGCTCTAATAAACCAATAGGTGGCAGGACTTCAAAACAAACTGAAAATAATAATGAAATAATTGAATAATAATGAAATAATAATGCCATGTTCCATCATAAAGAAATTTAAAATAGAAAGTGCAGCTGCCTCAATAGTTAATAGCTTAACAGTTATCTCAGAAGAAGCTATTTTAGAGGTTTTTTTTATATGTTTATAATAATTTAAAGTTCGAATCTGTGAACTGAAATTCAGATGCTCAGAACAACTTCCAATTAAAATATCCCAGAGTTTCAGGGGCATTATGGGTTAAGTTTGTAAGCACATTTAGGTATTAGAGGATGCTGATAGGCATCCATGATTTTTAAAGCATGTAAGATTCAGATTCAAATACTTAGATACCTAAATATTTAGTCATTTATGCTGTTTGATCCTGTGATCGCCTTTTGGGATCCCAGCATAAATAGGTTATGATAATAAATTCTATTTCCAAAACCAAATTCCTTTGAGCCAGGTAATACAATCAAACCATGCCCCTGAAGAGGCTTCACTAAGCATTTTAAAACCAGATCATGGTGAATCCATCGGTGCAAATCAGTAATGATAACTTCTCACTTGCTGCTATCCAGCACATTCAAATCACCCCAATCTCAACTTCAGCACCACAGTAATGAGCAGCTCTGAGCCCTGCCTCAAGCAAAGATCCTACAAGCCCTGACACCAGGGTTTTAGCCTGGATATCTAAACATATATCCTTCTATCTAAACAATATCCTTCTATTACCGCCTTACCCATCCAGCAGTGTTCTCAGCATGCCTGAGGCTGTCTGTCTCCCAGCACCATGGCAGAAAAATAATTCAGGGACACCTCTAGATGGAAGAAAAGCTCAACTCCAGCATATCTGACAGCTGAGGGATGATGAGAGAAATAGAATAATGAGCAGAGACAGCCTTCAAGACAAGCAGAGGTTTTGACAGCTAGGGCACAGGCTGCTTAAGTAGTTGACTTGGCTGCGGTGCCCACGTCCAGCAGAGCTCCCAGCCAACGATCCTGAGCAAGGGGAGCCACCTCTAAACTGGCATCACATCAGTTGCTCAGACACATAAGCCTCATTCTTCAGCCTTGCACTATTGGCTAATTCAGGCAGCTTCCTCGCTCAGCTGTTTGCCTTTAAAAAGCTGAAAATCCCTTTCTTACAAGCTTAGCAATTCCCATGTAGGGATCCCAAGCTGCAAACAGACACTCAAGTTGGTGCTGAAATTCCAAGCTGTGAGCAGTCGAAGAGTTGTGTTGTGCATCTCTGCCAAACAATGCTGAAAAACATCTAAATAAATCCCTTCAAATCCTAAATCTTTCTGGTTCTCAGGAAACTAGGCTGGGCGGACTTAAATCACTTTTAAAAATTAGTGTAGGATCCTAAGGCACTTATGTGCCTTTGAAAAATTTATCCTTAAAAGTTGGATGCTCAAAAGTGATTTTCCTTCACAAGTACAGCTGCTAACTTTAGAAATCATCCCTGAAGTGAGCATGAATAAAAAATTATTCATAGAAAAATGGCATCACCAGCTGTCTGAAAAAAAAGGGAAGCACAAAATAGGCCCAACATCATATTGGTCTTCAGGCTTTTTCAATGAATCACTTTGAAACAAATTGGTTTTCATTTGCTCTAAAAATACCCAAAAAATCATAATGTGTTCCTTTTAATTTTTTTAACGTATAAATTCAAATGTTTTCTAGTATCTCTCATGGGTGCTGTGAGCCTTTGGTTACAGGATTCTGGTACTGAGGGTATTTCGGCCCCTTAAATTGTTTTTTGAGTGACACCAAAAAGAAGTCTCAGGTTTTATAGCTGCTGAAGAATTGTACTGCAAGAACAGTCACAACTCCTCTAGTCTTATCTTTGCATAAAAATAAACAAAGGTTTATAAAAATTATATGTTTTACCTTCATTTCAGTTGTGATTTAGGGTTGTTCCTTTCTACTCTGAAATGGTTCAACGAATGAATGGCTTTGAGGAAAATAAATAGGTATCATCCCAAGAAGCAGCTGTTGAAGATTTGGATAGAACTGTATAAATCTGGGCTAGATTGAACTGTTGGTTACACCAATGAAAAATCAGCATAGATCTCATTCCTATAGATGCTTCTGATGTTGCTGCATTTCAATAATATGCACCTGCAGTGAGACATGAGGCTGAGCAGAACACCTTGTCTTAGTAGCCTGCTCTCTGGAGCAAAAGTAGCCTTTGTATATCTTCTAATTTCCTTCAAATGTTTTTCTTCTCAGCAGCTCTCAAGCATTTTAAAAATGAGCTTTCTTTCTTTAATAATTTGGGCATTTCCTATAGTCATGTATGGGAGTATTCTACATGTAGGGCCATCTCTAGCACACCCCCAACTTTACACCCCAAACTCCATCTCACGTCCCATTTTCATGGTGTCTGCTCCCCTTAAAATAACTTTTTTCCATACTTTAGAAAAGCCACCATTGACAAAGCAAGTCCACGTGGTCTCAGCAACCCAGCCCAGAGCTGTTTTGGAAAAGGGAAATCTGTGAGAACATTGTCAGGACAGAACATGAGGGGAAAGTGAGCCAAGACAAAATTAAAACCAAACAAATGAAGGAAAAAAAAATAAACAAACCCACAAAAAAATCCCCCCAAACAAAAAAAAAATCTTTAGTTCTTCTCCTACTCTGACTATTAATTGAGTCCTTCCTGTACATCAGCATTTCAAGCACTGCTGGTTTGAGTTATCTCTTTGAGCTATACAGGCAGTCGTGGGGCTGAGATGGCTTTGTGGCAGGCAGTTGTGCTATTTCTTCCACTTGACAAGTATAATATCCTGCCATGTCTTTTTCCATTTGCTTCTCTTGTTACTGAAGAAATGCTCAGTTTCATAAAAGCTGACATGCCCCGAGAAATTCCATGCACTCTTTCTTTTACAGAGCTTGTGCATGTAGATCTCTGAAGGCAAACAGGAGATTTTTGACTTTGCATAGAACAAAGGCTCCCAAATCCATTGCTAGGGAATACCTGTGGGGGCAAGAAAAACACCAACAAAACCCACCCTACTTGCCTTTTGACATGTACTATAAAAAGACTAAGTTAGTGAGAAATAGCTTATGTGCACAAAATAGAAAAGCACTGTATCAGCCTTTTTCTTTGGGGATTAGCAGAATGAAAATTGATTTATTTTTGGTGGCGTTTCCTCCCCTGGGCCTAGAGAAAATCAAAACTCTAGATCATCCCAGGTAAGGTTTTTACAAAATGCATGTGTGTATTCTTTTTGTTCCATTAGTTAATATTGTTGAATTTAAAGCTTGCATTAACTAATTCTTAAGACTTAAACATGGAATACTTCCTCACAAATTTCTATAAAATCTTATTAGCATTTAAATAAACATTGAAATAAACATTGTGCTTATTGCTTAGTGCTTATTTTGCTTTCTTTAATTCAGTGATCAACCAGAGTTTTAGATGGAGAGGTTCACAGTAATGCAAAAATGTAGCAGCTGAGGTCTAGAATTATTTCTATGCAGATGGCAGGGTGGATTACTGCTCACATATACATGTATATATATATGCATATATGTGTATATATATATGTATGCATATATGTATATATATATGCATATATATATAAATTACTTGAGAAATTATCAAGTGTATATATATTAGTTATGGTACTCTCATAGCTTTATGCATAAACATAAATACATATATTCTGATCTTGATGAGAATTATTTTGATTACCACTCTATCTTAAGACATTCGTCAACAGTTGCACAAATAGGACCATACCAGAAGGGTAAATTTTTGCCTTTTCTGCAGAAGGCTTTAGAAACAATATCAAAACCCACACAGGACTGATGAATCAGGCTTGTCACAGGAATTTTGACTCATTAGTGGGCCAGGTATACAGAAGGATGAGTGTATGTTTTTAACAAAAAATTTGGTATCATTTAAAGCCCCTGTTTAAAATATTTATTCTAACTCACTTTCTTAAGAGCACAACATTAAAATCAGCTAGGTAGGTAATGGGTAAGATTCTCTTTCAATGACTTCTCACAGCCAAAGACTTGCACTGTCTCTATGCATTGACCTTTCAGCAAACATAGGGTGCCATTAAAGGTTTTTTAGGACATTATTGGTGAGTGCAATTTTTTTACTTTAAATTTCATGCTACTTTGCTTTTGACTATGCACCAGGGATATTTTTAGATTATTGATGACTGCACCATCTGGCTGTATTCTATTAATATCAGTATAACTGAGTTTTGCAAACTCTTTCTCCTTCAGTTCAAACCCTTAGGCAACACATCTTTCCCACCAGCCACAGCAGGTACTCCAGAGTGAATGACCTTGGCTGCATTAAGCAACAGAAAGTATTTGCTCACGTTTTGGGCAGTATTTCTACCTGTGCTTTCTGACAGTTTTTAATATGGGACTTCAAAGTAAGAGGATGGAAGCAGATTTCAAGGTTAATTATCTTGTACCCTCAACTCTGAATCCATCTGGATTTTGCTGAATGCAGAAACTTGATGGCTGGGGGGTTTCTAGGAGTGTCATGGTCCAAAGAAACTCTGAAGGACCTTGCCACTATGAAGAACTGCAAAGGGGCCCTCACCAAGGAAGTTCAGAGTCAGACTTTTCAGTCAAGAGGTGGGGCTGGACATGGAGAACTTCCAATTTTTTCAGTCTGGAAAAAGTTCCTGCTTGGTCTTATACATTGACCAGAAAGAAATGCAGAGGGTCTGGATTAATATTTTTGTAAGCTCTTTTTTCTCATGGTTTCCAACCACCCTTTTAAGAGAAGGATTCAAATCTTTCAGCGCTCTTTGCTTTCAACTGGCCTGCAAGTTTAGTTTTCATGTTCTACATGTTATTTTCAATGCTTCCATAATTTTTTAAAAAAAGCATAGCAATTCACATAATTCCCAAAAGTAATGGATTATACACTTGACAACCTAGTTATACCAAATGCTGTACTTTGTTTTCACTGGTAATAATGCAACCATTTAACAACAACTTTATAATCCTTAGAATTGTGATGTTTTCATGACTTGTTTTCCTGAGACTGAACCACTGAAAGCAAAAATTTGTTGACACAAGGGGTTTTGGTACCACAGGGCTGAAAACCCATTAACCTGAAAACAAATGCTACTAATAAAGTGAATTGCAAATAATGAGTATTCTGGTTCTTCTGCTCTCCATAGTCTAACGAATATTTACAAAAATAAAATGAAAAAGAAAGAAAAACCTCACAGAAGCTTTTGCGGGAAATTTATTAAGAAAGAAAAGTTTTGTTATTGATACTGAATTTTTTGAGAAGCATCACAAATTATTTGTCAAGCTCAACTCTGAACAAGCCAAACATTGTAGTGGTGTTGCCACCTGGATATACTGCTGTGTATCAATGATAGAGAGCAATCCTTTTTAGAATGGTAACAATAGGACTTGAAATATGAATGTTTCTGCTGTATGAGCTGCACAACCACGTCCTTTATCTGACAGCACGGCCTTACCAACTTTTATTCAGCCACACTGGAGATACAGTTGGCTGAAAACACAGTATATGGTCTTTGTGTTGGTTATAAGCCAATGAATATAATTCTTATGTAAATTATTTTTATCTTCTCCAAAGACAAAATGTTTTGGAAACTCCTGTGGATCTCTCAGACTGTTGGTTCATTACCTGGATTACTCCCGCAGTGTTTTAGGCTCTCACACTCTGGACTGAGTTGTGATTCTCTATACATCTCCATTTCTTTCTTTTGCTGCCTTTTTCCTTCTTCTACCCACATTTTTCCCCAATGGGAAATAAATTGTTTCATATTTTTCCTTTGAAGCTAAGGCTCCTTAAATGACTTCTACTGAGTTTTTCCAAATAAGGTTCCATTAGCAGAACAAAAATGAAAACAGTTCCTGCTGTGGTGAGCCCTGAGAAATGGTTTGTGTAATGAACCAAGACAATGGGTGATTGACAGTCAAGAATTTATGAAGGCAGGATATACACAAAAAAGCCCTCACTAACAAATGGACTCCCATGTCTTTCCTGAAGTAAGCAAACAGTCAACTTTATATACCAGGTAAATAAATACTCAGGTTTAAGGATTTTGATAGTTTAAGTCCCCAACCATGAAGAAAACATGGTTAATACTCTTTCTTGGGGATTAAAGAAAAAAAAATTAACTTCAGAGCTACTATTGCAAACTGTGATTTAGGACTAGGGCACTAGCAACAGTCAGATGGGGGAAAACTTAACGTGGGTATTGCTAAAAGCACAAGGAACCACAGACTTAGTACAGCAGGATACCAGGAAGGGTAGAGATCCCCAATAATTTATGTGGGAGAAAATGCACAGTGGTAGCTGAGCACCTTCGTGCTGGCCCACTGCCAGCACTTCAGGACACCAGATAAGGGGCTGCAGAGACACTTCTATGTGGTTCCTGTAGCAGGTGACACTTTATCTTCAGGGGTAGCCTGACAGATTTTATTGAAGGACAGAACCTGCACAAGGACCGAGTTCAAATCATGTGATGTCCTGAACCACATCATCTTCCCAGAACACGTCTTGTGACAGACTCTAGTGAGGTAAACCAAAGGCACTTCAGAAACTGGGCTTAATGCAGTGGAAATTAGATATTTTGGTAAACCTCATCCTACAAGCTCTTGCATTGCACCAGTGATGGCAGACACAGGTGTCTCTAGGCTCCAGAGTATCTCTCAGGTTCTACAGAGATCTGCTCTGAAGTGTTGCACAGAGATCCTCAGAGCATTAGCAAGGGACCCATCTCATTCTGCATGTCTTCCTCACATGTTTGCACACCTAGACCTGAAATACTGTGAAGCATGAAGAGAAACACATCTGACTTCAGAGAATCCTAGAATGACCTGAGATGAAAAGCACCTTAAAGATAATCTAGTTATTATCCCCATGCCATTGACAGCTTCTCTGGGAAACCTGTTCCAGTCCCTCGCTATCCTCACAGTAAAGAATTTCTCCCTAATATCTAATGTAAACCAACCCTCTTTCATAGTGAAGGCATTGCCCCTTGTCGTGTCACTACATGCTCTTGTATATCGCCTCTCCCACCATTCTTGTGGCTCCCTTTAGATCCTGGAAGGCCTCAGTGATGACACCCTGAAGCCTTCTCTTCTCCAGGCTGAACAGCTTCAGCCTCAGCCTTTCAGTCTTTCTAGATAAAATGCTGCTGAAAATCTGTCTTTGATATGCTTCAAATAGTCACTTAAAACCTGGAGTGGCAATGTCTACCAGATGACTCCGAAAAGTGTGATTTAGGCTTTATGAAATGCTACAGTTTATCAACCAAAATTAAAATTACAATCATCAAAAATATGGTGTATGGGATTTTTAAAAACCATTTAAAGTATTGGGTTCCTATCTATTTATTTTTCATTTTTTCTTTTTTTTCCTTTTTATCAAATGAGAATATAGTATTGCAGGTGGAGATCAGCATTTGAAAGGAAAAGAATTAAATTGGGAAGGAGTATGTAGACTTTTTGATCCAGATGGTTCACACTCAGGGTCATATCAATTACATGATCCCACAAAATATTCCCATGGGTATCTCTGAGTATGATATCATAGACCCATTTATCTTTTGTAGGCAGTGAACACTTTCAACTGCCATAGATTTAGAGGAAACAGAAAACCTGCAGCATTTCATGGAACGTTCATTTGAATTTTTTGCACCCTAAAGTGTAAACTATTATTTGCTGTGTTTTGGTTGCTTGTTACTGGGCTCAAGATTCCACCTCAGCATCTGGAGAGAATCAGATCTTAGCATTCAAAGTCAGCCTTTAAATACAGGCAAGGAGGAGAGAAGTATGATGCTGCAAGAGGGGTTCATGCAGCTCTTCTACCCCAAAACTGATTTTATTCAGATAACTGGAGTACTATTGCTTTTCACAGGGAGGTACTCCACACTCGAGTAGTGCTACCGAAAACCATTTGATAAGAAGCCCTTCTCTTTCCTTGCTCCATTTCATTTAATCAAGCCTTATATGTAATTCTTTTGCCCTTCAAAAGTTTACAAACATATTGATGATTGGAAAAAGTCAGGCAACTGGAATAGGTAGAGAGTCTCCAGCATAAATTATGGAAGGATTAGGCTGTAATTGAAAGGAAAGCCTAATCAGCAAAGAGGAAATTCTCGTACTTATGAATCCAATGTATCTTGATCACCTCCTTTGATCTACACCTGCTGATTGTAGCAGAACTGGAGAAAAAAAAACCACCTTTCTTTGTAATACCATGGAAGGGGGGTGTTCTCTGCAAAGAAGCCATCACCTACAGAGATGCTCTGAACTCTGAGGTTTGGCACAGCTTTTTCCTTATCCATTTGCTACATAAAGTGATTACAGCCTATTTTGTACATCCCACATGTGAGACTTCATGAGAAACCAAATCAGGCTGGCAAAAACAAGAGGAAGTGGAGACAAAATTTATTTCAAGAAAAGTGGACTAGAAGCATAGGCTTTGAAAACTTCCATGTCAAACAAGGTTGAGCTGTCAAATATAAATATCCCCATGATTAGGGAGGACTATTTTAAGTCTCAGCTTGGGATTTGAGAAGCCTTTATTCTAGCCAAGTCTTTCTGGAGGATGTCCTAAACTCCATAGCAGGTATTTATTTCAACTAATTACAGACAATCTGTTCTGGAGAAAATGAGTATTAGTACAGGACTGAAATGCAATAGAAGACACATATGAGCCTCTATGCAATATTTCCACTTTCAAAAACCATCAGAAATTTTTGTTCATCATCTGAAAAGCAACCTCAATTCACCCAACAATATAAGTAGCCCTTCCTTCAAACTTCAAAAGCCTCAACTTGCCCCCAAGCTTCTGGCTCTCATCATTTTGTTCCTTTTGAAAATTTTCTGTGATTCTTTTCGTGATGATAAATATAAGCTCACAGAATGAAAACAAGGCAATCATGAGAGTGTCCTCTCTTTCAAGTGGAAACTGCAATCATGTGCATCCTGCAAATTTCTGGTTGTAGTGTAGGATCTATAAAAAGCCCATCCAACAGATATGAAGGAGTTATTCTCATCTGGGAGTATTACTCACATCATGACTTGTGCTTCTGTTGCAGGTGTGCCTGGATACAAACTGCTAATATTTTTACAGTCTACACTCCATGAAGTTAAAAAAAAAAAAAAGACTGTGATAGAAATAGAAAGGCTAAAGTATCGCTTGTTCTTGAAAAAATCCACTGGAAATTAATTTTATACAACTCAATTTCTACTGAGGTAAACACAAACTAAGCACTGGTGAGACCTCCCCTGGAGCACTGCATCCAGCTCTGGGGTCCCCAGCATAGGAAGGACAAGGACCTGTTGAAGTAAGTTTAGAGGAGGCCATCAAGATGATTAGAGGGATGGAGCACTCCTCCTATGAGGAAATGTTGAGAGAATTGGAATTATTTGGCCTAGAGAAGAGAAGGCTTCAGAGAGACCTAATTGTGGCCTGCCAGTGTCTTGAAGAGAGCCTTCAAGATAGAGAGAGACTGTTTAAAAGAGCATCTGGTGACAGGATAGGGGGTAATGGATTCAAACAGAGCAGTCTCTGGTCTAGTGAAAGGTGTCCTGTCCATAGCAGAAGATTGAAACTAGATGATCTTTTAGGTTCCTCCCAACATCAGTGTAAGGAAAGATATCTAAAACCAAGTCAAAAACTACCATTTTATTAGTCTTGCACTTGTAGCATATTCCATGAAATGTCAAAAAATTATTAAAGACAACAATTGACTACAGCATCCTAATAAAACTTCAGAACTAAATTTTAAGGAATTTTTACAAATCTCATCAGAGCACATATTGTAATGCATTACATAAATCCTTTTCAGAGTAGATATTTTACATGCACAAATAATTACTTTGAAGAAAGTAAAGCAATAAAGTTTAAAGCACCAGATCTAGGAACACTACTGTTTCCTCAGGCACGCTGGTATTAAAAGCTCCTAATTATCCTTAGGATTATCCATCTGACATAAAATTCTGAAACATAAACCATGATCTCCATTTTGCTGACCAAGTTTTATCCTGAATTTACTCACTTTAGTATACTACACAGACACAGAGTTATTCTGCTATAAAGACATCCACATTTTTTGTTTATTAAAAAAAAAAATAGGGTAATATGTTGTAATACTAGACCATGGTTCATTTCATTTACTCTGTGCAATGGTGTATTGATGCCAAAAGCACAATGCTAACAATCTAAGAACAGTCATACTACAACAGTGAAAGGTGGATAAAAATGCATTTCACTACCATACAGGAGAATTCCTTCAACATTCTTTGGCTGATCTGCAGAGTCCTTCATTGAAATTTGCATTAAAGCTGTCATCTTACCTTTAATACAGATCCTCATCATTCAGTCAGTTCTTTCTTTCTTTCTTTCTCTTTCTTTCTTTCTTTCTTTCTTTCTTTCTTTCTTTCTTTCTTTCTTTCTTTCTTTCTTTCTTTCTTTCTTTCTTTCTTTCTTTCTTTCTTTCTTTCTTTCTTTCTTTCTTTCTTTCTTTNATTCAGTCAGTTCTTTCTTTCTTTCTCTTTCTTTCTTTTTCTTTCTTTCTTTCTTTCTTTCTTTCTTTCTTTCTTTCTTTCTTTCTTTCTTTCTTTCTTTCTTTCTTTCTTTCTTTCTTTCTTTCTTTCTTTCTTTCTTTCTTTCTTTCTTTCTTTCTTTCTTTCTTTCTCCCTTTCTCTCAAATATCCTGAAAATAACCTTCAGCTTCTTTAAAACATAAAGCTTTGGTGTTTTAGAGAAACTGTAATGAGCCAATAAACCCAATTTGGAGGTCGGTTAGTACCACATAAATTAATTTCCCTGCTAAATGATCAGAGTCACATCCACCTTTTTCACTACCATCTGCCTCACAACAAAGTTGGCACTGTACTCCTTTGAGAGGTAGACTGTAAAAGTGTCATTTTGGAAAGGCTTATTAACAAAATCCTTTCTAAGTTCCAATTTTCCTGTTCCAGGGTAATGATCACAGGCAGCATATATATACTGTTAGCAGGAAACAGTCAAATGTCCATATGGCATGTACTTTAATAAATAATATAAAAAAAATAGAATGTGTGTATGGATCTACACAAATATTCACCTTCATTTTCAGGGATTTTCCTATGTAGTTGATCACAACAATTCTGCCAGTTGTTAGTTCTGCCTATGAAGGAACAGTTCCTGCCAGCTGGGGTATTTCCCACTTGCCTCTGGACTATGTAAACAAGTCCTTTGCCACACCTATAAAATGGCACCGGAACAAACCACTCTTCCTGAGCTTGCTCTTAATTCCATGTCCCTGTTCTGATGTGTGACAGACATTTAAAGTCACTCACTCGGCCATCTGATTTAGTTCCTTACCAAATATTGTAAAGCAGGAAAGCATCCAGACGTGGTTGCTAAATTCTGATTAAAAACCTTGTTCTGGAATTTTTTTTCACTTGTTGTGCATACACACCTGGAGACTAAGGTTTTATTTATATGGAGAAGCCTGCAGTGAAGGCAAGGAAGTCTTAAATTTTGACACAGACTTTCATTTTGTTCTTCCAGTAAAGAAAAATATAGGGTGACATAACTGATACATGGAATAGTAGAGTAATAATTTTTCCGTGTGAAGAAGGTAAGGAAGAAGTTGAAGTTGAATACTCAAGCTAAAATATACTTCTATGTGTTTTTCTTTTATGGAGCAGAGTCAGAATTAAGCAGTTCCACCAAATGGGATTTTACTTGCAATGAAGTTGTTTTGCAGTTAATTGGTGCTGTTCCTTCCTGGGCTGAGGTGCCAGTGGGCCATGAATTTTCAGAGAGGGGACCAGTACCAATGTGACGTACAAGCATTGAGTTATTTTTTTTATTTTTCACTAAATGTCCTACAGCTTGTTGTTCTACCACACAAAGTGTAGATAGTAGCCTTTGTTTATTTTCAAAAATAAGATGCATTTTTTTTTTTGCCAAATTTTCAAAACCTAAATTTTTCCCCCTTAACACTAGCCCCAAATGCTGAAGTAGTAATAGTAATTACTTGGGTTTCAGTTATTAAAATAGTTTCCATATCTTTCTATGTGAACTGTGTTTTAAGCAATGATTTTCTATAAATCTACTTAAGAATCTCATCAGACAGTTTGAGCAACAAAACCCAGTAGCAGTAACCACATGAGTAAAAATTAACTTCAAAGAAGCTTTTGAAAGAACAATGTGGATTTCTAATCTGCTTTCTGTCCGCAAAATTGAATCTAAATGACTTGAATGTAAATTAAAAATAGCAAACTATATGACTGCAAAGCTAAAAACCTATACCACAGAATTAGTGTCTTTCTTTCAGAACTATTATCTCCCTAAATTTAGAAAGAAGTGAAAACTTTCTTTTTCTCCACTGAAAATTAGCACTGCCAGTAGATGATCTAGTAAACTTGTTATATTAAATCTTTAACTCACCTTTCTCAAGGCCACAATGATGCTAGAAACTCCAGAGTACATGCATGTTGCAGTATGACAACATCAATATTAGGTAATAACAAATCCAAGCTATCTCCATGTCCCAGATGCAGTCAACCGAAGAGGCAGAAGCTTCTGTTTGCTCCTGTCAGTAGCTCAGGAGGATCTTCTCTGTCATAATTCTGGAGATCAGTGCAGGTTTTCTGTTCATTATGGGAGAACATTTTTGTTCTCACCCTGTCTTCACTGCATCCTGCCTCTCAGATCCTGAAAACATGGGTGTGCCTATTTCAAGCAAGGAGAGTTTGCTTAAAAATCATCACTGGCACTATTAGCTAAACTCTGTGCTTTAGAACTGGGACGAGCACCTTGAGGTCTCTTCAGTTTGGTTGCATTTAAAAACTGGCAAAATAATTGTCCAGAATTTTCCATGAATTCCAACTGAAATCTCTGGACTCCTCACAGCTAGTTTCTGCTCCACGGTAATTATGGAGCTCTCCAATGTCTCAAAACTGGAAATTACTCCTGGGACAGAAAACTCTGTGTAGGTTTCTGTCTGAATCCATGAAAAAAATATGAGAAGTGCTTTCAAGTAACAAATGGTAGCTTTCTTACAGCAGGAAGCATAGCCACCTACCCCTTCATGGCCACCTCTTTGGTAAATGCTGGGTGGTCAAGAGCTTTTTTTGCTACCTGACAGCACTGCTGAGCCACATTTCCTCTGCTAAGGAACAGGGCACACTGCACTTCTTAAGAAAGTTTAAAAATACATTTTCCTGGGGTTTGCAGCTGAGTCTGAGCTATAGGAAACATTCTACCAATGCTCTAAAGTCACTGCTTGCCTTTCTCTTATTTCTATCCTCAACATTTTACAAACACAGCTTGTATTTGATTCCTGTTTTACAGCTTCAGAGCCATTTCACTGCCAGCTAAAAACATAAGATGTGTTTACACTGGTCATTAAAACACTGATCAGAGTATCCAAAATCTCAGTTTGTCAAGAGAACATTAATCTGGTCAATTTTCCACCATGTATATGATCAAAAGAAGCAGAACTCTGCTAGCTTGTCATGAAAATAAAATTATGCTCACAAGGCACACTGTTAGTATTATCACCAGAGACATACTGTGTATTCCTATAAGGCTATTTTAATGTTTCTGGTGTATCATACCTTTTTATAGACATGGTTGCTGATTTTAAAACAAAGCCATTTCTGTTAGCTTGCTAAAAAATAAACCCGAAGCTTGGAAATATAACTACTATTTTGGTGTACATATTTTTTGGCACAAATACAAATTCTTTTAGGTACATTACTTGGTATTCTGAAGATGAAAATGAGCCTGGTCTTTGCATGTTTTCAGCTGACTGGATGCAAACCTTTGAAGATGAAGAAACTACATAACAATACTTTAGATGACATACTATTTGGAAAGCTTGCAAGATTTATTAACCTGACCACAGCGCCATGTAAAATGTGGCTCTGCCATTTCTTATTTGTTTTGAGAATATCCAGACATGAGATATCCTGGACAGCTACATTTTGAAATCCAATTGTGAATATACAATGCTCAGAGAGAAGGAAGGCATAAACATGTCCACTCTTAAGTCTCTAAGTTGTAGTCTGCTCAGTTTCTACAGTCAAGTGACTTCAGCAAAACAAGCAGCAGGATGAAGCTGCAGAACCTGAACCTGTTCCCTCCTTCTGGAGCACAGTGAAAGGCTGCAGTTACTGCTACCAAGAAGGACTGGAGATATATCTTGGAACTGTTTAGATGCTCATCCTGAATACACCACAATGGATGGATGGATAGATAGATAGATAGATAGATAGATAGATAGATAGATAGATAGATAGAGATAGAGATATTTAGAAACCAGTTTATTTCTGAACAGATGCCAGAAGAGCATACTTTTAAGTCTGAGAAAATGTAAAACTTAAAAGGGAAGACAGAAGATAATTTGGGGGTGTTTCTGTCCCAAGTATCACAGCAGCGGCAGCCTCCACATTTAGTCTGAGTTTCAAACTCATAGCTCAGTGACTTTCCAAGTGCCCACACTGCCCTCTTTCAAACCTTAGGGAAGGGTGATTTATTAGCTCATCTCCTCTTTTGACTATGATTTTGATGTTCTCTTCAGAAGCCACCCACACCTGTTTTCTGGGGTATTTCCTTGCTTTCCTTGCTTTCCTTTCTTCCATTTATCCTTCTGTCTGCCCTGTTCTTCAGTTGTGAATCCTCCCTTCTCTGATCATGTCGATGAATTTCTGGAGAAGGTGGCAACTCCAGAAGCCAGAGGAAGACCTGGTGTGTGAAGCTAGGACAGGGACAAGGAGACTTCCTTTCCACTGACCTGACACAAACTTTTGAAAGATATTACCTGACAAACTTCTGACATGCTGATATACTCCCCATATATCCTCTAAAAATCCTCTAAATCTTATCATAATGCACCTTTAAAATAAAAAAAAAATCAAAAAGACATTTAAGATGATACAAAATTACAACAAAGGTTAATGTAGTTGAGCAAATGTGCCATGGCAGTATGCACTGCTACATCTAAGAGATTCCTTCTCAGCTGGAGCACAGAACAAATGGAGTGAATAGGCAGGCAGAAAAAGCAGAAGATAGCTCCTTTCCAAGCATCATTACATTCCTCCTCTCCCCCACACGTGCACTCTAAAGCAGTGCTCCCTGGGCTGTGGTCATGTCAGGCCCTGCAGGCCTTGAAGCTTGCATGTCTGCATGTCCCACACATGACATCAAATCCCTGGTGCACAGATATTTTCTATGTGTCTCTTTCAGCATTTCAGTGGTGCCTACTCAGCATCTGACACATCAGTGCCCTGCTGAGTGCTGTTCATGCCACCTGGAGCAAGTTCTAGGTCATACCACCAGACCAAATCATCTACACCAAGCCCTATAGCTCTGGGTCTCAGACAAAGGAAATAAACCCAAATAAAACCTTCAAACCTATTGAAAACCAGTTCAGCTTTACCAGATGTAAGGACATGGTCTTAAGAACGATGGTCCATGAATAGAAGAGAGCTCATCTGTTTAACAGCTATGTTTGAGAAAACTTCTTTTTAAACTGTGTGACTGGGGGCCATGTGTGAGAAGAGACTGAGGTCCTGTTTCACACATCCAGATGCATTTTCTCCACCTGTATTCTGACCGAAGCAAAGCCATCCAGGACTGAAAATAATATACCTGGTGGATGGGGGCTGATCCTTGTTGCTGAAACAAGCCCTGAGGGACAAGACTAAATACTCTGAAGTGTAGCACCGAGCAGGTATCCCCACACATGGCCCTGCCTGGCTTCAGGCACAGGTTTGCTGTGGTTCAGCTGGCCCCTGGCACTGGCTGAGCACAAACAACACTGCCTGCTCCCTGTCGGTCTTATCCAAAGAGAATTTGGCTTGTTTAATATAGAATAACAAAAGCCAAGAGAACATTTGTCTTCTAAATATATAAACTATGTAAACTCTGGGGACAAACATCTGCTTAAGTTTAAAATTAACCTTTGATCAGAGACAGGCATAGTCTGGGTTCAGATAAACTTGGATGTAAACATGTGCATAGTGAGGGTCTGAACCAGCCTTTTGGTGGGAATTGCAGACAGCTGTAAAGGGGAAGACCAGCGAGCACAAGAGGAGAACAAAGCTATATTAAAGCTGTTTATGGACTGTAATTAGGGGTGAATCAAAAGCTGTGAAGGAAAAACAAACAAACAACCCAAACCAACAGTAAAACCAAGAAGAAAGGAAAAAAGGTGGTAATGGTTAAGCTAACAGAACACCAGCCTGTAAACTGTTTACAGTCTGCCTGCTGTAATAGATATATTGTGCTGGGACTGGAAACCTAAAGTCAGAGAGATACAGAACTGGTGAGTGCATAAATGTTAGTCTGTGTAAGTGTGAGGAGCCGATGACTGTGTAGGGAACAAGTTACTCAGATGCTGCTGCCGCTCAGGAAAAAGTAAAGTTTATTTGGCTAAGAGGTAAAGATGGTGTTTTCTGTATACACATGATGGTAACCCACTATGTCACTATTCTAAAATCCTTGCTTCCTTTGGTTTTTTAGGGATCAACTGCCTTGAAAAATTTCAGTGGTTAGTTTGCAAATACATGATTGATGGGGTTTTTTTTTTGTTTGTGGTTTGGGTTTTTTTGTTTGTTTCTTTGTTTGTTTTGTTTGGTCTGGATTAGGTTGGGTTGAGGCTTGGGGGTTTGGTAGGGTTTGTATGTTTGTTTGGTTTCAGATTTGTTTTGTCATTTTTGCTGTTGTTTTTTTACAGTAAAAGCTTTTTTTGTTGTGTAAGGGAAATAATTTTGTTGTGTAAGGGAAATAAATCAGTTAGGGCAATAGCAGAGCTACTCTGAGCATCTTGTTCTCCCCTGTAGTTTTGAGGAGCAGTCAGGAATATTGCCATCTCTTTCCCAAAGACACAGGACATACACAGGGAAAGAAATTCAGTGGGGGTCAATGTGGGGAAGTAATAGCTGCTGCTGCTGTTCCTGTTGTGTTAAGATTTTACTGGGTTTGGACTTATTTTTGCTGGTGGTGAGTTCTGGGGTTTGCTGCTTGGGATTTTCTTTTTCTGTTTGACTTCATGATGTAGCTGCAGCTAGGGAGTGGCTCCAAAAATGAGCGAAGGTGTTACCTCTGTGGATGCTCTGTAGTTACCTCTGAAGGCCTCCAGGACATCCCAAAAATCCACCTACAGCAGGGACAGTGATCCTTAGTGAAGTACGCTATATTTGGCCTTTCTGTGGTGGAAGACTGTCAGTCCCGCTGACTTCTGCAGTTAACCCAGCCCTTCCTAGATGGTAGTGTTTCGTTGGGTTTTTTTCCCCTAAAATATATTACCATTATGTATGTCTGAGATAAAATATATTATCCTTGACTGTTTAAGTGATCCTCTCTCATTCTCTGTATAGATGTATCATGACATTGAACCACCAGGTACTGAAGGTGTAGTGCTCAGATAATTAGAATGGTAGGGAACTTAAATATCTAGAAAGATCCCTGATAAATGATACACTCTGCAGACAAATCTCTGCCAAATTCTATTCAAATGGCAAAGGGATAATGTGAATATGACTCTAATGAAGGAAGGCTGGAGTTGCCATAATGCATGCAGGTGCAATTGCTCCAAATCTCTCTTAAAATCCATTTTCCTGCCAGTGCTCATTCTTCCTTTAAACAGAAGTTAATACTCTGCTGACATTACTGAACTCCATCATGCTCATTATCTCAGGCTAGCATTTAGATCAGGTTTTTGGAGGTGAAAGACCAATTCATTAACTCTATTGTGTCACTCAATGACTTCCTGTGGAGAGATCATAAGTCAGATGGGGGTGTCACTGCTGGAAGATAAAAGACAGCTATAAAGTAGGAAGACAACTGGTATAATTCACAAAAATGAGGAAAAAAATTACTCTATAGCATTTAATTTCTATTCATAGTTCAGGTTTTAAGTATGTTATTTAGATAACAGTGCATCTGAGGGTTTGTTGTTTTTTTTAATGAGTTTCAGATATGGAATGGAAGAGGTTATTGGTTAGTTATTTGTTTTTTATTTAAAGGAGAAAATTAATATGGGCAACAAGTAACAGTAAACCCTGTAAAAATGTTTTAAACATGCTTTAAATTCTGATATGTGACATACATTAATTTGTCTTGGCTTAAAGGGGGAAAAATGAGTGTTTGGAAAATTTTTACTTTATCAAAAAGAAAGTATTTTGAAATTGTTTTAATTGTTGATGAGGAAAGAAACAGCTGCCAGGAATCAAAATTTACCTATTTGATTAAAATAAAATCTCCATAGAGTTTCTTAAGGTCAAAGAAAATGTTTATTTTCAGAATACTCTCTGTAGCACTCTAAAATAGTATTTTCTCAGTGAAAGAAAGAAAAATTATTTCAGAAAGAATTTTCTAGGACTTTTATATAGAAAGTAGTTTCCTACTGCTACTACTTATGACTGAACATGAAGATTCTCAGTTTGCACATGGTAAGTAAACAAGTAAATACAGTGATTTTAATTGAGCTTTTTGTAAAA
>VXBU01009725.1:204-29788 GCA_013400315.1 Bombycilla garrulus | reverse complement strand
AAAAAAAAAAAAAAAAAAAATCAAATACAAGACTTTGCCAGTGTAATTAACAAGTATTTAATGTGGAGAAGGAGTGTCAAGTAAGGAACACCTTTGCCAGAGAGCTTTGCAGCCTCTATTCAGCTTCTCTCCACCTATTGATCAATAAAGATGTGGGACATCATAGAATCCTAGAATGGTTTGGCTTTGAAGGGACCTTAAAGATCATCTGGTTCCAACCTCCTTGCCATGGCCTGGGACACATTGCAATAGACCAGGCTGCTCAGAGCCCCATTGAGCCTGGCCTGGAACACTCCCAGGGATGGGGCATCCACAGCTTCTCTGGGAGAAACTAGACAACCTGTTCCAGTGTGTCACCATCCTCACAATAAAGATCTTCTCCCAGGTACCTAATCTAAACCTACTCTCATAGTTTAAAGTCATTTCTCCTTCTCTTATCACTACCAGACCTCGTAAAAAGTCCCTCTCCATAGCTCTTGCAGGCCCCCTGTAGGCACTGGGAAGCTGCTCTAAGGTATGCCAGAGCTTTCTCTCCTCCAGGCTGAAGAACCCCAACTCTCTCACCCTTTCCTCACAGGACGATCCTTGGTGGGACTCTCTCCTCGCTGGGCCGTAGCAGCGCTGCGGGAGATGCGGGATGGGGATGAAGGAGGGAGGGCGGAGCGCGGCGCGGACGCTGCAGTACCGCCTCTCGCCGGCAGAGGGCACGCGGCGCCAAGCACGGCGGCTGGGCTTGGGTCTCTGTCCTACCGAAGCGTCGGGAAAGAATCCTGGTGGAAAAATGCCAACATCAACACACCTAAATATACCAAGCATGTTCTTGTACTTCAGCACCTTTGGGTAAACTCCCTCCTTCAGCTGATGACACTGGGATTTCCCGCAGGTAGCACAGACTGAGAGCTGGGAGCAAACACGAAAACAGCAGCTGTTTATCAGTCACTGCATGAAAAGCAGTACCACCACTCTTAGAACATTTAAGGTCTCAAATTATCCAAAAAAACCCCACGACTTAGGAAATCTATGATCTTCTTCAGTTTGTAATGTATTCACAGAGTCACAGAATGGGTCAGGTTGGAAGGAACCCCAGTGGGTCATCAGGTCCAACCTTCCTGCTCAAGCAGGCTCATTCTATAGCATGCAACACAGGATTGTGTGCAGATGGTTCTTGGGTATGTCTGGTGAGGGAGATTCCACAACCTTTTTGGGCAATCTGTTTCCTTGGATGGTCACTCACAGGAAAGAAGTTTTTCCTCATATTCAGGTGGAAATTTCTGACCATCAGTTTCTGCCCATTCTCTCTTGCCCTATTGCTTGGCACCACTGAGAAGAGCCTGGCACTCTCCCTTCAGATATTTATACATTGATGAAGTACTCAGACCCTCTTACTCCAATAAATCCTGGGATTTTTTTCCTATTTTTCACTTCATTGTTGATAAAAATTAGTGCAGTTTCCAAGTGGTACATAACATAAGAAGTAAGTTTTCCTTTCTCCTGGCTGGTTTGGGAACAGGTACCTTCTCGTCCTCACCCTGCCCCCATTTCATTTTACTCTCTTTAGTGCTAATATATTCTTACCTTAAGTGAGAATACCTTTCTCAGATCCTTTACAAATGAAAACCACAGTTGAAAGGAAACATAGAAAAAAAGAAATTCTAAATGGGTATCACCCTTCCTATTATTAATGCAGTTATTTATTGATCCATCTGGTTCCTCTTACTGTGTTATCTGGGATCACCCTTTGCTCTATTTTTTGTCTGGATTGAAATACTCTTTACAAAAACTTTCTTTACATTTCATCCATTATCTTTTCTGTTCCCCCCCTCCCCACACCCTGCAACTATAAACTGCACTAATTTGAAATATCTTATGATATTAACAGACTGGTTGAATTTTTTTTCATCAGGTAGCAGCTCAGTAATTGGAAACCTAAGAGTCACTTAATATAAAAATCACTGAGAATCATAAACCATTTTCTTCTTGACCTTTTCTACCAAAACATTAGCTTCTGAGTCAGCCTGCTTTGCAGCTACAAAAGCACTACATATTGTTATGTTGGTTCCTGACTTCAAGCAATTCTTTTCTTCCATTTCCTCCTATTTTTAGCATCTGAAGGCTGAAATTTTACAATATGCTATTGCTCTTTTTTTTTTTTTTCCCCAGGAACAAATGTCAGAGCATCAAAAGCTCACCACTTTTAGTATGTGTCATTTGAGATCACTGAGAAAAAATACTTTGTAAGCCTCCTTATTGAATCATTAACCGTGGGCGCTACTATAAATAGTTTTAACAAAAGTTCTGGGATAATTTATTTCAGCATCACTTCACTGCTAAGTAAAATACTCTCAACACTGAACAAGGGGACAAAAAAACACATTATGCCAAAGGTGAAGAGGTATGCAATCAAAACATTTCTCTTGTATTTATTTTTTGTATGTGTTTGGTATATACTTTGTGGTATCACATCAGTTTATATCAATTGTATAGAATTTGCAATGAAAATAACTGTACAATCTTACACACACATATACTTGAGTTGTTCACCTTCTCTCTCTGTTTAGATGCCAGTCTTAAATCTTCCAGACCTGAAATGCTTTCTGTGGCAATCCAGTCCTCTCAGACAACCATCCAATAGTTGTTTATTAGGAAAAGAATTAGGAAAATGGTTCATATCATCTTTCTGACCTACAGTTATTGAGGTGGGGTCATGGGCTCACTGCAAACACATTTGGCAGATACAGACAAAGGCCACAGTAGCTCTCCTGTGCGTGCTGCCACAGAAATTTACCTTCAGTGTATCCAGATAGTTATGACATGGCTGTGGCTGTGGACAGGGTCAATCACCTCATGGCATATACAGCTACGACTCTTAGAACAACTCTTATTTTTATATGGTAATCAGTTACCTTTCCTGCCACCTGGCCAGAGGTGTTCAGTGAGTGCTCAGAGGTGTGATAAGCAGAAATACTTTGATATATTTGGTGGGAACAACCAGTACAGGTTTTCTAGAATGCTGTTCAATTTGCCATTCATCAAGTTTGTATCTAAAGCAACAAAGAAATCAAATATATTAAACATCTAAAACAGGGCTACTAAATTGCCACCTAGTGGTCTTGTAATGAAGCTAATATCTCCAGCCTGCTGATCTGTCTGAAAAAATATCAGTGTGAGTTTTGTATTTCTGTCAGGGTCCCATCAGTGTGAGTATTCACTGATGCCTTGCACATAGCGGGATTGGAGCAGAGGGGTGTCAGGGCACAACTTCCAAGCCAATACAAGACAGAACCATTGGAACTGCTGGGGTACCAGGGGCAGCTTGTACAGGACATATGGTACCAAAATGGAGTTTCTGGGCCAGTCAAGCAGCCTGTGCATAGGGTAAAAAAAACTGCCATGTCTAGCAGCCTTAGTCTATTACCTTGTACTACTTGTTAACTTTACCTTTCTAACAAAACAAACAAACAAACAAAAGTAAATAATTTGAAATAAAAGGTTTTCTGGCTGTTGGTAAATTAGTCAGGAATTTTTTTCTTCTGATGTTCAGTAAGATCCAGAGAGATGGTTGTGGCCTTTCAGTACCTACAGGGGCTGTGCAAGAAAACTGGAGCGGCACTTCTTGCAAGGAAAATGAAGTGACAGGAGAAGGGACAATAGCTTTAAAGTGAAAGTAGGTTTAGGTGAGATATCAGGAAGAAATTCTCTACCGTGAAGGTGGTGAGGCACTGGAATGAGTTGCCCAGAGGAGCTGTTGATGCCCCATCTCTAAAAGTGTTCAGCACTGGGCTGGACAGGGCTGTGAGCAGCCTGGTCTATTGGAAAGTTGCAGTGGGGCTGAAAGTAGATGATCTTTAAGGTCCCTTCCAACCCAAACGGTTCTATGATGATTCCAGAGGAGGAAGCACTTTGCTCTGCTGCTGGGGTGCTCTCCCACCTTCTTGTCTCACTCTGCCTGAGCCATATGTTTATCAGCACGTGCTGTTTACACAGAGCCAAGCAGATGAGAAACAATAAAGAAGCACAAGTGGAACAGTGCGTCTTGCAGTTCTGCTATTGGGATTGGTCTGTCCAGAAGCAACTAAGAGAGACTAAAAATAATTTGCAGCATGATGAACTGCATTAGCAAATTCTCTGGGGATTAATGCATCCTCAATCATTTTACCAATAGTCAGCTGGGGGAGCGCTGGACTGCACACTGACAAAGCTGATGCTCACAGGAGGTGGAGGAGGCAGAGGCCTTGTGTTAGGAAGCGCCCTGGAGCGGGGGCTGCTGGCTACATCTCTGGGAGGACACATCAGTTGTTTCACAGATAAGTCAGAGATAAGTCAGTCCGTAGCAGCAGAATCCAAATGATTCATGTTCCTCCTCCATCCTGTCACCTGCTGGATCCTAGTACAGTCAGTGGCTGAAGGAGAAACATCAGCCCTGAAAGACAGAGAACCCTTATTGCACCTTTATTGAACTCCTGGGTAGAAAATGTGTCACATGAGTATAGCAGTGGTCTGAGGATGCTGCATAAACTGAAAGTTTGACCCTGGCCAAAACACATCCCCTTGCAGATCACTTGCAGATCAATACCTTGATTAAGGTATTGGCAATTCTTATGACTTCTCTCCTCTTGGGATGAACTGAGAGCCCTGCAAGCAAAGGTCATTGATTCCCACAGAATATGAGATTAAATAGGTCAGGAAAACGAGATGAAGAAAACAAACGTGGCTGGGGTATGACTTGGGTAGCAATAAAAATAATCAATCATTGACAAGAATACAGTTTTCCTACATTTCAGATTTTGTGATTAAAGTACAACTCACCATATAGAGCACCATATATAGTTCTAGTTTTCAGTTTATATCACTTTTGGCCTGATTGACTAGGTTAACTGTTTCAATGTAAATCTGATTTTTATGTAATTCCCTTTTTTCACACTGTACTTTGTTTCTTGTCCAGGGAAATTTGCACTGTTTCTCTTTGTTTCACACATTTGATTCGCACACTGCTTAGTTTTAAATAAGTATCTATTGTTATAGATGCTAGTGTCTGACCTCACTCCATTAACTTAATCATATTTTAATCCATGAAGTTATTTCTAGAGTGAATAGCTAGCTAAACTGATTTACTTTTTTCTTTTTTTAAGGCCTTAGCTTCCCTTCCTGCAGTTATTATGGAAGCACAGTAATAGAGGAAGCTGTAAACACACTCCGCACACTGACGTGCCACTAATCCAAACTACCTAGTATAATAAAAAGGCACTCAATTAGAAGCTAGTTTACTCCTTAATGGACTCTAAGTGGTTTGATCTTTAAGAAGTATACAATATAAGGTGAAAGGTAATCAATACAGTACTGTCTAAGAAATTGCAGATTTAACTGGATACCTGTTGTCAATAAAATTATCCAGGGACAGAATGCCTTATAAATGCTATCAGGTTTTTCAAAAAAATAAATGCTCTGCTCCAAAACTGAGAAGCTGGTAAGCCACAAAATAGAATCCGCATGACAATTACTCATTTGAACTTTAATGTGTGCCATGAGTTTCTGTTTCCCCTAACCTTTTCTGAGTTAGTATCTTCAAGGCTCATTAGGATCGCCTTTGACTAAGGGATTTACCACATCATCAATCTGTCATCGTTCTGCTACCCCAGTAGCTTCCTGAGTTTTCAGATTCTGTTCAAATTGCGATGTCAAATGGCATCCACTTAACTCTGGAAGACACACCTTTGATTTCTGGGGCCTTGTGCCCACCATAGGTAATAGTGAACACCTTCAAATACATGTCCTGACATGTTTTGCACTTTCAGATAGGAAGTTCTAGATCCTCCTTCATTGTCACAAACAACCAGAGTTAATGGCTTGGGAATGTGCTAGATGGATCATTCAGTCCATTTTTTTACTTGATGTTTATATCTTTACAAAATCACTGAAGGCTTTCAGGAGGAAGAAAGCATCATCCAGTGTTACTGTGCCAGCACCGAGTAAGAAGAATAATTATTTAGTTGTCATGTGTACAGAACATGCAGTGAGAACTTATTTGTGTTGGCTCGGAAACTATACACTGTCTTGTCTTTATCTTATGGGCTATGCAGTTCTTAGTCAGCTCAGAGCAGTCAGACTGAACTTGTGCCTCCCCTAAAATACCTAAAGATGTGCTGTAAGGGGCAAGCTACCTACACTTACTGCTCTGACAGATAGCTACCTTAAGGCTTTTAAAAACTGAAGTACAGTAGGCCACTTAGGAATGGAATATAGTTTCTCAGCCAGTAGACATATCTCAGGTTAAATGAAAAAATAAGGTTTTCACAGGAATTTCTTTTGGAGATCTTAAAAGACACAAGCAGTGTAACAGAACAGTCGTGAAATAAGATTGTTCTCTGAATACATGGAACAGTATTCAGTCAAAGGGATGTAAAAGCTGAAGTAACCTGAATGTTGTGGCATTTTTAAATCAAAATTTTAAATCAAAATTGTGAATGAAACAAGCTTGACCTTTTACAAAGCAAAGTTGTTTTTATTTATTCATGGTTTATTTTCACTTTGTGTGTGTCTGTCTGTCACCTCCAGGAATAAAAACACTGAAGTCAATTCCCTTCTGCCTTTCTTTATATGGAGCTGGTATTTATAATGAGCCTCCAGTCAGCTCTGTCATGTTAAAATGAGCTTTCTGAATTATTGTTTTTCACCCGATTTCACAGTCAGCCCTTTGCAATCCACAACACTGTCACTAGCAATCTAACCAAAGGCAAAAATTTCTTTAATGTCTAGATCAGTTTATGTTGAATAATCTCAACACCTTTCAGCAGCAGTAGTATTTAAATACAGCTGGAGTGTGACAAAACAGAATGTCTGAATTTTAAAAAAGCCTCATACATCCATGCTTCTTTCCTTCCTGCTGGAATTGTGTAAGTTATAAATGTTGGGGTGTTCTTTTCCTTCTTTTCCTTCTTTTCCTTCTTTTCCTTCTTTTCCTTCTCTTTCTACGTCTTGCTAATACTTGGTGTTTTGCTTTGGGTGTAAAGGTAAAAAACTTTGAAGGTTTATGGTCTTTGCCATAGGAAAGTGATTTCTCCATTAGAAAGCCAGTAGATTTATAAAGCTATATAAAAATTCTTTATTTAACATCTCGGGTCAAGAAAAAGTATCTATTTTTCTAGCACATATATCTCTGTTATCCTTTTGGTAGATAAAGCAAAAAAACTACTGTCTTTTGGAACACTGAAGGAATAAAACAACCAGAGATAGTACCTTTACTTGCAGCTTGAAGTCCATTTTCAGTTACCACTTCATATATTTTTCTTTACTTTTTCCATTACTATTTCCACTTACAGTTTTTCAAAGAAAGACAATATCAGATAAATAGGATTGGAGTGAGGGAGGATAGGGGAAGAGGTTGCCTATATCCATTCTCTATTCATCATCTTGTCAATCATTTTTTGTCTCCTAAAACAATTGAAATCTTCACAAAAACACAAGCTAGATTACTCTTCTTCCCATGTGTTTACCTGTTGGGGTACAGAAGTATTTACACATCTGACTCCAATAACCGTGCTAAAAAAATTATATAGATTCATAACAGTGATTTTAAGAAAATGTATCAGTGTATAAAGAATTACTAAGGTTTAGAAAATAACTTTAAAAAATGTTATCTCTGGCAGCAACAGAACTGTTCAATTTCTATGTTCCAGGTTGCGATGAACTTTGAAAAAATGCTAAAGAGAGGCCCCTGTGCGTATTACCAAGATAATTTTTTCTTTGCTATATAGTCCTCTGTGTGCAATAAAGATACACAGGACTAAATTCTGAGTAAGATACGTGTTTGATTTCTAGTCCTATGGTAGAGCAGTTCAGAGTACAATCTGACTTAGACCCTGCTTCAGCGCTGGCAGGATTCTTACTGGTTCCAAGGGCAGTGCCCACGGCAGGGCTGCAGGAGCTCTGGAGCTCTTTGAGGCAGCTCTGAAGAGGTTCGCTCACTGCTAACCTCAGCCTATTGCCAAAACTTATCACAGCTGCAGGTCGCTGGACAAGCTCTGTCACTGAGCTAGAAATCAGAGCGTAAGAGAGGCTGCACATTCAGCTGTTAATTCCCATTTTTCCAGTACTTAAACTTGCCATAAAGCCCGTACGCCACCAGAGGGCATTCCATGCCGCAATAAAATGCAGATAGGTAAACAATTCGAAAGCAAGGGGAACTAATTCCTCTAGTCTTCTTAGGATATTGGACATTTCATATTACTAATCAAAAGCCTACTACAAACTGAACTATCCCAAGTGCAGCATCTATCAGCTATTTCTCAACTGCTCTTTCATTCCAGTAGCTCCTTTACTGGGAAAAATAGTAAATTAATTGGTTCTCACTTGTAAACGAAACTATTAGAACTGAAGACATATTTTCCCTTTACAATAAATTAATATGACAAAAAACTTAACAGTATGTTGATTTTTCAGATCTTAATTGCATACTTTTAGGTTTCATTTTTCCTAATGCTTAGCTAACACACTGCAGACTTTTTCTAGTTAGTGAGCCACGTGTTTATGTGGCTTAGTAGCACCAAGTAATACTGAATTCCATCAGCTGAGAAGCCAGCCTTTTGCATATTATTAGTTACAGAAATATGGCACAGCTGAAAGTACATTTGTCCTTTAAAAATTTTATTAGAAAAATATGCATTCATTTTACAAGTCTGCAATCTTGTATAAGGATTCTGAACATTTTTTCCATCTCAAAGAATTCAACATGTGGACAGCCTCTAAATTGATACTTATAAATACTAATTTTCTATAAATCTATAAATTTTGTTAAAAGCAAAATGAATGCTGTCATTAAAACTGAAAGAAAATGAGTGAGGAAAAGACAAAGAAAATAGCATTTCTCATACTTCTATGCAGCTTTTCATTGCAAATGGCTTAATGCTTGCATTTTATTTTCAAAGTCGGATAATTTTAGCAGCACTTGTAACGATCCCTTAGCTTCACACATGGAAACTTTATTGACCATCTGGAGATTCAAAACTAAGTTATCTCAAAACCTCTTTTTTTACTAATGTCTTGCTACTTCGTAATATTATTGCATTTCTGTTCTTCAGAACAGAAGAAATAGGCTCTTCAGGAAAAGCAATACAACAGGAGAGTTCACACACTAATGTATCAATGCATAATTATGTTTTATGTGTTACCAGACACCCTAATAGCCACTTTTTCAGTGTAGCATACTAGCAATTTTCTAGAATGTTCTTAAAAGAAAAAAGAAAGAAATGTGAGTTCAGACAAAGTTTGGAACCATCTATCTCTCTGAAATGCAGTAAAATGAAAGATTATTGAATAAACTATATAAAAAGTACATTTCTTTTTACAAAAATGCTGAATTATCATTGAGGTCATTAATTAAACTTCACTATGTAAGAAAAGAAAAAATATCTAAAATGTGAGCAAGTCATCAAATAGTGAGAATTCCTTTTCCTTTAGCACAACACTTACTTTTACACAAGGATGTAAAGAATATAGCAGCCAATGATCTCCACATTATACAAAACATCCAGCTTTTCAGGTTTGTAGATAAGTACCTAACTTCAGATGTCACAATGTAAATATAATGTAATAATTATTTGTCTGTTTACAAGGCAAGGGTGTGCAGTGACTTAAATCTAGTCCTTGTATAGCAGAGGCCCATTGGGTCATTTTCAAAGTGATTTTCAGAATATCATTACAGGGTAGGATGCACTAACTTGCTTGTTCATTCAGTGTGAGTTCACTGCCCTGCTTGAGTGCTGGCATAGCTAATAACTAGCTTATAATAATTTCTGTATCAGAATTCTACAATTTGAAAGTACAATGTTTACATGTAAGTCTAGTCCTCAAATTAAAACATTATTTCATTCTGCTTCAGTGGATCAGAGGAAAAACGCCCTTCCAAGAGAAGGATAAATGCCCAGAGGCACGTACACAAATGGATCACTGACACTTTCTGTACATTTTCCTTCTGGTACTCAGAAAAACATGTTGTAGCTCACAGATGAGAGAAGTCCTTGTCCAGCTAAGCCTAAAATGATCTCAACTTTCAGCATCATCTAGGCTGCTCTATGAAGAGGAAGGACTGTGGTAGGAAGCAAAAGCTAATTTGTCTGAAAAGCACATGTTCTGATAGGCAGGATATATATTAACTGGAACTATGAGGTAATATTAATTGAAACTCTAAGGCTCTAAGGTTAATAAAGACAGTATTTGAGTTGTAAAAGTCTCTAACTTAAATAAAAAAGTGCTTTGAGCTTAGGCACACTGATTCCTACCCACAAATCCCGTAAATTACCGAAGTAGAACTTGGCTCAAAGCCCATTTCTGGATATGTGCCCTGCAGTCCTTTGCTATGGTGCTATAAAAACTTACGCAGGTGCTCTGAAATTTGAGCTATCAAAGTCGAGGAGACTGCTCTCAGGAATGAAAACAAACCCTCTTCTGCTTCATGTTGGAAGGAATGAGTGGCAGAAAACTTTCAAAATACCTTATATTTTTTACTACTTTTGCTGACACTTTATTTTTTTTTTTTAATTTAATGCTAGCTGTGTAACACAAACACAAGGTAACCCAGCTGGGATGCTAAGTGGTTAATTTTCCTCATGTGACCCAAACGTTCTTAAGTACAAAACATCAGCAGAAATTATAAAGAAAGACTATGGATGCATCCATATCTTAACTAACTGAAAAGTTATGCTCTCTACCCAAAAGGTTGGCTTTCAACAAATGTTTTTAATCTTTATGGTTACAACATGCTTATTGATCTATGATTTCCGAATGTGTTCGCGGTAGCTTTGTTTGTATTTTAGGTAACAGGTTTTTGTGTTTTTTGGGTTTTTTTTCTTTTTGAAAGCAATAGGTGGAAGAGTGCTGATAAGTGTCATCCCATATTATAGCAAAGCCTGGAAAAAAGAGAAATTTAGCCTCAATCAGAAGGTGGAATATATGTTTCCCCTATCACTGGTGCAAAGAATAAAAAGTGTGAGTCAATGGCAGCAGCTGCAGGGAGTCAAAAAAAGAGCGAGAGGATGGAAGTCTCATGGTCAAGGAAGAGATGTCTCTGCAACAACTTGTAAACAAGCACTTTAATCATGTTTGCTATTTCATTAGCATCTGAACAATTCAGATTGAAATATGAAAGATGGTTTTATCTCCCTTCTCTTTTATGCAGGCCCTGGACAGCTTTAAGCAAAACACTTCACATCTGAATGATGAGGATAACAATAACATTTCTGTGTCTCAAAGGGCTGATTATGGAGATGAATTAGATGCTCAGATGTTATAGCAATGAATCCCAGTCAATTAAAAAGAATTTTCAAAACAAAATAACTACATTTACATTATGTTTTAGATACCTTGATTTCAAAACTTTCTTTGGAAATCATAAGTTGTTTGTATGTAAGCAATGTAAGCAAGGAATTTCTGGATAATTAACCCCAGAAATGTGAGGAACTTACTGGGAAATACTTCAGCTAGTTGACAACAAAATAGATAAAGAGGAGACTACTAAATTATTAAATGACCTACACTACAGCTTCTTATATGCAGTTTTGCAGCTGGAGAAGTGACTGCTAGAATGCTTAGTTTGGTGTCTTCAAAATGTCTACAGTGAGGCTCTGGTTTGAAAAGTGTTTATGTAAAAATAGCACTTCCTACTCAGCAGATCTGTTCTTGTATGTTTTAGTAGGGAGAGAGGAAAAAAACCAAACAAAACAACAAACCACTGCGTGTCTTCACTGCTGAGCCACCATATCTCTGGGGGAAAAGAAACTGCATTATACTCTAGTTTATGCAACTTCATCAAAATCACCAATTTAAAGCTATAATGTACCTAAGCAAAACCCATCCTTTTAAAATTGTGCCCTTTGAAATCAGACCTGCATAACCTCATTACCTTCAGCTGAATGGAAATGAATGAAATGAAAGGAAATAAACATTTCAGATTGAAAAATCATGATTGGATTTCCTCCAGCTTCCTATCATCACCCAAACTAATCAAGCTATTTTCTCCCCAGGTGGAAAATGAAAAGAAAGAGAGAGGTGATGATGATTCTTTTTTTAAATATTTGGCAGGTAATCTCAGAGCATGGAGCCCATATAAGTTTCAAGAGGTTACATGAGGACCACAGAAGGCTAATACTATGATAACAGCTGGTAGCTCAGCAATGTAAGCAATGCAAAAATCAGATTCATGCAGTTTGGCCAGCCTGTTTCCAGGGCTGTCAGAGTTCTAAGTGATGGGGTGGGCTTTGCCACTATCAGCTGCTTCCCAAGGATCAATATTTCATAGCAAATGTGTCTCTTTATGCTTTTCAAAAGAAGTCTTCTTTGTCAGTATGATTTTTTTCCTGAAGAAGAACAGATGAAGAGGCTCTTGTAAAAAGGAAAAAAAAAAAAAGTAAAATTCTGAACATGAGAAAATACATACTTAATATCTGTCTAGAGATTTGAAAGGATACTTTGATCATTCTTGCCAATTACATACCTGTTAGAGGCGAGTATATTTACATATTTAATATTCAGCTAATCTCCAACAACTTTGATCAAAAAGACATGCCATTTATCCTCAAACACTGTGCCAAAATTTCATCTCTAGATAGCCTAATGTGTGAAGTGATGAATTTGTTTTCAAGTCTTTTACAGAATGCCTTCCATTTTTCACTTCAGATTAAAACACCTACCCTTTTAACAAGTGTACTGCTTCTCCTGAACACTATCTTTAAATATAAAAGAAATCATAGCACAATGGTTCCCTCAGGGTTTTGCCTTTTGACATTTCTCTACTTAGAAAACATCTCAGAAAGAAAACTAATGGCATTATGCTTGCAGTCACAATCCTTTTCTAAATGAACAGAAATCTCTACATATTTCTTCTCATCTGTGACACATTTTAGTGTGCTTTATAGGCACAGATCCTGAGTGACCTTCATTAAGTCCCTGGACAAGAAGCCTGACTAGAACTGTAAGTTCTGAGTGCAGGCTTGTGCATTAATGGAAAATGGAAAGATTACTGCATTTTTTGCAGAAAACCCAAACATCAATTCTGACAGAAGACAGTCCCAGCAGCAGAGGTTTTGCAACACTCAGGTCTGCTATGTTAGATGTAAATATAACAAATCCCAACAGAAATTGCCATTTTTTCTTTTATGAAATTGTGTTCTTATAGAACGCATGCTTTCCAATCAATGTCTGACCTTGTAATTATTTTCTTTGTCTGTACCAAGATTTCTCCTAACTCTCTTAAAACATCTCTTTCCGAAAATAAGAATCCTCCCAAGAGTGCTTTATTCAACAAAGATAGAGATGCAAATGCAACATCACAATTCCTTTACTGATTAAGAATGCAGCATTTGCTTTGAACCTCAGACTAGATCCTGGAGATGTTTCAAGCACGGTCTACATGTTTACTGAAGTACCAGTCATTACTCTCCCTACAGTGCCAAGTAAAATGTTAAGACCTCCAGCAAGTAAGATGTACAGTCTGGTAAAAAATTCTAATATATCTGGAGCCAGTGCCAGAAGAGCACTACTTGTTTACAGTCCTAAAATTGAACTACCATGACACAGTCTCTCATGAAAAAATAATTTAAAAATATATTTTATTTTCAAGTCTTACCTGAATTGCTCTGGTATTTAATCAGAATATTCCTTAGTGTTGCCACTTTGGGGAGCCAGTGTAGGAAGGAAGATCTGTAGGGAGGCAGCTCTGACCCTTCCTTCCAGCCTGGGAAGGTGGGGTCCACTCTGGCAGTGTGTGCCTCACTAGTGGCATTTGGGGCTTGAAGGAGGAATTGATTTTGTACAATTGTTTTCAGGGTTCAAGGTGCAACTGGACAGACTTACTTAAGCATGGACTAAAAAGCTCTTTAACCTACAAGATGAAAAATAGGCAGCAAGAATATGGGAGAAAAACATTTTATTGCAGAAGACATTATCTTTCATAGACTGTAGCAACCTTTTTATCCTAATCTATCCCAGAAATATTTTGAAGGTTGTAAAGCATTTTCTCTTACCAATGATTAGATCAGTAAACAGGAGAGCTTCCTACAAAGATATAAATAATAGTCTTAAAAAATTTACAAAGATAAAATTAAATGTCCTTTAGCAAGAACACTATTTTTCTTTCCCTTTCACTATATTTGTTACTTTTTTTTTCCTTTAGTCATAAGATTCATTTTCTTTGCAAATGTTTTTTCTACCTGGGACAAATTTGTAGAAACTGATTTACTAAGAAGAATTCTGACACTTTCCTGGCAACTAGCAGTGATGCCTGGTGAAAACAGCTAAATTTTGCTGTAGAAGAAAATTGCAAAAACTCATGAAAACAGCTTTTGAACTCATCCAAATGTGATCTCCCTAAAGAAAAATCTAAATAGAAATGTCAGGATTGTAGTTTTTAACTCACTTTAGGAATCCTATTTGGTATACTGGCTATACAGCTAAATATTGAAGCTGGTTTTTGTTGGATTTATTCCCCATAGAAAAAAAAAACCCAACAACTACAAAAAAAAACAACCAAACAAAACACTCTAAGATTATTTTTCTTGTAATGCTGCCTAGATTGGATATCTATCATACAATTTTGCCAGGAGACTGTTTTGCTTCTAGCAATTTCACCTTGACGCCTATAAAATCTGATAAAATCTATCCTAGAATAAAAAACATAAATGCTGGCTGTCCTGTTTTGCCCAACTCCCTACACTCAGACACAAACAAGTAAAAGTGGGCCCAAAGAAAAGCCAAGAGCTCTGTCCCTGCAGGCCATAAATCAGAGATCACTCTTCTTCGCCATGAGAAAAATGTAAGGCTTGTAGTGCAAAAGCTACCAGAGGGCACTACCAGTATTTCTGGTTCCCTACAACAGCAGGAAACTTGTTCTGCTTAAGAGAACCCAGAAGTACCACAGTGTAGGTATTTCTCTGATAAAATGACATTTTGGAGTTTGTTTTGGTAAGCACTCCAGCCATGAAAAGAAAACCCACAAGAAATCTACATCCAAGCAAGCAGCATGACAGGGACTGCAAACTGTGTATACTTGACAAAACTCATCATCAGTGCAATGCTTTTTATATCCCCTGTCTTGGTAGTTAATTTCCTAAACAAACTTTCAAAGCCTCTAATTTAAATTCTTCATGGGTATAACCTGTTAAAGGTGCTTCAGATGACAACTTAATAAAGGCTGATCTTGTGAAAACAGAACAGAACAAGATGACAAGAAATTAGAGTGCTATTCTTGGTTTTCCTTATTTTTTTCTAGTTCTGAAAAATTTGTTTAACCTTGCTGTACTTCACTGTACTCAAAGGCTAATGATACATGCCTATTCTACAGAGAACTGGGAAAATAATTATCTTTACATTTCAAAGCTATGGGAATGAAAAGTATCATTACTTCACTGTTACTTAAAATTGTATTAAAAATTATCCTTCAACTTCCATTAAAGTCTTCGGTATTTAATATAACAAGAGAGAGCAGAAGTAATGAATATCACAGTCCCTTATTTTCTCTACAGGAAAAAGTATTTATATGAATTGACTGGCAAAGCCAAATCTTTTTAGAGGAAACAGAGCCCATCTTCTGTCTAAAGGAGGAAGAACCCCTATCAGACTTGTATCACCAGTTTAGTTCAGGTTCTTCACAGTCATTTTGCAGTGTTTCAGGTCTGGAAGCTTTCAGGTTCTGTGAACATAACAGTGCTGCTCTAGGAATTACACTGCAACAACAGTAGGAAGCTAACTAAACTCAAATCTCTTTATAGAACTTTAATAAAATTTCCTCAATGCTGACTAAAATTAGGTATTTCAGAGAATTTCCAGTCAAACAGAAATCATATCTAAAGGCTCACTGAAAATTAGTAACGATTATTAGTGCCACATAACTTCCTCCTTCCTTTGCACTAACCAATGACTGTGCTTCTGGAAACAGCTCTTGCAAAATCACAAGAGCTGTTGGCAGAAAGGTGACTATGACAGTGAGGTCAGAAGCTAAATGATCTATTAAAAGGGAACATTGTGATAGTTGAGCTATATAGGTGAGATGCAGTAATAAACGCATGTAAAGACATCCCCGGTTCCCAAAGAATTTACACTTTGTTTTAGGCAGAGGAAATAGTGAAGATATTTTGGATGTTATTGTACTTCACAATAACATGATCTTTGGGTGTTACTGACCCCTGTGACTACTGGGAAAAAAAAAAAAAAGTGCTTCAATAACCCTAAGAATATTTATAGTTGTTTAAATAGTAACCATCAAAAATGTAATTTATCAGAGTTAATTTTTATTCTAATTGATATTCAAAATTTTCATGGTTTTGGATAAAATCTAGGTATTGAGTAAGTTGGTTTGAAATTTTTGAAACTGGTTATAGCAGGTCATATCTTAGCATGCTGAAAGGTTTACATTATGACTCACTAAGAAGGCAATATTATTCAAATACTGGGTCTTTATGTGTTTCCTTGTTGTGTGTTCTTTCCTTATGAAATGAAGAGTCTATTTCATCCTCTAACTATAAAAGTCTTCAGACATTACAGTCACCTGCAGCTCTGAGTCACAAAACAAGTATTTATTACAGTCTGGACTCTCAGTATCCAATTGTGTTTTGATTCCCCAGTTCTGATTGCAATGAATGGTGTCACTCTTCTGCAACAGCTAAATAGTTTTAAATAGCCACACAAACACTACAACCATATACTTAGTTCATCTTTGTTGTGGAAAACTAATTAACACGTGACAAAATAAAATCCTACATTTGAAGGAAGTCAGTGAATGAATTAAATGAGGGGTCTGTAAGACATCTCTTACATTTAAACACCAGTATAAAGGTGAGTTACTGTTATTGTCTGAAATGACCCTTCTTGGCTGCAGGTGGACAGCCAGAATAAAGAATAGTACACTGACTTTAATAATGTCAGTGATAGTGCAGATGGTACAAATGAAAGGCAGTGAAAAAAGCCTCAAGCTCATTTGGCTAAAGGAACTTTTAACAGAAGCATACCCACATTACATGAGAAACTGAAGCTACTCTGACAGTCAAGGTCTAAAGTGCCCAAAAGTTCTAAGAACAAAATTTCATAGAAATTTCCAAGTATCTGGGATAAAGTAGGATTAAACAGTCAAAAGCTGCTTCTGTGGCATAACAGAGAAGAAAAAATCCTAAACTAGAATCCAAGGAAGTGTGACATTTGTAAAATTATTTAGAACAACTCTTAGGTATCTAGGATGCATTTTCCATTGTGGCTTTCTAAAATCTGTTTCTTGAAAAAATAAGATGCTTTCACCCTTTCCTCTTCATAGCTGAGTTTCAGGAGACTATTGTTATTTCTTTTTCTTTTATAATCTAAAACTTCATCTAAAGATTCTGGCAACTTTTGGAAGGCAGACTACTATCATAAAAGATATTAAGAGATATGCAGTAGCCTTCATCATTTTTTAATGTTAGAAGATATGTATGAACAAAGTCGAGCAAGATTAAAAAACCTGAATTTTGCAGGTGTTTTTGTTTTGCCATTGTAGGTATCATATACCTACTTTTTTAATAGATCTATGGAATTCTACCCTTAATACAGCTGTATTTGCAGAATCCCCATGAAGCCAGTTGGATACCAAATAATTTAATTTGTCATACAAATTTGACCTATGAGGTAACCTACATGCTGGGTAATGCCTAAAGACTTTTATTGCTCTAGAGACTTAAATCATTTGGATATAATTCTATTCATAGGCCTTAATTACTAACTTGGCGTACATTATGGGTTCAGTTCTCTATTATATGCCAAAAATACAAGTAGCTTTATTTAGGTAAAACAAAACACAAGAAGAAAAAGCATCATTTATTTTCACCAAACGGGTAAGGAACAGAGCACTGGAGGTCACGTAGTTAGAGCATTTTACTTAGGCTTGTGTCCAGACAGCTTTTGAATACGGCCACAGAAGGAGACTCCACAACCTCTCGGGGCAGCCTGTTCCTTTCTACACTTTTGTCACAGAAGATGAAGTTCTCGAGCTTCATCTTCTATTCTACAGCATCAACCTCCTTTTCAGGGAACAGAAGTATCAAATCAGCAATTACTACTACTTAGAAGCCAAAGTGAGACTTAAGTGTAAACTTTCATTGAGCTAAATTGATGCTGGCACAATCTAAATATGCATGTTTACCTGCCACTGCTAGATTTAACTGTGATCTAGAGTATGCTTTGATTTCTACTTTTTCAATAGGAAATGGTTATATGAATGACCTAGATACAGACTTTGAAAACAGGAAGTTCAATAGAGATAATTAGTGAGCTTTCTCTAACAATAACACATTGCTACCTATACACTGTAAGACATTTTCATGAGTGCAAATTCCAAATAATTATATGCTAGAAAATACAAAAAAAAAAAAAATCACATCAGTTAAATACAGTTCATAACTTGGGGAAGGAAAATGAGGTTTGTATTATCACTGTCTTTTTACCTCCGTCAGTAGCTGGCTATCAAGTCATACAGAGGCAAACTTAGGCCACAAAACAAAGAATTGTGTTCTTTTTCTTTAATATACTGAGATTTTAATTGTTCCAGGACCAGATTCTGCCACTATTACAATACATAGCATACTGTTAGCAGAACAGTATGCTTTCTCACTTAAGAGTCCCCTGAACAACTTCTTTCCACTGAAAGTCTCAACACACACTCTAGAAGAAAGTCCGTGTAAGGTGTAGCCTCACACTTGTGTGTTGCCCCATTGATTTCAGACTATTATTTTACTTGAGAAGTCACATAGTAGAGTAATTTTCACACTCACTCATGCCTGTGTTTTCTCAATGTTTTTTGCTTTTTCTTCTCATTTATTTGTATGAAAAATTAGAGAATGGGTAATACAGTTAAAGACATATAACCCATATGAAGATTTATAGTTGATTATTTAGTTTTTTTTTATTTCTTTAGGATAGTAGAAAATTGAGAATTGCCAAGAATCAAGATGAAATAAACATAGAACCATATAATAGTTTGGGTTGGAAGGGAACTTGGAGATGACTTAGTCCAACTTCTCTGCCACGGGTAGGCACACTTCCCACTAAGACCAGGTTACTCAGAGACCATCCACCACGGCTCTGAACAGTTCAGGGCATCCGCAGCTTCTCTGGGCAACTTCTTCCAGTGTCTCACCGTGATACAATCTTTCACATGATTTAAAGGGTGGAGATTTAGGCACTCGTGCAGATCTTTTGGAGTACAGAATGTTCAGTCCTGTAGTTGCATGCAAGAACGAGTTGGCTTCAACAACATCTTCCACTATTACCAGTACGCACTAAGGGGAAAATATTGGCCTTCAGCATTTGCTCAAGACTTAAAACAGCTTACTCATCCTTATCTTGCACATGAAGATAGATGCATTAGGCCAAATTAAAAAAAAAAAAAAAGAGAGATCATAAACCTATTTCTTATCATAATAGTAAGACATAATTTTTACAAGAGATCAAATACTTAACTAAGGCTGCCGAAACAATCAGAAGCTTTTTAACTTGGCATACCTTAAACATGACAAATCAGTACAATCTTCATCTGGTTATTACACCCTGTAATTAGGTGTTCACTGCAAAGTTTGGCCTGTCAAGTTATACCTTTTAAAAGCTCCATTTGGGCTTGATCAGTTAAATGGCTCAACATCATGGTCTTGTGCACCAAGATGTCCTGATAAGAGTCCACTCACAAGCCCTGCCTGCAGCCTGAGAAGATTCATTTAGCCTCAGGTTGCTCTATCCTATAGGTGTGTTACCTCCCATCCCCACATCAGTGTTCTGGCTTGTTGCCTTGCTTTTGCTGTATGATCTCTCCATAAACACCATTGCTATTACAACCCTCCTTTCCTTATACAGCTCAGGTGTGATTGGACTGTGCCCTGAAAATGAGAGCACTACTCATCCTCTGCTGTGGCTGCTCCCAGCTCTTCGTTTCCCTTTAGCTTTGGAGTCCTCTTGCTGCTGGCTGGTACTTGGTAGCCACTATTCCTGTTAAAATGCATCTCTCTTAGAAGTGAGGCCCCTGAAAGTATTCAGCATATCATGCAAACAGCTGTGTACAGAGCTGCTCAAATCTACCACTCACTATGAGCATACTCAGTTACAAGATTTGCCTTCAGTATCTTGCATTCTTCTCCCCCTTTAGCCTCTCCTTTCCAAAATGCACTAGTAACTCTTCCTCCAACATGTACATGCACTCGTGGGATAGGGTAAAACAATTTGAATGATGAATGATTAGCAAAGCTACCAATGGTAAATGAAGAAGGAGGCATCATACTGTTTCTGGTGTTGAATAAAGCTGAAACCAGTCTGACTCATCAATCCCAAAAGTAAGCATTCTGGTAATGAGATGAAGATCTGGTAGGACTGGTAAAGCACCCAGATAAAGGAATAAACAAGTGATACTACCAACAGCTTACCTAAAGCTGCTGAACTGACCCAGCTGGCCTAGAGACATATGACTGAGAGTCACTCTATACTATAAAAGCCCATTTCAGTGGCAGTCTTCTAACACACTCTTTCTTGGAGTGCAAGTGTCGAGGTTCCTCCCATGAGTGAAGATGCCCCTCAGGGTTACTTCTCCAGGCTGAGCAAAAGAGATTTGCCCACAGTCATTGATGTGGGTGAGTAACATCAATCTCTATTTAATAACTGTTCTTCCTAGCTTTAATACAAGTGCTTAAATATAATTGCTTCAACATTGTTTTATAATACACTATAATAGTTGCTATAGCTCCTATACTGTGTAGTAATAATTCTGATTAAGATCTAATTGTTATCATAATAAATTATATATATTTATATAAACATATCTGGTTTGCCATTCTTAATCTTGCAGGACAAAGTTCAATTACACATATATAATCCTTTATACATAAACTGTTGACAAATCTGGTAATAAGATTGTATCTAGCCACACCCAGGCTCCTCTCTAAGAAGGAGTTTAGAGAGCAAAGGGATCCCTTCTGCAACCTGTGACTCAACAGGAGGGCTTCTTTAATAAACTTTATATGAAGCTNTACCTAAAGCTGCTGAACTGACCCAGCTGGCCTAGAGACATATGACTGAGAGTCACTCTATACTATAAAAGCCCATTTCAGTGGCAGTCTTCTAACACACTCTTTCTTGCAGTGCAAGTGTCGAGGTTCCTCCCATGAGTGAAGATGCCCCTCAGGGTTACTTCTCCAGGCTGAGCAAAAGAGATTTGCCCACAGTCATTGATGTGGGTGAGTAACATCAATCTCTATTTAATAACTGTTCTTCCTAGCTTTAATACAAGTGCTTAAATATAATTGCTTCAACATTGTTTTATAATACACTATATTATAATAGTTGCTATAGCTCCTATACTGTGTAGTAATAATCCTGATTAAGATCTAATTGTTATCATAATAAATTATATATATTTATATAAACATATCTGGTTTGCCATTCTTAATCTTGCAGGACAAAGTTCAATTACACATATATAATCCTTTATACATAAACTGTTGACAAATCTGGTAATAAGATTGTATCTAGCCACACCCAGGCTCCTCTCTAAGAAGGAGTTTAGAGAGCAAAGGGATCCCTTCTGCAACCTGTGACTCAACAGGAGGGCTTCTTTAATAAACTTTATATGAAGCTCCTACTGCCCACAACAAAGGGTCTAGCTGTGCTTCAATCTGTATGGCTTTGCATGAGAACAGCTGAAGGCAGAAAAGATTCTTGCCATTAGTGCCAGGGGAAATAGCTGGAGAAATGGCCAGAGACTCATAGCCAAAACCAGAAATGCATATGGTACTCCATAGACATAGTCAATTAATTGATTTCAGTGATGGTATCTTACCTAGCTAGCATCTTAAAAGTTTTATCTTTCTCACAATTGCTCCAAGAGCCAGGGGATAAAATGGGACAATATTCAAGCCATTTAATTCCTTTTGCTGTACACCTAAGCCTGTGGTGTACAACCACAGATGAAGGACTCTTAGAAAAGACTCTAATTAATTGGCTTAAAACAGGTCTGCTCTGGAGATACTTTGCAGCTCTCCTAACATCCTAACAATGAAGTTACATCTAACTTATTAAATAATGTGCTCCTCAGACACAGTTACGAAGTTTTACTTTTACTGCCCTTGCCATCTGCACATATATCAAAGACTTAAAAGGTGCTAGACCACTGTCAAATTTGAAGAAAAATATCAATTGTATGTTATTTTTAAAGCATCAAGAGTTTGGATGAGGCTAAAAGAAAAGATTATGTTCTGCTAGAATACCTCTCAAGAGCAACCTGCATGCTGCATCTTAAACACAAATCTCTTGGTAAGCATGTTGGACATAATGTAATATTTGTCCATGTCTCACAAAAATTACTTAAATGGGAGGATATTATATAATATGAACTTAATTTTTTTTTATACCTATAACAATTCTTTTATTTTTCTTTTTGGTAAAGAGAAGACTGCAACTCTAACAACTCAATCCTACTGATTAAGAGATTTAAATTCTCTTAGGGGGAAAAAAATAAACTTAACCTTCTCACTTTGTCAAAATATTAAATGTGTTAGAAATGGAGCTAGAAGCATTTTTTGACACATTTATAACATGCAAATAGCTTTCATCATCTTTCCTACTTAAAGATAAATGTTGCATGTAAGTAATAGAGTACTTGGACATATTAAGTACCTGGTAATCAGCTGATCTTAAAACCCCTGAAATTATGGAATGCAGGCCCACTATCAGTAACAGGACTAGTGCACACTGTATACACTAATGCACTACAGGATATTATCAGCCCAAATACAGAAGAGAGGCTCCACAAGTTAAATTTTCATTCTTATAAATTAAATTACATATTGCTCCATATCTGATTAACAAAATCAGGCAAAAATAAAGTGAAAACATTTATTATTTTCAGAATAATATTTCTGCTGTTTATTTGCTATAAATACAGCAACTTCCTTAAAATATGACTCATTCATGGGAAGCTCAGAGACTGTTTTTAAAGTATTAACCATGGTGGCATATAATTTTTCTCGGTTTGAAGGACTGTGTTCCCTCTAAAAAAAGAACATTATAAATTTAGAAAAACACCCTATTGATTTAAGAAAAGGATGACATAAAGAGTATATTGTTGACTCACTGTCAGCTACATCTAGAGACAAATCAACATATTTCCATGGAGAATGTCTCGTGCTTGCAGATCACAATCAACAAGGAGGACAGAAGTGATGATATACGCCACCTTCTGCTTATATATTCATTTTGTATCCTAATATACCTCTGAGATAAGTTACAAACGGTTTAAAGCAGAAATACTGAAGGAAGACATTTCTTTTTCCCCCACAGGTCATGGAAAAAATAAAAAGTAATATACATGAAATCTAAATAACTGATATTTGCCTTAGTACCAAATTCTAAAAGATTTTTTAATTTTGATTGTGTGCTAGATTTTCTAGTATGTCAACTACCATCTAGATGAGCTCAGTTTACTGTATTTACGAGCAACACTTGGTTAAGCACTTGGCAGTGACTACAGGTCACTGGAACCCTTCTATTGATACAACCTCAGGCTTGTTCTTAACAGAGTAAAAAAACCAGGAAGGTGCACACAAGAAATTGGAAGAGTAATCTGAAGAAGGCCAGACGGCTGATCATGAGAGACACACCCTTAAGACCAATGCCTATGGCCACAGACTCCATTTAATTTCTTTCTTAATTTCAATCACTCATTTACATCTCTAAGTTAAAATACAGATTTCATTGTTTTGTTATTTTTCCTTTCCTAGTATGTGCTTTCAATGTCTTAAAATCTGAACCGAGTTCAGCTTATGTTCTGACAACTAAGGTACTTCTAGCTCTGTGCCATGCTTTGCCCACTGCCAGAAGCTCCCCCAAAAACTGCTCAAGAGGGGCTGAGAGTCCCAATACCACCCTAGCAGAGAATTTCATGGCAGGGAAAAAAAAACTCATGCACTCTCCTAACCCGTTGTATGCAGGCACATCACTTTTGAAGATTATCCCTGTTACTCTGCCTACTTGGGGCATCAAAAGATTTTTTTGCTACCATTGTATCACATTTCTTTTAACAAAGTTGACAAAAATTGTGGCCACTTATATAGGGTGGGAGAGATGGGATGCACAGGTAAGATTATAGGGATCCCAAATGAATGCATGTAACTCAAACCCCAATGCATTTTATTTGGTGTGATTCAGAGGACTATGATTGTGATGCACAGCATTAAAAACATTGTTCAACTGCTTAATGCAATTTATATTTGCAAAAGGCGCATTTCAAAATTTAAAGCAATGAAAATCTCTATCCTTAAAAACTCGAAATGCCTTAGCAAGTTACATAAACAAACTGCCTCTCTGAAGGGGGCTAGAGAGGAGAAAGGATGTGCAGATCTCAAAAAAAAAAAAAAAAAAGTGTCAAGTTTTAAAGACCAGTAGGAATACTCAATGAAGATGAGGTCTGTAGTAAAGGTTGATTTACTCCTTTTAAAGGCACTCTGTTCAATCACCTAGCTCTGGAGCTTTGGGAAACCTTGCTCTGATCTACAGCTTGATTAGCACACAACTACTTTTATCTAAGACAGTAATGCTGGGTTTGTTTATACAAACTGCAGATTAACAAGGTCAAAGATGCAGGGACACTATACACTGTGTACGTAGATCTTACCAGTTTTACAGGTGAAATCTTTCAAGTCTCACGTGTCAAAGCAACATTGTACAAATGTGACTAAACTGCTTTCGGAGCCAGGCCACACCTCAAAGAGGTGCAGCTGCACAGCTGCTGGTTCCAGAGGCTCACATCAACAGCCTGTGGATGGTGGTTTGCCAGGTGGGTGTCTGGCCACTCATGGGGACAGCAGGTTACACTGACCAGTTCATTACAGCTCAGCTATGGGTGTGTTCATCCTGTACATGCAACCTCAAGGGACTCAGCTTGGGCTTGGCACTCCTTATGGGATGACCCAGTTCTGTTCCTGGGAACCGGAACATTACTTACCACAAATCTCTGGAAATGACATGATGACTGCTGAGATACAGAGGAGAGCCACAGAAGGTACATTTGAACATCCGGCAGCAAAGAATGCAAAAACAGAACATTTTAAAAATATGAAAGATAGGCCAAAAATTCAGGACAAATTAAACTGCTTTCCAGAAGTTTTTTTTTTTTTTTTTCCTTTGCATTACTTGTGTTTTCAATAACACAGTACTTTTACTCTCTGAGATAATACAGTAATGCAGGAAGACCAAGGCTGCAAGACAGGGAAAGGCACTGCATCACTTCTCCATTTCAGGCCCTCTTCCTGAAACAAGCTACACCAATGGAATGTGTGACACAGCATGAAGTATGTGCTCACTGTATCCAGTTGCCAGAAGTGGTATCTGTTGTAGAGAGTAGAGGACAACATCTGAAAACTGCAGCTACTTCTATAGCATTTCTTGTTTCTTCTACACCTGTAAAACCAACTGGTCAAAGTCTATCAGGAAAGAAAATCAACCAAAAATAAAGGAAAAGAAAGAAGGCAATCAAAAGAAAAATTAAAAAGACAAAGAAAGAGTTCAGTGGATAAAAGGTAAGTGTCAGGAAATTATCAATATGACAGAGTATATAAAATAGATATTGAGAGAGTACATAAAATAGATATAGGAAATCAACTATAACTTTTAAATGCCTGATAATTAAAGATGAAACAAAAGTACATAATGAAATTTATATGGGGAAAGGAAATCTAATAGGATTGTGGAAACTAGAGAAAATAAATAGTTACATGCAAAATGAATGAGGAAAAAAAAGCTGAATCAGAAAACAGTTGCTTCAAAATGACAGTGAGTTATAAATATTTTCTAAAAAGCTGTGTCAGCACACAAATGTATGCACCACAGTGTGAAATAACTAATTACAAATAGAGCTAAAGTGTAAGTTTCCAATATCCTTATCCTTGCATTGACTTTCCAGAGCTAAACGATGAAGTCAAGTTCTTTACTTGGCAGGAATAATCCAAACCTTAAGAAACAATCCAAACCTACAAAACATTATACTATCACAACTTTTTTAAAATTAGATTGCATTGAAGAACATAAAAAAATATTTTAAACAGTATCAGCTTAAACACCACCAAAAATTTTACAAATTTAAGCTTTATTAGATAAAGAAAATGGCATATATGCCTAAAAATAAATGTGAAAGAAAAATACTTTAATACTTGTTCTGCATGCTTTCTGCAGCATTTTTAAATATCTTAAAATGCTTATTCAACAACAGAAAAGACTTGAAACTGATTCAAATCAAAGTACCTAAAATGCAATGATATATAAATAGTTTTCATTAATTAGAGATGTGCAAAAAATATAAGCAACGCAAATGATGCACTGTCTGTTAGCTTTATGCCAACAAGACTGCATTCAGGGAATGTAATTTGCACCACTCACCTTTTAAGCTATTGCTTTTGTTAGGAAGGCCAATATGTCTAAAGGGCAACTTTTTTTCTACATAAATAAGAAATCAAATATGCCTAATAATACACCTACTCAGTATTTGTGACATGATCTTTATTTGAAACAGTTTTCATTATAAATTCTTGTGTATATCGAATTTTCTGTTCATTTACAGTAACAGTTAAGTCTAAACACTTAACCTTAATGACCCCTGGTAGCAAATTTCAAATTAATCTAAAAAATGGCAGTCTTGAGTACTTATCTATTAGATATCTGAATGTTATAACCTTCACCAGAAGCACAGAATCAAGATTCACTGGAGACTTCCGCATAGTTCAGATTTTATCTGCATGAGCATGAAAAAGATAACAAAGCAGCAGGACAAAACACTGAAAAGTTAGTTATGCTTAAATCTCCAGATACAATAAAACAACCCTAGATTTGCACAGAATGATGAAGCTTGGGGGGAACTTTAGCCTAGTACATTATTTTGTTAGGGTGGAATGATGTTCACTGTGCTTCAGTTAAGAAGTGGGTTTTGTTATTTCAATTTTGTTCAATCAAGAAGTGGGAAATATGGGTTTTGAACTCAGCAAGCTTATACAGAGCTTTGATGGGCCTGTCACATAATACTTCAGCTTTTTTGAGACTATTAACTTATATTCAAATGAAAACAAACGTTGCCCAAATCATGCACATCTCGAATTTAAGATTATGTGACAGTGATTATCTTTCACATCAAGGTGCAGAAGTTGTATACTGCATCAGAAAATACACACCTTACTTCTTCTTTGACAATGGATAGACAGGAGTTAGAGCAGATTTGGAGAACTATACATGCTCAAGTAGAATTTTCTGCTAGACCTCAATGTTAAAGCTTCCTTTTAGCTCTGAAAGAAGATGGCAGAATGGCCTTCCTAATATTATGTCCATGTTCACTGCAAATAGAAAACACAGTTATCAGTTAAAGGATGGTAATTTACAGAGGAAAAAAAAAAAAGCTATCTGAAAAATTTTCTTAAAACTAAATGACCAAACATGGCCATAACTTCTGTCCTGACTGAATACTGATTAAGTGCACCTTGTCTGACAGGTAATGACTAGATGCTGCTCAGGCACAAGAATATCTAGGATGTGACAGATAGAGAGGAAATCAAAACCAGGAAACCCTCACACATACAACAGGCAGGGTGTTATACACACTTATTACATCTAACTAAGAATTCTTAATAGAAACAAACTTATTCAAAGTCAGCAAAAATTATTCATTTACTGATGGAAGGCATATTTCAACATAAAACTGAACTTATATTTATTCTCCCTTCTATTTCTCTCATTCAATGAGCCATCAGTTACATCACTAATAGGGTGACAATTTGTAGCACTATTTTAAACACCCAGCCCAACTGACAGAAGACTCAATTTCAATGTCCCAGCCTAACAGAAACTCTCCCCTTTATATTGCCAATCATCTTCACCTCAGTTGTTGCCATCTACAACCACTGTGTCCTCCATGTATTAACTAATCCTGCCCCCCAACAGAATAATCATGGCCTCCTACCAGCTACACTTTTATGTCCTTCAATTCTCAGGACTTTTAGTTAGAAATCCTGTTCCACCATTACTCAAATTTTGGCTAAAGCTCAAAACTTTATGCCTCTCAGCTGCATTTCAGAAAACAGTGCTTACAACACTCCAGATTAAATTATCATTGTAAATGTCTACAGGTTATTTAAATTAGCTTTATTATAACATCCACTCTACATCTTCAAGTTTTCATATCCATAAAATCCTTAAATACTACACCTTTTGCCTGATAGTGTCATGGAAATGAACTTACTGTTCCTGAAGTGTGAATGTCATTCCTTTTCTGATACTGACCTCAGGCGTTTCTCATTCCTTTCCACAAGGAAAACAGATTAGCCAAGTCGCTGCAAGTCCTGACACCTGTATAACTCTTCTCTTCATTCTCCCAAACACCAGCCGAGCCTACCTCCTCCACTGACTCTCCAAATCCCACATCATTCCTCCTTAGCAAATGAAACATGAGACAATGCCTCAGAAATGTCATTTGAGACCAGGGCTCAGAGTGACACAACACTGTTCATCACCTTGAGCTTCAAGTCTGCATTGGGGACCCAGGCTTCCCTGACTTTCCACTTATGTCTCTTTCCTTCCACAGTATCTCTTCCCTTCCCCAGTTCATAGAAGCATAGGATATCCTAAGTTGAAAGGGTTACACAAGGATTACTAAAGTCAAACTCCTGGCCCTGCAAAGGACCACACCAAGAATCACACCACAGACTCAAGAGTGTTGTACAAACTCTTACGTCAGACTTAGTACCCTAACCTAACCACTTCCCTGGGGAGCCTGTGCCAATTATCAACAAACCTCAGGGTGAAGAATCCTTTCATAATATCCAACCAAAACCTCCGCAACATCCTCCTGCCGTTCCCGCAGGCCCTTCACTGGTCACAAGGAAGAAATCAAGTGCCCCCACTCAACTTCCCATGGAAGCTGCCGACTGCTGCAGTCTCTTCTCCAGGCTGAACAAGCCAAGTGACCTCAGCTGCTCTTCATGTGGCATCCCCTGTAGACCTTTTACCATCCTTACAGCCCCCCTTCAGACGGTTTCTGACATTTCTAATCCTTTCTCTGAGCTTTCCCCGTGATCTCTCTTACTTCCCGTAGTCCTTCAAACTATCTTTCGGAGCTTCGACAACAAGGCCCGAGACTCTTCTCTCGGGGCGTGGGGGGAATTTCTCACACCCCCCCCCCCCCCCCCTCTNNNNCCCCCCCTTTACGAGAGGCCCTGCGCAATGGTCCTGCAGAGCCGCCGCATCCCCTGAGAAAAGCGAGACCGCCACAAAGCGCGAAGGCCGGGGTAAAGCACAGCTATCGCTGACGGGCACCGGGGGCACCTTGCGCATGTTTTGAAATTCTGGCCTCCGGCACGGCTGCCCACCCGCGGTGCCACGGCCGCTCCTTCCCCCGCGGCTCGGCCCCTCCGCACGACAACGCGGTCCTGCTGTCCAGGCTCCGCGGCCACGGGAGGGGCGGGGACACGGCAGGGCGGGCGCTTCCCACTGCGGCGGGGAGCGGCAACGCGAGGGCGAGGGAGCGAGGGAGCGAGGGGGGAGGCTCCACACGCACTCCACG
>VXBU01009724.1:68302-91154 GCA_013400315.1 Bombycilla garrulus | reverse complement strand
CCACCACCCGCTCGTCCCGCCCTCCCTTGCGCCCAGCCAATCCCCACAGCAGGAGATATGAGCGACGTGGCGCGCAGCCAATCAGCGATGGGCGCGTACCCTCTCCGCTCCCGCTCCCTTCCTCCCGGCCGCTCACCAGGCTCCGGGAGAAGGAGTGAACCTCCCCGCCGGGCCGCACGTCGAACTCGGCCGTGCTCGGGGCCGCACCCGGGCCCGTGCCCGGTTCCGNCCCTGCTTTCCTTGGGGCCCCCCTTCTGCTGGAGAGCCCCACCGGGCACTCCTTCCCCTCGAGGACCCCCTTCTCTGTGGAGGCTCCCTCCCTCCTTGAGCAGCCCCGTTCTCTCCGGGATGCCCCCGAACCCCAGGGCTCTGCAGCCCCCTTCGGGACCCCCTTTNTCAGGGGACATCAGGGCAAGGGGCTGTCGGGCCTGAGGGAGACAGGGAACCCCGGGGACCTTATGTCCCTGTGGACTGGGGCATAAGGGACTACGAGGATAAGGTGCCATTGGGACAAACGTCCATGGGGACAAAGGACAGCAGAATGGCCGAGCTGGGGGGAAGGCCTGGAGATGCTGAGCGTGGTGAGAGGGAGCATCTCATCCAGGCTGGACGGGGCTTGGAGCAACTGGAGGGTGTCTGGGAACAAGATGGGCTTTAATTCCCATCCAACCCAACCCGTCCATGACACCACAATCATCTCACGGGGACCTGGCTGCATCAGCCAATTAACCAAGGCACTTTAATTGCTTCTTGCTGCACAGGAATGAAGGCCTATTTGCAGAAGGGAGCAGCTGTGGGTTTGCAGGCAGGGAGGGGTGTCCTGGCTCGGGGATCGCTGTCCTGGCTCGGGGATCCCTGTCCTGGCTCAGGGGAGGGGGTAGCTGCCATCACTGGCCACCCCACACTGGTTGCCGGTGTCCTTCAGCAGTGACATGTAGCCCTTGTCGTCCCAGCCCTCGGACCAGCTGCAGGCAGAGACGGAGCAGCGCGGCCATGAGCACCTCCATGGGGACCTGGGGGCAGCGGCTCCAGGAGCAGCCCCTCAGCCCTCACCTGTTCTTTAGGATCCAGTAGCTCACGTTGTACTTGCCCACCTGGGCCGTGTCGTAGCCCACGAGCAGCATCCCGTGGGTCACGTTCTGCTGGCCAGGTGGCCAAGTGAAGATGCCTGTGGGGAGCAGAGCTGGGGTGAGCCGGGCGCCGGCCCTGGCCCCGTTTCCAGGTGGTACCTCCGAGGGGCGCTCCGAGGGGCGCCCAGGGAAGGTGGCAGCACGTACCAGGTCTCTGAAGTGGTTCATGGCCAGGCGGTAGCTGTGCTTGCCCCGCGCCTCCTCCCGCTTGTGCTGCTGGATGTGGCGCAGGTTCTGCTCCCAGATCTCCCTGCGGAGCGCCTCGGGCTCCTGCCAGAGCATGGGGATCAGGGACGGCCCCTGGGCCGAGGGACACGGGGACAGGAGCCCCGGAGAGCACCCAGCAGTGCTGGGAGCGCCGTGGGCAGCAGCACCGACCCCCGGATACTCCTTGGCATGGAGACTCTTCCAGCCTTGCCAGGCCTCCTCCAGGGCAGGGTCTGCAGCCGTGGCACAGCCCAGCAGGGACCAGGGCCATGGCGCGGGGCTGGGGACAGCGACAGGGGCTCAGGGGGGCCCTGGGCTGAGCCCCCCACTGCAGCCAGGGCCAGGAGCAGAAAATCCCAGGTTAGAGGAGAGGGGGAGGCACAGAAATGCGTGCCAGCTCCGAGAGGGGCTGCAGGGGGAACCGGGACGGCAGGTTTCTCTGCCGAGGCCGTGCCTGGAGCCGTCCCCGTGTCCCAGCACGGAGCTGGGATGCCTGTGATTGCACCAAAATCCCTCCAGAGGATTCTCCAAGATCAATTTACGCCCTTTCTCTTGGCCAGCAGACACGCCCAGAGCCCAGCCCAGCCCTGTGCCTTCCTTGGACACCCCACTCCTCCTTTGGGGGACCCTGGATTTCTGAGCTGCTCCGGTCATTCCTGCATGGCCCAGGACAGGGATCAAATGCCCGAGAGCCCCAGGCTCCCAGAGTTTCCACTGCCGTGCCTGTCCCAGAGCCAGAGCTGTCCTTGCACCTTTATCCCACCCACTTGGGGAATGGAGATACCGGGAAGTTTTCCATTCGAGCATCTTTCAGGGCAAGGAGTGACTTTTCTGAGCTAATTTTGTAGCTTGAGGAGTGATTTTGTTTTAAAAATAAGTCCTCAAGAACATCTGTTTTCCCTCCACACTATCCACCTAAAAATAAAGCCCCACAGGGTGGGTTTTGGGAGAGAAATGCCTCCCAAGCCACTCTCAAGTCCCACATTCTTGAGGAAGAGCCGTTTTTGCCTGGTTTCCCCAGCACCTGCTACTTCCTCTGTCATTACCACTCACTCAGGAAATTAACTCAGCTTCATGCCCCAGCTGCAAATCCTCCACCCAGAGCACCCCGCTCCCACCAGCGTTCCCACAGCTTTTGTGTTTCAATCCCCACAGAGCCTGCTCCCCATGGAGCAGCTCCGGCTCCCGGGAGATTTCCCAGCTCATTCCTCTCGGGATCCTCAATCCCCTTTCTAGGGTGCCAAACAGTCCTGCAGCAAGCTGGGGGATCAGAGGAGCTGACAGATCTGCAAACTCTTCTAGACAAGAGTGTTTTAACACATTTTAAGAAACACTCGACTTTTCGGGGACAGGAGAAAGCAGTTTAAATTAAGCCTAAAAATTAAATTAGGGAAAGCACAGAAACAAACCCTGCAAAGACAAAGCTTCTTACCATCCAGCAGTACCCACCGAGCTGTGAGGACAGCAGGGACAGAGGGTGCAGCTTTGCTGGCTGCAGGGTGCTCTTAAATTCACATCTCAGAGATGCAACTTCCTCCACCCCAGTCTCTCCCTCTGCCCCTCTGACCTCAAAACTGACACCCGAGGTGGTCGGCTAAACCATAACTGCAGTAATTGGCACAATTATCTGAGCACAGGCACAAGAAGAGGGGGGAAAATCTGCTCCCAGCCATCCCCAGGAACCCAACTGCTCCATCTGGAAGAAGCTCTGCATTTGGAAGAAGCCTCCAGCAGCAGCCTCGGGGCATTAACAGCGGGTTAATTAACACCAGCGCCCACGGAGGAGGCAAAGCAAGGCCGGGCTGGGGAAGCTTTGAGCTGGGAGGGCGAGCAGAGGCAGGCCCAGCTCTGCAGAAGCGGCTCCAGTGTCCCAGAGCAGGACCAGAGCAGCTGCAGCCCCGGTCCCCCGAAGGGAGGGAGGGAGGTGCCACCCCAGGCTGGCGCTGACTCGCTCAAGGTCACACCGAGCCAAGAGCACGGTCCAGGATTCCCAACTCTCAGCTGCCTGGATCATGCTTCCCCCGAGGAACATCAGGGATTTAATATTCTCTCCACTGCTCGGCACAGAAAGAACAGAGCACGTGGCTCGCAGCAGAGCTGCTCTGGCTGTGGCAGCAGCTGCTGCTTCCTCCCGCCCCCCAAAGCAGCCACCACGTCTCTTTCCAATATTTTAATGAGTCGCTACATCTTACACTCATAATTATAAAAGAATAAGAATCCATAAAAATATTTTCTTTTCATAATACGCACTTAAAATACTCCAGGGCAAGTCAACGTGGTTCATTTGGGTGGGTTTTGTTTGCGTTTTCGTTTTGCCCCTGGCAGAACCCTTGGCTTGAGGGGGGGATGTGCTCCCCTGAGGTGTGATTGCTCAATCCCCCTCCCCAGAACTGCAGTTCCTGTTGCCCAGGTAAATAAAAACCAGGAGAGAGCGTTGCTGAGTGGACAGGCAAGGGGACCAGTCACTGACCCGCAGAGAACTGAAGCACAGCCAATTTCAGTGCACATCGGAAAGCTCGGGGAAGGACAAGGGGGGCACAGAGAACGGAGGGAGGGAGGATTTGCATAAATATCATCCATCTTGTGTTGCAAAAACCCAAATGCTGCTGTGAGCTCTGGAGAGAGGCCCTGGCTGTAGCCAGCTGCCAGTGCTACCTGTTGGCACAACTCCATGTGAGAGCGGCCATGAGAGGAAGGGTCAGACGCCGCCGTTACCGGCCCCGGCCACTTCCTCCATCTGCTCTGCAAATTTCAACTGGAAAATAGGAATATATAAAAAAAAGACTAGTGTTGCATGCCTCTGTAGAGACCTCTCTTCACTCCCAGGGCTCCAGGGTGGCAGCAGGGCCAGGACACAGACCAGATCCCCAGGTGAGCTGCAGGTAGTTCTCTCTTCCCTCGCACTCCTGGCTTAAGGCAGCTTCTGATTCGGCTCTTCCGTTTCCAACACAGGCACTGAGTTCTTGCAGGTAAGAGTTTGGGAACTGCACAGGTGCAGCGGGAGGGGAAAAGGATTGGGGAGAAAGAGATGGACACAAACCTCAGCTTCGGGACACAGACCACTGTCCATTGATTCCCAGGAGAGAGGGAGTAGCAGCAAAAAAAGCATTGAACAGCCAGGCCGGAGGAGAGGAGGACGAGCAGCCGAGCAGGGGCAGGCCTCCAGCTTGGAAAGTGAGAGAAGGTGGCACTGTCCAAAGGGAAGGTGCCCTCCAGCCTTTCCCCCTGGCCCGGGGGTACCCCCAGCCCGACGTGGGCACTCAGCCCCTTGTGCTCTGGGTTGGACGCTGCCGGGGAGCGGGAGGGCACGGGGCAGGTGAGCTGTCAGTGTCCAGTTTGCAGAGGCTCGTGCTCTCAGAGGTATTCTTGTAGAAAGTGCAGCAGCGTGATTTCGTAGTGCTCTCCTGACTCAGGGCACCGAATACTGTGTCTCTCGTTGGGGTAGATCTGTGCCGGGGCAGACACGGGGCAGACACGTTGGTCACGGAGCAGGGACAGAGCCGCTCCCCTCAGCCCTGCGCCCCCCACCCCGTCCCCAGCGGGGCAGAGCAGCGCCAGGGAAGCTCTGGATGGAACAGCTCCTGCAGGAGGAAGGTTCCAGGCCCCAGGGCAGCAGCCCTGCCTGCACGTGCCACATCTGCCAGGCACAAACAGCCACAGGGCCGCCTCCCAGCCCAGAGAGGCGCTCCCTGTCACCAGCAGCACGGCAGGATGTGGGGCATCTGCCTCCAGCTCCTCCTGTCCCCACCACTCACAGCAGGGAACCTTTTCCGGATTTATGGGACCTTCCCTCCCCTCTCCTGTCCCTCCTACCTGCAGCTGGTAAGGTTTTCCAGCCCGGATTAGCTGCGATACCAGGAAGTTGGTGTGAAAAAAGTGCACATTTTCATCCAAAAACCCATGGAGGATCAGCAAACGATTTGGCCTGGACATGGGGTGAGAGATAAGGAGAGAAACAGGATGAGAAACCAGATGGAAAACACGACGAGGCACCAGATAAAAGCTCTGCAGAGGGTTTGAGCAAAGAGCTGCCAGCCAAACAAGCCAAACCCCAGCAAGAGCAGTGCCTGGCCACGGCCACGGGCCTCAGGCCCTCCCTGGCAGGGGCTGGGGGTGCTGTGGCCCAGTCAAAGCAGATCAGAACCCCTGGCACCGGGCAGGGAGCAGCTCTGGGGCAGTACTCACTCGTTGGGAAGCTTCTCCACGTGCAGAGCCACCGAGCCAGCCTCGTAGCCCTGCTGGTTGTTCTCGGGGACGTCCATGTAGCGCTCGGTGTAGCCGGTGTCGTAGGCCATCCACACGGTGACAGGGGCACCTGCTATAGCAATCTGTCCAACAGAGGGGTGGCACCACACAGGTGACCTCGTCAGCACCGTAACCCCAGAGCGCCCCGCTGCCCTGCAGGGCAGGACAAAGCAGGCTCTGGGCTGTTCTGTACTCGGAGCAGGGCTCTCCTTCAGCAATCCCACGCACAACCCAGATTCCTCCTCCTGCTGCTCCTCTTGTGGTCACAGCGGGAAACATTCCTGCCCATCGGCACTAAAGGCCTCCCCTCTGCAAGGTGGGCTTGTGAATGATCCAGAAACTGTGCTGGGGACTTGGGACAGGGAACAGCACTTTGGTATCTCCCTGTATGGCGACCAAGCCCAGCCCAGAGCCATCCTCCTTCAGCCCCAGCCGGGGGTGAGCTGCAGCAGGGCACAGGAGTCGGGAGCTCCAGGCAGGCAGGACAGGGGGACACTTCCCTCCACCCGCCACAAACAAACCAAAACACCAATTCCAGCTGCCAAGAGGGACAGAAGCTGCGAGAGCCAAGTGTCCCAAAGGTGCCAGCCCCACGTGCAGGCTCACCTTGAAGACGTTGGGTTTACAGATGAGCCCCATGAGGGACAGGAAGCCCCCGTAGGACCAGCCGTGGATGGCGACCCGGCTCAAGTCGATGAACCCGTATTTTTCTGCTACATAATGCAAACCTTCCACCTGGTCCTCTATCTCCACTTGACCCTAAAAGGCAACAAGGAGGCTCAGGTCAGTGGACTTGATAAACTTAGAAATGTGAGGCAGGAACATTCACACAGGAAATGAGCAGCCATTCCCCTCAGGGAGGAAGGACAAAAGATCAGAGATCCCCCAGCACGGGGAGGACATTACCATTTGGTTTTTCAGGGCCCCTTCAAATTTGAGGCCTCGCTGGCACGATCCCCTTCCATCAATCACCACCACAGCATAGCCCAGGGATGCCAGCGTGTTCAGCCGCAGGTACTTGATGCCTTTGAAGGAGTTGTTCACCAGCTGCACCTGCACAAGGAGGGAGGAAGAGTTTCAGAGCTGAGCAGCTCCCTTCCTGTGTCCGTGGAGAATCCTGAGCTGGACAGCAGCCACTCATCGAGCTACCAGAGCCATGGAAATCAAATCACATGCTGGAAAAGCCATCTGAGGTTGGAAGCAGAGGTCGAACAAGAGTAGCCTTAGATCAGATATTAGGAGGAAGTGTTTTGCTGTAACGGTGGGGAAGCCCTGGCACAGGTGCCTGGAGCAGCTGTGGCTGCCCCATCCCTGGAGGTGTTTGAGGCCAGGCTGGATCTCTGAACAGCCTCGGACAGCGGGAGATGTCCCTGCCCGTGGCAGGGGTGGGACTGGATGGGCTTTAAGGTCACTCCAGCCCAAACCATTCCCTGATTCCACACCAGCGTTCACTGCTATCCAAAGTCTGGAGGCGTGACTGCCAGAGCTGTGCCTGGGGCAGCAGCCCCAGCCCAGGCCCCAGCAGCTCCCCTGGGTCATTACCTGAGGGCCTCCGTACACAAAGAGCACCGTGGGATGCTTCTTGCCAGGCTGGACGTCGTGGGGCTTGTAGACCATCCCGTAGAGCTCCACGTCTGACTGGGTGCGGAAGTGGAAGATCTCTGGGGGGATGTAGTCCGGGGGACAGCCTGCAGCAGGAGGGTCACGCACTGAGCTGAGGGGCTGGGCAGGCTCCGCTCCCACCCCCAAACCTGCTCTGCCCAAACCCCACCCTGGGCACGGCTCCTTCAACACCAAACCACAGCAAGGCTTAGCAGAGCCTCTCCCTGGACACAGCCTGCAAGGGAAGGGATTCCACGGGAAAACCTCACAGGCCGGGAGCTCTCCAACACGGCACTGTGCCACAGGGTGGGAGAGGGAAACTACAGGACTACAGGCATGGGAGAACGTGTTTGCACCAGGGGTTCAGGTGCTGCTGTGAGCTGGACCTAAACCTTTAAAACCTGCAGTGCAGAATGGAGCAGCCACTGCACCCCAGGTACTCGTCCCTGCCCTCTTCAGACAAATCACCAAGTGAAAAAACACCTTGAGGTGTTCAAAGCCAGGCTGGACAGGGCTCGGAGCAACCTGGACTAGTGGAAGATGTCCCTGTCCATGGCAGGGCACGTGAAGAGGATGACTTTAATGTCCATTCTCACCTAAGCCATTCAGTGATTCCACAGTAAAACCACATCCTTGTGAGCGTGTCAACTCTGTGCCCCTCTGAGCATGACTTTTGCTCAATGTGTGAAATACCTCAAAAGCCCACAGAGCATTTTCTGGGTGAGTTGCTCATAAGAAGTATCTCCCCCCCAAGATAACACGATTCATCTTCCCTCAGGGTGAAGGCACTCAGACCACTTCCCCCCGTCCCTCCTGGCTGCTGCTGGGACAGTTCCCACCGCCAGGCCCCACTGGGACGTCCTCCAGCACTCACTGGCTGCCTCCATCATGCTGGCCCAGAACTTGGGCTGCTTGTGGAGCGGGTCGTCGTCGGGGCCGCTGAGCTTGTAGATGTGCACGCAGGGAGGAGTGCTCACGCTGCTGTAGTGGCTGATGAACATGTCAAAGTTCTGGCAGGGAGGGAACACAGCAGAGTTAGGAGCGAGGTCCTGCGCTGGCCACGCCTCGAGCAGCGCTCAGGACTCGTGACCGGCCACGAGTCGCTGCCGTTCGCAGCCAGGATCCCGTCAGTGAGGAGATGGCAACCCAGGGAACAGCAGACCTGGCTCATGGAGCAGCTGTGGGAGAAGCCGGGCGTGGTGAGGCGCATGATCTCCCCGGGGTGCTCGTAGCTGACCACGTAGAGGTGGTGCTCCAGCGGGGTGTCCTTCGTGCCTTGGAAGTACACCAGCTTGGTGGCCTCGTTGACCCAGATCTGTGCCACGAGAGAGGGCTCAGGGACAGGCAGGGACAGGCTCTGCTCCTCTGCCAGCCCAGAACACACACACAGACATGACAGGGCTGCTCAGGGCGGGGGCTGAGGGGCCAGAGAACACACACACAGCACTTGGAGAACTGCAGACAACACAGTGCAGTGAGAGAGAGCAGCCCCTCAGCCCTTCTGTTAAAGACTCCAAGCATTTGCTTAATAGTTGGCATAAAAAGCTGGGCTTTGTTCCCTGCAGGTTAAGAGAAAGCCATCCTCTTAACAAGGAACATTCTGTGCTTATGTGGCATCTTACAGAACCATGGAACAATCCAGAAAATGGGAAAACCCCTCCAAGATCAACCATTGACCCAGGTCCCTGTGTGCCCTTGTGAACACCTGCAGGGAAGGTGACTCCCCCTGCCCTGACAGCCTGTCCCAGTGCCTGCTCCCCTTCCCAGTGAAGCCCTTTCCCCCATCTCCAGCCCAAATCCCCCGTGGGGCTGTTTCCTCTGCTCCTGCCCCTTGTTCCCAGGGGAGAGCCCAGCCCTCACCTGCCCACAGCCAGCGTGGCTGCTTTATAAAGGGACGGGTGCCTTTTTTCCAGCCATCACGGTAATGAATTCCCAGTTGTGGGAGGACCACTCTAACAGCTCTCAGCACCAAACTTTGTGACACATTAAAATAGGTTTTTTTACTGTCCAGATAAAGCTGTTTCTAAAAACCACCCAGTCAGGCACGAACAGAGGAGACAGCTTTTAAATCCTGCATTGATCCAGCAACAGTTACTGAGCTGTTTTTCCACCTTACAGTTTCCAAATGCTATTTCTGGCTAACCCACAGTTTGAAGACCCCTGTGAACAGCAAAGGGAAAAACACATCCAACTCAATTGGCCAGGAAAACCAGGCAGAGCCCTGTGGAGCAACAAATGCATCAAAATAATTGCTGCTAACACAATTTTAGCCATAACACATGCAGGGAAGAGCTGTGGCCAAAATCAACAGCATGTACAGTGAGAATCCACATGGGGAGGGACAGCAGGTTAATTGCAGATTGAGGAAAAGCAGCAGAAACCAAAAGCTTAGAGCTGTTGGTCTTTTAAAAAGCGAGAAGTGAAAATCCAGATTAATTGGAAATGAACAGACAAGGTCTTTATTTTGACAGAAATCACCTGGGAGTGTTAAAGATCAGACTCGGAGTTAATTCCTGAAGCAAAAATGAAACTAGGTTTCTACAAGACTAATAAAAATTCATTTCTGGCTGTTCTGCAAGCGACAACAGATACAGCTTCTCCATATTCTAAATTGCTTTATATTCCCCAGCTGCCTTCTTCCTAAAGGCTCTGCTGAGGGATCAGCTGGAGACCAAGAGTTCACTCTGAGTGCCAGGACACATTTCCACGCTGCAAGAACTCATTGGAGTTAAAATGCCTCAGCAAAGGCAGCAATCCCCAGCTCCTCCACAAAATGGTTCTTTGTTGCTCCTAAACCTCAGACTTGTGTCCTTTTTTATGGCCTGACCCACTCCTGGGATTTACCTAAGGAGCAATCTGAAGTCTGATTACGAAGGCAATCAGATCCATGTGCACTGGCCTACAGCACTTCTGGGGAAAGCAGAGGCAGCAATAAAAACAGCAACAAAATGAAGCTTAAGCAGTTCTAGCAGGTCCCAGGCGTAAGGGAGGACTCAGGCCAGGACTGGGGGCAGGCAGTGCAGAGCTGAGACACTGCAAGAGAATAAAAATAACCCCTACCTTGGATCCGTGCCTCGCCAGCACCTCCCATTCCCCACCAGTCAGGGCAATCTCCTCCTTGATGGGACATTTGAAATCATCTGCAAGAGACCACGAGCATCAACCAGTGTCCTCCCCAGAGGACAGCACGGGCCAGCAGGAGGGGCAGCTCCCAGGGCTGCAGCCTTACCCTCACTGTGGGCACAGGGCTGTCCCCAGTCGTGGCTGCCTGGCTTCAGGACTGCTGTCACCCTGTACAGGTGACAGAAGCCTGTCTTGCACTCGTTGGCTCGGATAAAGCAGAGCTCTTCCTCCTCCCCCTCCGGCTGGATGAAAGGATAGAAGATGTCATGAACCTGCCACACAAGATGAGAAACCTGTGAGTGATTCGCTTTATCAATCCCCTGATTCAACACCAAATTTGGGACTACTGAGTAGCAAAGCTGCTGGAGCAAAGACTTAACTGGACACCCAATCAACACGAGAATGGTTAACTGAGGGGAGGAAGGGGCAGCCTGTGCTCTCCTCCCAGCCCCGAGCCTCTTACATTTATCCACACATCAGTGGTTTCTTCATAGATCACAAATGGCTGGACATTTTCTGGCACAGTTTTGGCAAATTCAGCACGCTGCTCCTCATTTTCTGGGACTGGAATAAAGAGTGCTGGAGGCAGAAGGACTAGCTGGAGCCGCTGCTGAGGTCTGTCTAGGAACATAGCCCAGGCGCTGGTGAAAGAAGTCGGAGGTGAAAGTCAGAACCACAGAATAGAGGTCCCTTTCCAACACCCAGAACATGCATCCCTTTCTTCCCCCTGCTGCCAGAAAGGATTTGGGCATCTGAATGCAAAGCTTTTCTCATCACTGCTGCTTTCTAATCCCCTGGAAGCGGTGCCAACACACACGTACTGCCAGACAGCTCTGGTATTTCACAGGGGTATCGCTCCGACGAGATGTCTGACAGATTTGCCAGCGCCTGTTCCAAGGGAGCCCTGCTAGCACAGCCCTGTCTCCAGAACGCAGCTCCTCCTTGGCCACCGCTCCACCAGGAAGCTCTGCTGGTGCTCCAGCTCTCCTCCAAGAGCTCCGTCCACAGCCCCGTGCTCGGGCAGGGAGAGGCTCACACCCAACACGAGGCCAGGGGAAGGAGCTGCTGCAGTCCCAGCCCTGCTCCCCTCCGAGGAAAGCCCCTGGAGTGGTGCTGCACTGCAGCTCTCAGCGTGACAGATGGCAAAGCACGGCCACCCCGAGGCCTGTGAGCGCAGCCAGGGGAGCTCCATCGTGAAAGACAGATTTGAAAAGAGCCAGCTCTCCCCAGCGCCGCAGGATTTTAGGAACCGAGATATTCAGCACATTTAGATAAGCTCTGGTGCAGAACATCACAATCACCTCTGGGATTACCTGCTGGAAAGCTCTCTAAATTTCCTTTCCAGAGCAGAAAATTAATGACAAGTTACAGAATGCCACCTTCAAAGGCAGCCAAGTCACCTTAACTTAATCTGCACACACACCAGTTAACAGCCAAGCAAGCTTGGGAGAGGGAAAAAGTAGGAACTTTAAGATGTCAATCAGATTGGGCTGAATTCTGTAACTCTTCAGGCAAGAGTGTGTATCCCATCTGGGGCAACAGCCAGTCCCAGAGCAATCCTTCCCTCTGGGCACGCTGCATGAAGGACGTGGCACCACAGACCCTGCTCCTGCCCTGTGACTCAGGCTTTGCTGACAAACTGTGCCAAGGAACAAAGACAAAACTGCCCACAGAACTCCCCCATTTTCAGCAGGAAACACTTTGCACCTGTGTTAAACACCTTCAGCTCCAAAGAATTCCCCAGGACTGCCCGCTTCACGTATCAATGTCATTTTAACTCTGGTTGTGACAAACCCCACAGCCTGTCACTCTGCTCTGCTTCATTCCTACTTTTGGGATGTCACAGCACTGAAGAGGCCAAATATTCATGTGCCATTTCTGGTACTCAGGGCTTCAAAACCAGGTCATGAACGCAGCAGAATCACGTCGAGGGTCTGCAGCCAGAGCAGCCCTTGGGAAAGGCATTTTGGGAGGAAAATGGACTCACTATTTGCCATCCCGGGTCCATCCAGCACGGGCAATGTACTCCACAGTGGGAAACAAGGCAGCAAAGGGTTGCACCAGCTCTTTGTCCTGAGCACACACAATCTGCAGCAAAACCAAGGCCCAACATCAGATCAGAGCAGCAGAGCTCATCACCTCCTCCCAGGGACACGGCACAACAAGGAGGTTTAGCTACTGCCCTCAGCAAGGGTCAGGCCAGGAGCAGCAAGCCTTGCTACAAAGAGCAGGAAGAGAAGGGAGAAACAGGCTTCAAAGCAAAATTATTTTGGCATTCAGCCACAGGAAAGGACACAGGCAGGGACTGAAGCCCTGGATTAGACCTGGCTCCAGCCCTCCTGTCTCTGCCATGGTGTACCAGCCCAGCCCCACTTCCCCCTTCCCTCCACATTCTCTGCTGAATGTCTCCCAGAATGATTCTTCACAGCATTTTCAAGTCTTTCTGTTTCTTGGAAAAACACAATAGAGAACCAGGTATTACGAGAGAATAAAAAACCCAGACTAACACTATTTAGGATTTCTTTGTGACCTTGTTTTAATTCTAGGGAGCTTCAAAAACCCTCCTATGTGCTATGTTCCCTTCTGAGTTATCACTTACCTTACCCTTGCTGTCTGTTTTAAATTCTGCCAGTTTCAAGGTGATCTTGGGGTTTTTGCTGCCTGGAGAGAAGAAGTGAAAAAACACCAAAACAATCAAGTTGAACATTCTGTGGTTACACAAAATACAGCTTCTAAAGAAGAAGTGCCCCATGTCCTACTGAAATGGCTCTGTGTGAATTTACAAATATCAAATATGTGTGTGAGTAAACACCAGAGTAATTCTGGGAATGGGAACAGTTCGCTTTGCCTTCCCTAGCTGGCTGTGCACGTTCCCAGGAGGAGAGGAGAGATGGGATTCAGAATGTATTCCACAATACACCACCAGACATATCCCACTTCCTCAGCAATCCTTTCTTTTAGGGCTGAGATTTAAAGTTCAGCCTTTCCTGCAGCAGATTTCGGGATCAGAGAGTCAATTAGGTCTCAACGTTTACAACCAGTTTCTACATCCCAGTAAGTGCCAGATTAATGATGCAAAGTTTACAGCCCCAGTTCCACTGCTGAGTCCTGCAGGAGTCCAGAGCTGTCTCAGAGCCCCACGTGTTTCACTCACCTGTCCTGGGGTACCGATAGGAATCTGTTTTTCTCTCCTCCAAGGCAGGTGAAGGAACATGAATTATCTCCACCTCTGACTCATCCACTTCCTCATACAGGATCCGCAGTGTTTTCAAATCCTCTGAACCTGGGACAGAGAGCAGGAATGTTTGCAACAGCATTTCCTGCTGCCTCTGGCTTGCCTGGAGCACTGGTGCAGAGGGACACCTGTACAGCCCCACTCTCAGTGAGCACTGCAAACACTCCACAGTTACAATCCCTCAGTGCTTTGTTCTTTCAGGTGACCTCCCAGGAACAGCCAAACCCAGCCAAAGGAGAATCATGCTCAGAACCTCACTCCTAGCAGGAGGCAGCAGTCACAGTGCCAGGGTTTGATGAGCAGAACAGGGACTGACCTTCTGTGGAAGCTGTGGGACACCACCAATAGCCCGTGAACCGATCAAACTCCTCCTGAATGACAAAAGTGGCCACACCAGCAGACTTGGGGTCATCCAGAACATTGGACAAGCCTGGAGAGGAGCAAACACAAGACAGCATTTGCATTTTGCATTTACATCTCCTTGGAAAATGCTGACCCAAAAGACAAATGCACTTGTAAGAAACGAGCCAGGGCTGCGGTATGCAGGGCAGATTCCCCAGCAGGAATTCCCCCGGGGCTGCAGGAAGCCCCGTTACCTTTATGGCAGAACGTCATCCGCCGCTCCTCGCCCGTCTCGATGTTTGCCACCCACAGGTCGTTGTTGTTAATGAAGGAGAAGAAGGCCGGGTCAGCAGGGCAGATTTTGGGATCCATCCGTGGCCCCGTGCACTGAGTCTTGATCTCCAGAGGCTTCATTGGAGACACCTGTGGCAAGAGACACACACAGAGCTGGGTGCCACATCAGCTCGCAGCTCTCACAGAAAAAACCTAAACCAGAGACAGCACAGCCCAGGGGAGGATGGCAAACGTGGCCCTGACCAGAGCAACCACCATAACCAAAGGGATGAAGATGATGTCCAGAAGAGTCACAGAGATGCTCCAAGGCCTGGAGCCCCTCTGGAGCCAGGCTGGGAGTGTTCACTGCAGAAGAGAAGGATCTGGGCAGACCTCAGAGCCCCCTGCAGTGCATGAAGGGGCTCCAGGAGAGCCTCCTGTGAGGGTGAGAGGCCCTGGCACAGGTGCCTAGAGGGGCTGTGGCTGCTCCTGGATCCCTCAAGTGTCCAAGGCCAGGTTGGACGGGGCTTGGAACAGCCTGGGACAGTGGGAGATGTCCCTGCCATGGCAGGGGGTGACACTGGGATGAGCTTTAAGGTCCCTTCCACCTCAATGCAGCCTGGGATTCCACGTGCAGCCATCTCCAGTCCAAACCATCAAACCCTTGAGGTGAAATCCATGAAATCCCTGCAGACTCACCATGAACCCGTTCTTGCCCCCATCTCGACAGTGGAAGAGGCTGTTGCTGGCCTGGAAGAGGAACAGGCCGCTCTCACTGTGGAAATCATAAGATGTTATCCCAAAGACACCCAGTCTCTTGCGTTCCCTCAAGAGCTCCTCCTCTCTGGAATACATCCCGTGGTGGGGGGTGGCCTAGAATGGAAGGGAAGGAATATCTGAAAGGGTTTGCAAAGAGAGGAACGTTCCCAGGAGTGCTCTGAGCCTGCCACAGCACCCCAGCTCAAACAGCACCACTGCCAGGGTACAGGTGCCCAACTCCTGCCCTCCAGGCTACAGCTGTGGGATCCAGGAGTCCTGAACCCACCACAGCCCCCAAATTTCCCCCTACAGGAGGGCTGAGCTCTGGATCTCTCAGTTCTGCAGTTGGCACTTCAGCACGAGCTGAGAACAGCTGCGCTTGCTCTGCTTATGCAAATCAGATGTAACCAATTAACTTAATGACGTTATCTGCAGCCTTCACAAACAGTTTCCATGTCAGACACTGCAAACAAAAGTTCTTCCGGGATCTTGAATTACCCTGGAGAGAACTCGCAGCCCAAATGGGGTCAGGAGAGATAAATTGTGCTCCACCAGGAACTTTTGAACTAGGGGAGAAAAGACCAACACCCTCCAGTGCTGTCAGCAACAAAGGACATGAAGAAACTGAAACCAGGGAGGGGAACATTCCCTCCCTTTCTGGTGCACTCACAGCAGTGTGAGGCAGAAGCAGCAATTTAAACTCAACTTTGCCAACTCTTTAGAAGCAGAAAGGAAAGACAAACACCACACAGCAGCCCCACAGCATCACCCAGTTTCCCCAGGCACTGACAAGCCAGGCTCTCCCCACTGTGGCTCACCTGAAAGTGATCCAGCATCTGTTTCCAGGACAAGAGCAGCAAGGCCTCCTTCCGTACCTTTTTGGGAATCTCGGAGTAAAGAAGGGAATTCTCTCTGCTACCATATGGCATTCCTATTAGGACAAAAGCATCATCCTACTTCAGACGAGTTCGCCAGGACAAAGGGGCCCACGAGCCAATTCCAACACAAGTCTGGAAACAGAGGGGCTGGGGCTGCCCCGAGACCTTCACCCACACTCCTTCCCAGGCAGCTCCCAGATCAATCCCAGAACAACATCGAAACCACTCAGATATTGATCTGCTTGGAATTCTCCTAGGCAAGATTTAACACCACCCCACCTCTCCAGAGTTTATTAGGTCCAATTTTCCCCTCTGTGCCCCAGATCCACTCTAAGAGCACCACTCCCTGAACGGCTGACTCAACATCACTCTCCTCATTTCTCATACAGAAATTTGCTACAGGGACCCGGTTCAGGCCAAAGCAGCAGCTTGCAAAAGGGGAAGGAAAAGCTTGGAAGCTCCACAGAGCCCATTCAAATGTGAAACAGTATCCTACAGAGTCAAAAGACCTTGTCATTTTACATAAGCCTTTGACTGTGGTTATCAAATGAGCTCCTGGCCTTCATCCAACTTCCAAAACAACCATCAAAAATCCTGACATGTGAATTTGACAGTTTCTACAAAAACAAAAACCATGAACCTGCCCTCTACTTATGGTGTAGAGACTCCCTGGATCAGAAATTCACAGAGGGATATGTGCCCTGATACTGCCTACTCTGCACATGTTCTGGGCAGAACAGAGAGATTTCTGAGCTGGCTGACCCAGCAGCAGTTACTTCAAATTAAATCTGAAATATTAATAAGTGCTCAGGAAGCAGAGCAATATGTGAGGATCTAATCCTCAGAGATGCAGGAACACCAAAGTGCTGAGCATGTGGTGTTTAACATAAGCAGCATCTGCCACGATACAACACAGAACTCTGGGGATGGCCCAGGAATGATTGAAGATGGCCACACAGGAAAAACTGCACAGGGGAACAAATGACTCTGGACACACAAATCTGACACTCAGGCAACTGTGACCTGGACTTCCCTTCCCCTTATGTTAGAACTTTCTCCAGTGACCTCAGGCTGACTACAATCAACTGGCATTTACAAGGGAAATATTGCCTTCCTCCCCCAAAGACAGTTTACTTTGCTTCCAAGTGAAATATTCAACCCTACAGCAAAGTTCATCAGGAGTCTCCATCCACTCCTCAGCTTCATTTAAACTCTTTAAATTGTTATTTAATGCCGGGGCAGCAACAGCACACTGAGTTGGACACTGGTGAACTTACAGGCTGTCCAGAGAAGCTGTGGCTGCCCCATCCCTGGGAGTGTCCATAATTATGGTAAAAGAATCAGCATTTAAATCAGCATTTACCCTTTATCAGGGACATCTGAGAAGAGGTACCCTGGGATTACCTGGCTGATGCTGATCTTAACTGAGGGATTAATCTGCTCTGAGCCCTGTACGATTCCTTAAGGAAGGAAACTGTGAAAAGGCATTCGTGTATCCTCATTCCTGGTTCTGGCTCCTGGAACAGTCACACCCTGGCAGAACACCAACCACCCAGTAGCTGGTTTGGTTGCCATTTCATACAACAGAACATTAAAAAAATTTAAAATTAGCCACTTAGTTCTTTAATCATCTAGATGAAAACCAGTATCAAAGTGAACTGGAAACACATTCAGCTTTAAATCAAGCCTCACTGCTCAGACTTGACAAGAAAAATATGCCAGCTCTGGATCCTGCCCTTCAGAGCACCACTGGTGTCCCAAGAATTTATGAGAACTACACAAATCAAGTCACTGGCGCACAGGAGCTGCTTAGTGACAAAACAAATCAGTCCCTCAAACCCAGCATCCTACACCCAAAACTCGGAAAAAGAAGGAAGAAGAGCAGGGTCACTTCAGGGCAGCAGTCACTGCCCAGAGTTGCACACCCAGCAATTTTTGTCCTGGCCCTGTAATGATCAGCTCATGCCCCAGAGCACAACAAACTCTTTATAGTCTATAAAGCTTCCCATGTTAGCAGCCACAAAATTATCCAGTTACTAAAATCCAACAACTCTGTCACTAATTAGATCGTGGCTCCATCTGTAACGAGGGACCTGTACAACACGGAATCCTGCTTTCAGTCCCACTGAAGGAAAGGGATATTTCCCTGCAAATGCCAGGAACAGCTCATTCCCATCTCAATTTTCTCCCCTGCTCCTGAAAGCATCCTACCTTCATGACACTTAATAAAGCAGGAGACACCACCACCCTGCCATTAATATGTTGCAACATATAATTAGTCATCACTGACAGCAGATTTCTTGGAAAGTCAGTCTGGTTAATGAAGCAAGTAAATCCCACTTCTCCCAAGCTACAGAGGCACGAGATAGTCCCTGTTCCTGTCCCATCCCCTGCGTGACAAAGGACACAGAAGTGCTGGCTGGCCAACACTTCCCCTTGTCACAGCTGATCCCTGCCTTTGAGGCTTGTGTGGGATGAGCAGTCCCTGCTCAGTCCCAGGCTTTGCAGAACAGCCTGCGAGCCCTGAGCCGCGTTACCCGGTCTCAGTTCCCCGCTCCCATCCCTGCTGAGTTTGGAGAGCCCCAGGTTGCCCAGCGTTGCCTTACCCAGGTAGTAGAGGCGGTGAGAGTGCGGGCTGGACTCCTCTGTTTTCCGGACAAACTGGAAATCATGGGGAGCTTTGTTCACTATCATGCCCGAGTACTTCCTGCTGCTGTGAATAATGTCACGCAGCCCATCCCAAGAATGCTTTTGCACCTGGAATTGGGAAGGCACATCCTCCATCTCGACCACTTCGGAGCTGTCCGAGAGCGTGTCCACTGCAGTCATCCTCGCTTCCCCTTCAGAACTGGGCAAAAAACTGAGGGAGGAGTAGAGGGAGAGAATTAAGCCTTAAAATCAAGCAGGCGCTCCTTAGACTACAGATCCTGGGATTCTCTGCACTCAAGGATTGTATTTTAAATATATCAAAAGGAAAAGTCCATCTCCCATCCCATATGGAATCCAGTAAATGAAGGTATTGACCTCGGAAAACTCCCTCTCCCAGGTCTCTAGGAAGAAGCTGCTAAAAGAAGCACAAGCAGCAGATTCTGGTGCAGACAACAAGCAGCTTGACTCAAAGGAAAACCACTCCAGGAATTCGGATGGATATGTCATCAAAGCTATGACCTGTCCTAAAGGCACAAACTCCTGCCCTTGAGACCACAGAAGTGGAATCCCCTTCCTATCCCAAAGGAAAACCTGCCCATCGTTCGGGGAGAGAGGTTCAAATGCAAGCACAGCAATTCACTTACCTGAGGAGATGCTGAGGCCAGGAGTGAAGCAAGAGAGATGGGAAAACAGGAAGAAAAAGTGCAACTGCTTTGCTAAGCGAGGGAAGGCAGCAGGAGCAGGAGCAGACCCTGGCTTTGTCCTGAGAAACGTGGCACACATTCCTCAGATTTCCAAGTGAGCAGGTGTGTAAGGAGAGGACAAGAACCGCCTCCACATTAACACAAATGTTAATTTGAGGTGAGGTGGACCCACAGACTTGCCCAAGGTCAGTGATGTCATCCACTGCAAAGCAGGAATGAGCTGAGGACTAGGGAAACCTGTTTCTGACACCCCACTTGAGGAGCAGGATGTCCCTCCAGGAGGACATTTGAGGAGGTACCTGAAAGAATCTTACAGAGAATTTGAGAAGAACTTCAGTTTACTGCACTAAATTAGCCTGGAGAATTTTGCTCCAAGGAGACAGAATCAGCCTGGTGCAAAGGCTGAAAATGTAACATCTCCTCAGACTTTTAAGTTCCTAAATCATACAAAATGTGCCAAAAGTAACACAAGAACAAACTCCCAAAATAATTCCATAGGTACTCCTGGTACCTACTGCCCAGCAGTAAATCCACAGCTTGAAAACGGATAAAGAGGAGCATTTCCCAATCAAAGGCAGGCAGGAAGCCCAAGTGAAACCACAAAAGAGAACACGATGGGATGTTCTAAGACTGGGTGTCTGTGGCCTCTGCCTGCACCCAGGCTCTCCACTGCAGCAGCTAAAATCACAGCCTGTCAGAAACACATGACAGGAAGACCACGAAAATCCATAAACTGAGTGCAACACTCCCAGCCCCATGCCACTGCAGGTCCACTCAGCCAGTGAAATACTCTGGATTTCACTCACAAAGTCTGGCCCTGGGGTTACTCTCACCCAGCTGATGAGTCCACCTCACTCAGCCAGGCTGGCTCCTCACAAGCGAAAGTCTAACCTTTACAACCAGCCACAGGTGTGATGCTGGTACCTGTTTCCAGCTGAACTGGAGCCCCTTCCAAACTCTGCTGCCATGATTTTATCACGTGAACAGTGCAGCTCTAAGCTTGGCACTGCTCTCGTCCTGGTGATCTGGACACTAGAATGGAGTGGGAAGTGGGACAAGCAAAGCAGCCACCACACAAACTGAGGTGAGAGTGCTGGGAATCACCACTGGCACTGCTGGAGCTGGGGGACTCTCACAAAATCACACAATGGTTTGAACTGGAAGTGACCTTAAAGATCATCTGATTCCAAACCCCTGCCATGGACAGGGATACCTCCCACTAGAAGGGGAAAACCACCCCTAAAACTTAGGCATCCTGCAGGATACAGAGTAAAAGGAATCTCAGATTTCTGCCTCTGTCACTGCAGCCACCTCTGGAAAAAGACGTAGTCAGTATTTGGCAGCACCGTGCACTAAGTAAACAAGCACAAGGAGTAACTTAGAGCAGATTTTGGGATTCCATTACTCAAACGTGAGCTGGATCAAGACACCAGTTATTAGCCATCTCAGGACAGGCAGCAAGAGCACGCAGAAGATTTGCACCTTGCTGGAGAAGCCCTGTCCCTTGCGCCCCACGCAGAGGCAGGGCTGAGATGACTCAGAGCTGCTGCAGGAATGCTGCTCCTTCCGCTCCCAAAAACACGGAGCTGCCCCTCGGGGGTCTTTTAATGCCACTCCTGTCCTGTCAGGGGGGGTGAGCCACCAAGGCCTCTTCTGGGGGAGTCTGGAGGGGACAACAAGCACAGGTGGGAAATCAGAACCCGGAAAATACTGTAAAGCTCAATACTGGGAGTGAGTGAAACAAGTTATTGTCCTGAGTCACTTCCTGACTCACAGATCCTGACAGAGCTCCCTGGGCAGGACTGCACAGATGGGATTTCTCAGAACCCTCTCTCAGGGCACAGGTGATGGCTGCTCTGTCCCACAGCACACAGAGGCCACGCAGGGACCTGCACGTACCTTCTCCAACTTCCTGCAGTCTCGTTTTCCAGACGAACCCTCTTTATCTTCTGCATTAACTACTCAGAGAGCTGGGCAGGACAGGAAACTGGGGAGGAAGAGGGGAGAAAGGAGATTTCAAACAACTGCTGGGTAAAAGCATCTTCCATAGGTCACATTTCCAGCTGAGTGGGGAGCACAAATAAATCCTTGGGTTTCATTCCTTCGTCCAGATCTGTTCCGTCAGCACAGCCTGGATTTGAACAGCCCTGAGAAATCTGAGAGACTTCATCTGAACAACGAGGCTCAGTGAACTCTGAGGTGTGCTTGGTTCCTTCCCAGAAAATTCTTCTTAAAATCCGAGAATCTTGAGTACTGAACCTTTCTGTCATCCCCTTCCCAAAATCCTGAAATCCCTGCAAGTATCAGGTACTAAAAGCTGATAAAACAGAGGTCTGGTCCAGACACTTAAAGGGAAGAGTCAAACAAAGGACACACCACAAGGAGCAAGCCAGAGGGCCACCGTCCCACCTGGGACATAAAAAACACATTTATCTTCCAAGCCTGAATACAGCTTCCCTGTGCCTCAGCCTGCTGCCACGAGGAGCCCTGGCTGCCCACACCAGCCTGTCCTCCAGGAGCACAGGAAGGTGCTTCCCTGCCATCCTGTCTCCCCAAGTACAAAGGTCTTTAGCTCTGAATCACAGACACCCTCAAGACCCCCCACTGCCTTCTGTCAAGGCTCCTGCTCTCCCCAAAGAGCCATTTCTCCACCAAAAACGCACTCAGAGGGGACCAGCAGAGACAAAGCATCGCAAAGAAACCCCTCTGCTGCAGAGGAGAGCAGAGAGGGAGGGAGCAGCAGCATTCAGCAATTTAAGGGCAGTTTCTGAAGCAGGCATGAAGGGCAAGGGAGCGATGCTCAGGAATGCTGAGTAACCTGGTCTGATCTCCCAGGTGACCCTGCCTCGAGCAGGGGGTTGGAGCAGAGACTCGCCGAGGTCCTGCCAGCCTCGGCTGCTCTGTGATTTTAATGACTCTGAGGAACATCGTAACTCTCACTGCACCCAGCCCAGATCATGCATTTCACACAGGGAAGGAACAGTAAAACCTTGAACCAGGAAAAAAAAAAAAAGCAACTGAGCAAAATAGACAAAAAAGATCAGGAACCAGCGTGAATCATTCGGGAAGAGCCAACGGAACACAGGAACAGAGTCACCTACAGGAGCCCTTACAACGTGTCCCCGTGGTGGCCGGGAGCCTTAAGATCTGCAAAAATTAAAGCAGCTGAGGGTGGGATAGAGCGGTGCGGATTTCTCCAGAGAGGGATGAGCTCTGGTCAAGGCTGCCAGCAGCCCCAGTCCCTCCGCAGCTCTCGCCGGGAGCTCTGCCCTTGGTGCAGAGGAAAGGCCGGGATCTGGGATAGCAGGAGAGGGGAATCCCCGCGGACGGAGCATCCCGTGCCCCCCACGTCCCTCGCTGCTGCAGGCGGCTCTGTCCCGTGGGAGAGGGGCGAGCAGCCCCTCACCGGCCTGGGCTGAGCCGGGGGGCCACGGGACCCCTCAAGGGCAGGGGTCCCGCCACCACCCCTTCCCTGGGCAGCGTATGGGGGGAGCGAGCTGCAAACGAGCCCTGACGGGCAGGCCTGCGGGCGAGCCCGGGCGAGCAAACGCCCCCCGGAGCAAGGAGCGGCGGCCCCCACGCCTGGGGCGAACAGCCCACGGCGGGGGCAAGCACCGCGCCCCGGCCCCGGGCAGCGGCCCACCGAGCGGCCGAGCGCTCCCCGCCCGGCTCCGCCGCCCCTCACACGCGTGGGCCGCACCCGGC
>VXBU01009724.1:53713-68195 GCA_013400315.1 Bombycilla garrulus | reverse complement strand
GGGGGGGGACGTGCCTGCGGGGGTACGGAGCTGTTGCAAAATCACGCAGAATAGATTAGGTGTTGGAAAAGACCTCTGAGGTCAGCGAGTCCAACCTGTGATCGATAGTCACCTTGTCATCCAGACCATGGAGCTGAGTCTGTCCTTAAACAGCTCCAGGGACGGTGAGTTTGCCGCCTCCCTGGGCAGTCTGTTGCAATGTCTTCATGAAGAGGGTGGGCACAGAGAGAATTGAGGGTAAAAAAAAGCACATAGAGAAGACTATTCTTCGCCTCAGAGATTGGCCTCTAATTCAGCATTTATTCGTGCGGTTGGGGCAGTCTCTCGTTGTGCTTTACCCTGCATTCTAGGAGAATGGTCGGGCCCGCGGGTGGTATTGCTGAGGGAAGCCGGGAAGCCATTTTCCAGCGGGCGTTGGTGGTATAGTGGTTAGCATAGCTGCCTTCCAAGCAGTTGACCCGGGTTCGATTCCCGGCCAACGCAGATGAATTTTGTTGTTGGTGCATCACCTGCTCCTGAGGAGGCCAGGAGCTGTGCTGGATGACAAACCACAGCTTCTAGTCTGGTCCTCTGCTCCCTGCTGTGACACACCTTGTTTTAATGGACAGGTTTCTTCTCATGCCTGCTTCTCCCCACTACCATTTCCCGAGATTCATATGAGGGTGATGAAAAATGTTCATCCAGCACTAGCTCTTGGGGCCCTGGAGGACACTCTGCTTTCACCAGTGTATTTTCCCAGCTGAGGTGGCGCTGGGCTGGGTTCCTCACTTAGTACAGGAGCCAGATGAGAGGAACTTCCAGTGTTGCTGCTGCAGCTAGTTGCACCTAGCAAAACAAGCATGCTGTGGCACGGTAATGATGAAGGCTCACAATGCCCAGGTAGGCACCAAGGCATGAAGTGCACCNAGCATAGCTGCCTTCCAAGCAGTTGACCCGGGTTCGATTCCCGGCCAACGCAGCTTTATTTTCTTTCTCGTATTATCTTTTTTTTCCCCATTTCTCACCGGTCCGATCAGAATTGAGGTGCACCGGCTACACTTTGCCCACTTGAGCCCCGGCGAAAGGCGGGCCCCGGTCAGTGATGGAGCCCGTTACTCCTCCTCCCAAGTCGTGGTGAGGGCCCCGAGTCGTCAGGAGACGGCGGGGAAATAAATTAAAAAAAACCAAACCAATTAACAAAACCTTAAGCCTCCCCAAACCAAAAGAACAAAACAAACCAAAACAACAAGTAAAATAAACTGCCACAAAAGTCACCCGAAGGTGAAAAAATTAGGTGTTTCCGCCCGGGATCGAACCGGGGACCTTTCGCGTGTGAGGCGAACGTGATAACCGCTACACTACGGAAACCCGCCATGGGAGCGGTGTCCCGGCGGTGGCTCACGTTCCCGCCATGGCGGCTGAGGGGGCGCGGGGCTCCCTCACGGCAACCTCAAACTGAATCTCCCGCAAACCCCTACAAGCGCCGCGCTGGACTCCCAGTGATTATCATCAATGACTAATTGGAGTTCCCAGAGAGCCGCTGGTGTCAGGAGGCGGCTGAGGTGCGTGTACCGGGCAGTGTTTCGGGGGTCCCCTCAGAGACGATATGGCCCCACAGGGAGGTTCCCGCTGAAGGGGCGCAGGACGCTGCTGAAGAAATGTCTCTTTTCCCTAAGGCAGCTGCCACCAGATGTCGGTAGAATAGTGGCGACAGGGAGTGGAGCTCCCTGGAGAGCCGCCCGGGAGGGACAGGGCCCGCCTGGCCCAGGGGACAGGGGCTGGAAGAGGAAGGGCCTCCAAGGACAGACCTGTTGACAATCACAGATTCACAAGGTTTGAATCGGAAGGACTTTAAATCTCATCTCATTCCACTCCCTGCCATGAGCAGGGACGTCTTCGACAGGATGCTCCAAATCCCATCCATCCTGGCCTTGGACACTGCTGGGGATGCAGGGGATCTTCTTAGAAGGCATAAATTAATCATAAACCCAGATGAAAGCAAAAAGAACCTCACTTTTAATAACGCTTACTCTTAATAGAATTTACTTTAAATTTTACAATTTCATTTTACAATTATCTAGATGTTCTTTTGATTTTGGGCCAAAAGGGGGAGAGAAGAGATCAAATGTCCTTTAACTTCAGGGCTTCCTGTGCTTTATTGTGATCTGATTTATGATAAGGATTATACTGTTACATCCAAGCCCATGACAAACCCGATGTCTCAGGACTTGTTTGCTTCGTGTTGTTGTTAAACATCCTGGAATGAAATCCTCTTTGCCTGCAGCTGGCAGAGCCACAGAGAGGACTGGTTACAACCTTTGCACTGAGCATCAGCCGAGTGCGCTGGGGCAGAGCTGATCGATGGCTGGGGCCAAGGTCCCCTCCCTCGAGCAGGGGGAAGAGGATCTGTGAGTGACCCAAGACCGTTCACAGAAAGATTCAAACGCTTTGGGTTTTGTTTTCTTCTGCAGCCCTCTTTCAGCCTGGCGATGGGTGGAGAGAGGAGCCGCAGAACAGACAGCGCCAGCGAGGAAGCTTTGAAAGGTACCTGTGGGAGGCAGAGGCAGGAATTCCGTGCAAGGCGTCGTGCTGCCGGTGTGAACTCCCGAACCCGCCCGGATCCCGGTGGTGCCCTGTTCTGGCAGCGCTGGGCTCTCGGAGCCCTGCGACACAGCGGGTCGTGCTTCCTCCTCGTGTGGGCAGTGCTGCCTTTGGGGGCCCAGACAAAGCCCCCTCTTCCCGCTGGTTCCTTCTCGCTGGAATGGCTCCCGGGGATGCTCTGGCTTTTCTGACAAAGATCCGTCCTCAGGGACGGCTCAAACTTTGCCCGCAGGACAGAGATCCCGCAGCATTGTCCCTTCCAGACCCTGATCTGTCCCACTTCCTCCGCTCCCAGCACGTCCCACCCGTTTGGTGCTGCTGGCTGTGGGAGCCCCCTGTGCCTCACCCGCTTCCCGCGGACGGTCCCCAGAGCTCGAGAAAGGACTGTGGCAGGGAAAAAAAGAGCCCAGGGGCTCATTTGGAGGTGAAGGCTGGATATTCTGTTCTATTATCACCAGCATCTGCCCTTTCTGAGCGAGGAGCCCTCCCCCAGCCCTCACCAGCGGCCGCGCTCGGCTTTGTTTCCCTGACGCGCTGCGCTGGCTGCACAGGCCCCATCTCCCCTTTTCCTCCCTCCGCTCCCAAAGCCTGCGTGGCTGTTCCAAGAGGGGAGCTGGAAGCACCGTGGAGCAGGAGAGCTGACAATCAGGGCCGGGAGACAACGCTGCCGTGCACAATACCCCCCCAATTAGCCATTCATTTCTTCTGCCTCCGAAATGGGGAGCACAGCCCTTGTGCAGGGAGATAAAACAAGAACGGCTTCAATAGCAGTGATTTAAATTAGGTCAGGCTGGCTTTTGTGTGGCAGGGACCACACAATAGCTGTCACAGGACGGTGGAGGGGAGCAGCATAAAGGAAAAGAGGCCAGGCAAGTGGCACAGATGCTGGGAGTTGGTGGGTGCTGGGGGTAGCGGAGGGGCAGACACTCACCCAGCACGTGATGCTGAGGCATAAAAGGAGTGGCATGGTCAGCAGGGGACAGAGGGGTCACACTCTGCCTGGGCAGAAACGAGCTCTGCCACACCACAGCCATGTGCCCCTGGGAAATTGGTCTTTAACCATAACTGGTTCTGAGACAAAGGGGTGACGAGTTTTGGACCCCTCAGGACAAGAAGGATATTGAGGGAAGGGAACAGAGGGAAGGATATTGAGGGAAAGGGTCTGGAGCACCAGGAACAGCTGAGGGAACTGAGAGGGCTCAGCCTGGAGAAAAGGAGGCTCAGGGGGACCTTCCTGATGGTTGGGATGTCCTGTGCAGGGCCTGGAGTTGGACTGATGAGCCTTGGGGGACCCTTCCAACTCAGGGTATTCCATGATTCCATGACCTGAGCTGCAATCCCTCGCACTGCCCAATTTCTTCCTCCTCATAAGTTCCTAAAAAGTCCATACGTGGCCCGAACACCTGGTGTGCTGTGAAATCCTACACTGGCTTCTTTAGGGATGGGTGTGTTTGGGGAAATATCAGCAACTCCCTCAAAATGATCTCTTAACCGAGGTTCTCAAAGCCATTCGAGTTTCTGCCTTCAGAGAGAGGTCCTGGGGAGAGTTTTCCACGAGGATGTGAGCACTGGAGCATCTTCCCAGTTCTCCCTGCAGTTTCATTAATATCCTTATTGCTGTTTTTACAGTGGCAATGCAGATGTTCATGTTTATCTGGCCACGGGAGGACACGAGAGCAGCGTGCTCAGAGCTACCAGCTAGATCCTGATCTTTTCAGCAAGCTGTTGTCATCGTCTAAATGAATTTATCCAGCTAAATCCATATGCAAAGGAAGGGCAGGTAAGTTTAAAAATAAGAGTCCACCCCTTCAAATCTCCCAGGAATAAATGAATTTGGGTCTTTTGTGCCCCAGACTGGACTTTTACTGGTGCCACTTTGCTACACTTGGGCCAAAAATTAGGGAGGGAAATTGTGAGTGTGGAAAGATGGAAAGACATAATCAGCCACTTAATTCAGCCTTTTTTGGAAGGACAGCTTGATATTCTTTTGCAGTTGCAAGAAAAAGCTGTAAACAAAAATCAGTACTTAAGAAAAGTGTTCATTGTATTACAAAGTCATAATTTGCATGCTAAAATTGCAAGTGTTATCATTTCTGCTACTGATAGTAAAAAAGTAGGTGAGCCAAAGCACTGAGTGTGCCAGCCAGAGCCAAAAGGAGGAAACTAGGTTAAGCTAAAGTATCAGTTGTTCCTATTCCCCTTAATTTGTTTGTTTACACATGAATAATTTTTTTTTTTTTTTTAATACAAGACAGCTTAGAGCTACTCTGGGCCATCATCTCAATGGCCTACATAATTCCCAGGCTGATTTGAACACTGCTTCCTATGGGCACACACAAGCAGCGGAATATTCGGTGGCCACCAGCTGATATTGGAAAGACAGGCACTAAAAATAAGTTGTCCTTCTCTAACAGTAAGTGTAATTAAGCACTGAAATAGTGCCTGTTGTAGGGAGGTGGCCCCGAAGGCAGGGAGCCAAAACCAGACATGTTGCTAAAAGGTATGTTCCCTTCAGCAGATGGCCAGAGCTCTGATGCATGAGGCACCCAGTGAAATTATCCACCCAGTTCCTGTAGGAAGCCCGTCTGGAGCAACCATAATAGCCCTAATTTCTCTCAAAATACAAATATATGATTGCTAGTTTTCACTGCTTTGCAGCTGTACTATTTGGTGTATTTTTAGCCGTTGAGTTGTGAGAACACAACGAAAACAGCACCAGCCCACTTTCGTTTGCATTATGATTTACTTTCTAAAGCCCACACTGCAGTGGAGACTGGAGGTGCCCAGGTACCAAAAGCAGTTTAACTGTGGTAGCACAAAAATGTGCTGTCTGTCAGGGGGGTTATGTGGAATATTAGGAAGAGGTTATTGCCCCAGAGGGTGCTGAGCAGTGCCCAGGGATTGTGCACAGCCCCAAGGCTGCCAGAGCTCCAGGAGTGTTTGGACAACACTCTCTGTCCCTGCACAGAAGAGGCAGGAGTCCAGCTCTTGTTGACAGCTTAGGGGTGTGATCATTGTGGGTTCCAAACAAGAAGACATAAAAGTTACATCTGATTATGTTATTAGTGCACACATCCCCATATATAAATAAATCAGAAGGATACAATTATGTGTATATAGGTAAAGGTCGTTATTCTCCAGCAAATGGCATCATCTGGGATGCTCCTGAGTTGTGACTGTGTAAATCCCAGTATTCCTGAGATGGCCTCTATAACCTGAAATGCTCATTGGAGTCCTTCAGCTCTCCAACAACCCAAAATCCACTGCAGAAAATAATATGTTCTGCAGAAGATTGGTTCATTCCCTGAATATTTATTTGCTAGTTTGGGCTGGGGTATTTTTCTATTCTTATTATTACTATTATTTGTTTTGTTTATTTCTTCTCCTTTTATCAGCTCCAGCTGAGACAGGGGAGGGTGGGAGGAGGGTTTTGTTCCTCTGGAGATAACAGGAGGCTGTGCCTGTGCAGCCATGGTGACAAGATCCAGGGCGCTTTCTGGCTTCCAAGCAATTTGCTCCCCACCCCTGGCTCCCAAGTAAAAGTGGGGCAGAGAAAGAAAGGAGCTTTTGTTTCTCAAGTGCTTCAGCTGTTTCTTCTAATTAAGCGAAGAGCCCCAGTGCCTTCCCGCTCCCCAGCCGAAGGAGGATGGAGTTGGGGCAGAAGGAGAGCAGGAGGCTGTGGCAGCTCTCCTCCTTCCAGCTGCAGCCTGGCTGGGTGACCTGTGCCATCCCAGAGCCTCGGATTCCCTGGCTGCAGGGGGGAAGAAATGAGAGAGCCCGAGCCCAGCACGAGGCCAGATGGAAACGACCACCCTGCTGTTCAAGGTGTTATTATCGGTTTAGTGCAATATGTTCCCGGCTTCCCAGACATGCTGACTGTCAGCAAATTGCTCTTTCCTTCTCCAGCTTTCCCTGAACGCCATCCCCTTGTCTCTGAGATGCCGGCCCCTGCCCTAACAGCATTTCTCCAACCTCCCCAGTGTGCCTCTTTTTAACCCCTGCTGGCGTCACCGGGGTGAAGTGTCAGCAGCCAGGGATTGGGCAGGTGGCCTTGGCACAGCCAGGTGGGGTCTGTGGGACAAGGAGAGTGGGGTGGGCAGAGGGCAGAGCTGTGACAGCTGGGAACCTCCCAGCCCTTGCCCAGATCTGCAGCAGGGAACACAGACTGTTCCACAGCACTGAACAAATATGGCAAGGACTGCCAAGAGGAAAAGAGGGTGGAGATGTGGAGAGAGAGAGAAGAAAGAAGAATGTAGGGAATGGGAACACTCAGGAATCCAACAGCCCACAGACTCAAGGTCCAAGCCCTGGCTCAGCTCTGGAAGTTGCCCACCAAGGACTGAAGGAGGCCTCCAGGTCACGGCTGCTCCCGTGTGCCCACTGAACTCTGTCGGATCTCTTCAGCCTGGGATCTCACAGGGAGAAGTTTAGGGTTTCACTCAGAAACAGATGGTCTCCCTCTTGGGCCCCATCTGCCAGGCAACGCTGGAGCAGTTGGTCTCGGCAGTGCTGAGCAGAATCTTGTTTACTTTCCCCTCCCATCCCCAAGGTGATCGTGGGGCAACCCAGGTCTGCTGTTTGAGCCCAGATTTCTGGGAACAGCCAGGAACTCCGAGGTGCAGGAGTGTAACCCAAGAGCACGAGAGGGCACATGGCATTGGTGATCTCTGTCACCGTTCAGTGTTGGAGAGATGGAGCAGCACCTGGCAGCTGCCTCTTCCCCCCCCCTTGGGACACAAAGAGTCTCCATCCACCAGGATGCAGGGAAGTGTCTCCTGACAGCATTAAGCACACACAAAAATAGCAGGTGAGAGCAGCTCTCCTTGAGCCGCACCAGCCAAGATTGCTGCAGCATGCCTGATAAAAGAACTTTCCTTCTTTTCCTCCGGGTTCTGCTGCTGCAGCTCTGCGTCAAGGGCTGGAGGAGATCATCCGTCCATGCACCAGCCCGTGTTTTCCAGAGACCTCGGCCCCAGCAGCCAGAGCAGCGAGGTCCTGCTCTCCCGGGTTGCCAGGCTAGGCAGTCAGTGCTCTAATGGTGCTCGCTGAGCAGAGGGCACGGAGCAGCACTTTCTCCCTCCCCCGAGGGTTCCCATCCACAGAGGCTCCAGCCGGGATGCTGCGGGTGGCAGCTCTGCCCTAATCAGCCCCGAGGCTGGAAGTGGAAACTTTCTGCTTGCAGCCACTTAGTTTCATTAGAAGCATCACGAGAGAAAACGGGGCCTCAGGTGGGGCAGGGAGATGCAGGAGGTGGGGAGAGGGGTTTGCAGCCTGTTTGTCGTGGCACTTGGCATGGCAGCTTCAGCTGGAGAGGAAAAAGGGACAGAGCTGGAGCTGGGGCCTGTCACCCACCCTGGTCGGAGCTCAGAGGTCATGCAGCTGGCTAAAGTGATGGTTGCAGGATATATTATCCCTATCACTGAGAAGAATTTCCCCCCATGTCTAGACTAAACCTTGTTCAACACAAACATGGTACTGTTCAGAGGTGGAATATTAAGGGCTGGAGTCGCTGCCTAATCATGTATTGATTTCAGTGAGCTGAGCTCGATGAGAGGAGTCTGCCCAGCCTTGCTCCATCCCCCTCGTGCCCCAGGAGAATGTTTTGTGTGAGACTAAATGCCTCTGTAAGTGCCTCTCAGCTCCCTGCTCATTGAGAGCTGTTCTGCACACACACACTGGAGCAGGATCCTGGAATCACATTTCCTTTTGGCAAGAGGGATTTTGTCTACCTCAGTCTCCCTGGGCAGTGTGCACGGTGGGGCTGTCAGTTCTCCTTGGCAGGACTAAGAGTCCAGCCAGACAGGAATTGTGCCACCACTGGCAGCCCTCTACCCCTTGCCTCCCATTTCACTCATGTCCTCATCCAAGAGCAGAAATAAACTCAACTGCTTGGCTCTAAGCCTGATTTCCCTGCTTACATTTTTCACTAAGCCAGTTCAAATAAAGCAACACATTCAGGAATTGGACTTGATGATCAATGTGAGGCCCCTCCAACTCAGGATATTCTATAATCTGTGTACCCTGATGACTTTGGGAGAGCTTTGTGACAAGGACAGAGCTGGTATGATAAATAAGATGGGGAAAAGTGACCAGAAGAACAGAGCTCAGATTCCTGAAGTCTCATTCATGAAAAAGTATTGCCCCTTGTTCCTGGTTTGTGCCTCGTTTGTGAACACAGATGTTCTATTACTCCCACGTGGATGAGCAGTTGTTTTCATGTGAGCTCCTGTCCATCTCGCAGTAAAAGGGCTCATTTGTTGGCCTTGGAGATTGCAGCAGCAATAATCCTGTTTGGAGGCGCCCACGCAGTTCTGCAGGAGCTCTGCCCTGGGATGGAGAGGAGCCGGGTCAGGGCCTGCAGCAGCCAGGAGATGGAGCAGCTTGGCTCCTCAGCACGGAGCAGGAGCAGGCCGGGAGAGAAAGGCCGGGCCCTTACGGGGCTCTTGTCCCTGATGGAACAGATGTGGCAGCTGCTTTGTGCCACAGCCACTGCCGGTTTGCCGAGCGGCCAAAGGACTCCCCGGGCTGTGCCTCGGGCTGGCACATGGGGCCTTTCATTTTCCTCAAGGGCTCTCGAGGAAGAGCTCATTGTACCTGCTCAGAATTAATTCTGCCAGTCCCCAGCCTGCTCGTGGAACTCCCCGTGCTGGAGTTCAAGAGATGCCTTTCATTTTTTTCCTTCTGTCTGGGACAATTGATATCCTGGGAGGGAGCTGCATTGACAGCCAGGACCTGATCCTAGTGAACCACACGCAGACCTGACTCAGAGCCTCCAGGAACTGGATTTTCCAAATCTCCCTGCAGCCGCTGCTGGCTGACAGCTTTGTCCCGTTCCCTGGTTGCACAGCCCTTGTTCCTCCAAGCTCAAGGATCCCCCTTTGTGCCCCATCCGCTGGAAGTGCTGTTCTGTTTGGGGCTACCTCAGAACTGCTGGCACAACAGAGCTGTTTTGGTTCTGGCTGAGCACTCAGCATCTGAGCTCTCATGTGGTTGGAGCCCATTTTTTTGCAAGAATGAAAACAGTGGATTAATGAGCTGCTTGTGGCTAATGTGCAGGGTTTCTCAGAACTGGTGCTATTAGAGCCCAGCGTCATGTAGGAGGTAAATGGCAGCACACGGTGAATAAAGCAGTGATATAATAGGTTTAAGTAGTCCATTTCCCTTTGGAGTGTTACTGATAACAGGCCCAAATGCATACAAGACCATTCCCTTAATGAATAAGACTGCTCTCTAGCAGAGCACGCGCTGCAGCGCCTCACAAGGGGTTTATTTTTCATCATTTTAGTCCAAAACAAGGCTTGGGTGTCTGAGTTGGAGTGGGGTGCAGGGAGGACTATAAACATGGTCTGGCTGCTCCACAGGAGCCACGTCCTTATCGCAGTGTGCTGGCCCTGGATGTGAACACAGGAAGATACTCAGGACAGGTCACAGAGGTGGATAAAGAAAAGGCTTCTCCCACACGCAGTTTTGTAGCTTCCAGCAATCTCTGGGGTCTGCTTGGATGCTGCATCCCAGCTATTAACTTTAATCATCACTGATAGACCAAACCTCCATAATCTTGTCTAAAACCTTTTGAACCTATTTATATTTTCAGGCTACAAGGTATCCTGTGGCAAACGAGCTCCAAAATTTAATTATGTGCTGTGTGAAAAAGCAATTCTTTTTGTTTGTTTTAAACTGGGCTGGTAATTTCACTGGGGCACTGACTCCTTGAGTTGTGAGAAACAGCATCTAAAATACCTGAGGGAAGTAGAATCCCAGATTTTATTGGAAGGGCATGTGATTATGACTTCTATGTGTTAAAAGCACTTCTGAAATGGAACACAGGTTCTACTTTTAATGCTTATGGAAATATTGCCTCCAGTGCTCTTGTTTGCTCTTCAGCTTGTTTTTATTTATTTAATTTTTTCCCCTTAACCTCTCTTTACAAGCTACCCTAGTCCCTGACAGATCCAGTTCTCAAGCTCCTTGTTTACTCTGTTTGCATGGGCTTTGTTTTTTACAATATTCTCCTTTTAAGTGCTGCAGCAGCCGAGAGTCTCTTGCGGGAGCTGTGAGCAAAGCCCCACCAAGGACAGGCACACGCCTCAGAGCGACCTCTTCCTCCTCATTACGTTTGTGATGGTCTCGGTGTCAGCAGTTCAAGCACAGGCACACGGGGCTCAATGCAGCACCAGATAAAGGCAGGAGAGACATCCCCGCTCCCCCGAGGCACGAGCGACTCTGCCGCGCCTTGATTGTGCGTTTGGCAGACACCTCATTAAAAGTGGGTTATTCCACACAAACATCCCCTTGTCCTTTCGCAGGCGTAATCTGAGCGTGGAGGGAGAGCTCAGCCCCACAGCGGCGTATCTGAGTCTGTGCAGACCTTGACTCTAACGAGCTGCTCTTGTTTGTAGCCTTCTCTGCCCTTCCTGGAGTTGTACTTTCGTGGTGTATCCCTAAATTACACCGTCTCACAGGCAGTTTTGATCGTGCCTCCAGCTACAAGAGTGAAAATTAACATTACCCAAAGCAAACACAGGACACTCCTCTTGCAAATCCTTTGGTCTTTGTCCAAAGAACATTTCTCCTCAGTCTCCTGCATGAAATGTTCCAATGTAAAACTAACAGGTAGAGGAACCAGACTCTGAATCTTTCCCTTCCCATCATGTAAGTGGTTCGGTGGAAGGTGTCCCTGCCTGTGGCAGGGGATGGAACTGGGTGATTTAAAGGGCCCCTTCCAACCCAAACCATTCTGTGATCCTGCAGCCCCCTCCTGCTGTGCTCAAAGCTGTGGTTCTGAATACTCTGCACTGCAGAGGGCTTTGCAGAGACTGCCCGGGCCTCAGTTACCCTTTGCACTGGACGGTTTGTTGGTAGATTTGGCAGTACTGAGTTAAGAGCTGGGCTCAGTGATATCAGAGGTCTTTCCCAACTTAAACCTGCGAGCGTTTCTCTGGTGAGTGTGCAAGCAGGCGGGGATTACAGAGGGGCTGCGGGAGCTCAGAGCGAGGTTCCTGCAGGTGGCACGGGAGGGGCTGGAGGGAGGTGTGAGGAGCTGCTGTGCTGGAGGCCGCCCCGCCTGCAGCAGTGTGGGCAGAACTGAGCTGCATGTGCAGGGAAAGGCTTTGGGGGAGGGAGAGGAGATGGTCTACGGGGGAGCTCTGCAAAGGATCCAGGTAGGCTGTGGTGGAAAGCTTCCATCGAGGCCTCTGTGATGACAAGAGACTTTTCAAACACACCTCAGGAAAGGGTCTCACACGTGTCCTCGTGTGCAGAGCTGCCAGGGAGCCTCTCTGCTCCAGAGCTGTTGCTCCGTTGGTGCTGCGGTTTTGCTCGGAGGGGTGTGTGTGTGCGGATAGGGCTGGGTGTGCAGCTGGGAGGGCTGAGCCAAAGGCAGCTCACAGCTCGGGGAGCTGAGCACGCCCCGCAGGGCTCTGCCCGGTCCCTCCGCCAGGAACGTCACCGAATTCCACGCGGGTCCTTTCTATTCCGGGTGCTTCTCCGCACATTTTGCTCCCGTCTTCTGTCCGGCTGGCATCAGGCCCTCGGGACCAAACCGCGGCTCTCCCGCACTTGTTGAGGAGCATCGGCAGGAGGGGGAGCGGTTCCCTTGGAAACCTCTGGATGCCCAGCAACAAGTCGCTGACAGCTGCCATGTGACCAGGTGCATTAATCAGAAATGTTGTATGAATCAGGTCAGATGGGGCCAAAGTCCAGCGCGCTCCCCCTCTGCTCCACTGCTAATTACTGAGCCGCCAGGGCTGCTCCGAGTACAGGGTGGAAAACAACTCAAAATAATTAAATCAAACACTGACCTTTCTTGTCGTGGATTCTAAGTTCATCCCAGATTTTTTCCATGAAAAAAATCTGTCCGATTCCCTCTTCCACTGAAACAATTCTTGAATGCAAATGAGTGAGGCAGAGGAGTCTCCCAAGGTGGAAAAGCCAGGGAGAATGGATGTGTCATGGACACAGAGAGTTCCCAGCTCTCTGTTCAAAAGAAGCCTAACATTTCAAATGAATCTTTTGAATAAGTAGATCAGGCTTGAGAAACTTTGGGCTGGACAGGTACACCTTGTGTTCATCATTTGGATCCCTTTGAAAATCGTATTTCTGAAGTCTCGACCGAATTTGCTGGCCAGCACAACCATTTAGAATGCAGGGAAAGGACTTGAGTCCAAAGTCCTGCCCAACATCCCTAAAAGAAGAGGCTGCAGCTCTCGGGAATTCAGGCAGTGCCTGTGCATGTCTCATCCCTTGGGAGCTGCTGCAAAATGGCTGTTCTTTGTAGACACAGAGAACTGGAGCCCCTCTGCTCTGGAGCCGGGCTGGGAGAACTGCGGGTGCTCCCTTACTCTGGGTTTCCTCTCTGGTAGGATCTTACCAAGGAATTAGGTATCCACGGACTCGGGCACCCTCAGCATTTTCCTTAAGATATTCTTTACAGCTTCAGCTCTCGTTCTTTTCATATTTCCCCCTGGACAAAGTGAGAGCAATGGCTTCCAGATTTGTCTCCTGAAGGCAAATCTCTCGCAGATGCACGTTCAAGGTCAGGCACCAGCAAGGCTGTACCGTCTGCTCTTACCCCAGCACCAATCTCCATTCTTTGTGCTGTGACTAATTCATGGCAAGGTCATCAGGTCCTGCCAGGCTCATGTCCTGCTGCAGGGTTTGAGCCTCTCAGGCTGTTCACTGATTTGTGTCACACACAGGTACATTCTGCCCTAGCCCAGCTTTTATCTCAGGCAAAACAACGCTGTCGCTGTGGCTGGGCAGGGCCTGGGCTGGCGTCAGCCAGGCAAAGGATTTGGCCCGTGATCCGTGGTACTGGGGAAAACAAACAAACAGAAAGAGTTGGAATCAGAGCACCTGGCTTTATTGTAATTGCTCTGTAATCTGAATAGCATCCAGTGCCACTTGAAAATGGGCTTCTTCATGTCATCTGCTCTTACTTATGGGTCTTAAGAGCCCCATATTTACCTGCAGGGATCCATTTATAGCAGCAATTTCCCAAATCAGAGCTTTAACTCTTCAACCAAGCCTCCAACTCTGGACCACTTTGATTTCTATCAAATTAATGTTGCCACCAATTATTATTTTTCCTTTGGTATCGTGGTAACACATCACAGGCATAGGATATACCAGAAGACAAAGCTTTACTCAGCAGACCGACCATCCAGGGAAACTTAGGGCAGTCTTGAAAAATTGGTGCCTGCAACCTGTGTATTTTCTGTCTTAGAGGTGCAACTCAAACCCATCCCTGCTGAGACCTCCGGTCAAACCCAGGAACAAGAGTGTTTTCTGGAGGTGAGGGTTAGGAAATGAATTTGTTCTCAGTGCTGTGCTCCTTGGCACACGTGAGGGAATAGCTGTTTGATCTCCTTGCTCTGGAAGCAGGAGAGGTCCAAACGGATTCCATGTATTCAGATCTGAGCTGTCTTTCAGTTTGGTGTGTCTGGGAAGAAATGGAGGCTTGGGGTTTGTGCCAGCCCTGAAAACAGGACGATAAGGGCTGAAGCTTGGCTTGTCCACTGGAGTGGGAAAGCAGAGGGTACGAGCCCCCAGGCCGAGGGACACTGCGGCACCATGGAGAGGACAGGCTGGTGGCATTCGGTCCTGGGGAATCCGGAGCGAGTGGGCGCCCAAAGCAAAGGTTCCGCGCTCCCGCCGGAGCCGGGCGGGCTGTTCCGGCGGGCCGTCCCCGCTGCTGCCCGTCCCGGGGAGAGCTCGGGGCGCGCTCCGCGGCGCTGCCCCGTTTGCCGGCTCGCTGCTCCCGGCCGGACCTGTTGCCGAGTGCCCGAGCGCCGCCGAGACTCTTACACTGAAGGCGGGCGGTCCCATGATGTAATGCTGCCGCAGCTGCCCGGAGCGGCCGCTGCTGTTGGCCGAGGCGCGGAGTCCCCGCCCGGGCGCTCCG
>VXBU01009724.1:34699-52458 GCA_013400315.1 Bombycilla garrulus | reverse complement strand
CGGGTGCCGGCAGGACCCTCCCGGGACATCAGCGGGGCAGCGCTGGACCGGGGCCAGGGTGAGTCCAGCCCGGAGGGGTCTCTGCGGGAGAGGGGAGGCAGGAGCGCGGCCGAGGGGAGCGGCACAGCCCGCTCACCTGCCCGGGTGCCCGGTGATGCCCGGGGCGCGTCCCCGTCCAGCCCTGCCCGACACGGACGCACCGGGGCCGGGAGCCGTCCCGCTGCCCCGGGAACGGCACTCGGGCTCTGGCTGAGAGCCCAGGGCTGCGTGAGGTGGGAAGGGACGGTGGGATGGATGCGTTTTGCAAACGTCCCCGCCAGCCTCAGGTAAGACACGCTCACAGCCCCGGGTAGGGCAGGGAATAAAAGCATTGGGGAAGCACGGAATGATGACATGAATCGAAACGTAACCTGCACTGCCCATCTACTCAACATCAAAGCCTTATGCTGGAAAACCTAACACCCTTGTTTTGCAAATGTGTCTGACCGGTAGCTCATGTGTAAAGTTGCTCCTGAAATTCCCCAGTTTGTAGGAGAAACAGGACATTTCACCAAGATACTGTTGGCAGATGATGCTTCATGAACAGTTATTTGAAATTATTTTTCCTCCATGGCTGATTCTGTCTGACTGCTCAAAATCTGCCTTGCAGTAGTGGCACACTTTGGGTCCATTGACAGGTTGCGTTGTTTTGAAGTGCTTGATGGCTAAATCAGAGTGGTTATTTTTCCCAAAAAAATCCAGAGGAAAAAATTAAAAATTGAGTGTGATCAATTAAACAAAGTGGTTGGCTTTTGTTTTTAATTTAGACAAAATTAAAACAACAAAGTATTTATCTCTGGCTCAAGCTGAAATCAAACATTTTTTTTCTCTTTAGATTATTAAACCAAGGATCTAATATAGAAAATAAAAAAGATAAAATGTTAGTGTTTGAGCACTTTGGAAATTAAGCATTTCACAGAGCTATTGGCAGCTGAGGTGATTTGCTGCATTTGTTTTATCTCCATTTTTGGAAGCTGGGATATTCCCTGAATGAATCCCTGTTCACTGGAAAATCTCCCCCAGTTCTGCTAAATGTGTGTTTAAACACTTTGTTGAACAGAGGCTCAAGGTGATTTAATCCAGGCTTAGCCTGGCCACATCTGTCCTTACACTTGTATTTTCCTGAGTGATGTTGGTCTCTGAGAGGAAAAGGAAACAAGCTGTTCTCCATTTTAAGGAAACTCCTATTTGTTATTTCAGAATTAAATATTTTGGGGGGAAAAAAAAGGAAGAAAAACTCTTGAAAAGAAAGTTATTTCCTTTCAGGCCTTGAATATCCACACAGCCTTTAGACATATTTTATAGACATTGAACAAAGTAAGGGTGGCAATGTTTCCCTATGGAACTGGAGTGGAGAGATATCTTTGTTATCTCTCTGTAAATCTTTTAACATCTCCCATCAGTTCTGTGTGCACACAGTGGCTCTGATCTGTCCTCAACCTGCTGAGGTTCAGTCTGGGCAGTGCCTTGTCTCTGCCAACACCAATATCGGGCTTTTCCCTTTGAAGTTCAGCTGTGAAATAAGGGGAAAACCGCATATTCTTCACCTCCTGCCCCAAAAAGCCATGTAGAAGAAGCCAGAAAATTATATTGCACCAAATACCTATTCTTGCTTTTACGGGTTTATCTCCACATTCTGGGAAATTGCCTAATCAGATTTCATATTTAATATAAAAAATAGTAGGACAGATGATATCATATCCTCAAAGCTAACTAAATTTTGTATTGTGCAGTCTTGCTTAATCAAAGTTTCATTTCCATTTGTTTAGGGCATATTTTGTCACTTTTTTTTACTGGCAATTTTCTGTAGATCTCATAGATGGATCCAACCCAGAGGTCTCTGAAGAACAGGGGACTCAGGGTAAGGTCTGAACTTAATTCAATTTAATTCCTGACCCTTCAAGTATTCTTCAAAATGAGTAAACTGGAAATCAGTCTGGCAGGAGGGTCCCACGTCACCTTCTGGAAGGAACTATTTGAGGTTGTGCTAGAAATAAACACCATACAGACACGCAGGTTTTTGTTGTTTAAAATTCAATAGAAATAAAGCCTGTTAAAGGCAGGATCCTCGCTGCCCTCTCCCCCTCCCACCACACAGACAATGTTCCAGGCTCCTGGCTCTGTGTGCCTTGCACAAATATTTGTCTGTGTGTCGCTGCCACTCCACTGCAATCGTGGCATCTGGTAGTAGCTGGGAGACTGGGAGGTGCTTGGGAATCTCCACGGGAAAAGAGAGTGGATTTCAGACGCAAGATCTGCGCCAGCTTTGGAGCCTGGGCAAACAGGCGATGCCGTGCCTTTGGCAGGGGTCTGTCCTGCCCCAGAACCTGCAGCGGGTTCTCTGCAGCCTCTCCCAGGCAGGGCACTCGGGCTGTGCCGAGCCCAGCCCTGCTCTGGGGCACCCCCGGCCCTGGGGACACAGCACCCGCCCCGGCCCTGCAGGCTCCAGGCCCAGAGTGAGCTCTCAGGGAAGTCTGAGCAAAGGGTTTGGTTCTTCTGCTCACCCAAATCACAGAATCACAGCACGGTTTGGGTTGGAAGGGACCTTAGAGCTCCCTGGGACATGGAAATTGTGTTCTGTGTGTTCAGCACTTAAAGATTCCGACTCTGGGACTCTGGCTTGGGGCTTTAGGAAGGGCAAAGAAAAGATCTTTCGTGGCACAGACTGTGGCTCTGCAGCTGAACACATGGACCTGCAGCCAGCCAGCAAACCCTGCATGTCCTCGAGGAGGACTTGGCCTTTTGATGTATTTTAATTTGGAGGCTCAGAATTTTTCATAAACCTACAGTAATTTACACAATATCAAACCCTACTTCAGGAGAATACAAATGCACTTGCACAAACTTCAGCACTGAGCTCCCCCAGGAATCAAACTGAAGTCAAGCACTTGGCTGCACTGAGGATTAAAGGATGTTTCCATAATGTTATGCAAAGATCTTCTCTTTATCCTGTGTTACTTAAGGCTGTACATTCTTCCCAAGTCATGTTCAGAAATACAGCTCCCTCCCCTGTGATTTTCCAAAGCGTTTCAGTGTTTTCAGGTGCCCAGCATGACATATTCCAATTAATCCTGATTTTCAGGGACTTCTAAGCACCTGCCTCTTGTAATCGGTCCCTTTTAGAGTGTCTCAGACACAAATATAAGGTGTCCAAAATTGCTAACTTCTTTTGAAAATCCAGAGCCACGATGAACAGTCCACCTACAAGATTCCAGCCCAGGTGAAAATTGCATGGATTCAAGCCCCCCAAAATCAGAGGCAATAGTCAGCACCTGCTCTCGTGGGATGACAATGCACCCTGCCATTAGAGCAAAGTTTCTCTTAGAAAGGAGAAAATTGCACCATTCCCAGTGAGAACAAGCACAAATCTTTTCAGTTCAGCTCACAAAATTATTAATGTTGTGGTCTGTAATTCTGGCTAATCAAATATTCCGTTGCTCCGCATTGCCAGTCGAATGTTGGTGGACAAATCAATGCCACGAAGAGATGGAAAACTTTGCTGAGTTCCTCCCCTCAGAGCAGGATCCCCATCTGGAGGGCACAGGCTCCAGCAAAGCGCCGTGCTTTGGATCAGACCTTGCATGGATCAGGAGCAATCGGAATTTCTTTGGAGTTTGACCAGCTCCTCCTTGGCCCTGCCTGAGCCACAGCGAGACCAGAAACAAACTAAGAAAAGGCAGTGGTTTGCCTGATTTTCGCTATCCTAATGTGCAACCTAAAGCCATTCCTAAATGAGGCATCTCAGATCCCTTGTCCATAGAGACAGACTTTGTGATCCCCATTTCCAGGGGACCAGAAAACCAAATTCAGTGATATTTGTAAAGCTCTGGTGATCTGAGAGCAAATGGAACCAGAGAACAGAAAAAGGTGATTATCCTGTCAGGTTTGGCCTGGGAGGAAGATTATCTATCTATCTTGCCAGACCTATTTATCGTCTGATTTTCTCCTGGCTTAGGTTTTATCACCTCTCTAATCCTCCCCATCTAATTCAGACAACATTTTATCTTGGCAGTTCTCACCCTGTGCTGACGAAGGTGGGCTCGGAGCTCTGGGCAGGTTTTACGTGACCTCACGAGGGGCTGCACAGGTGGGTGGAATATTAATTGGCAGCTAATGAGTTCACAACTCTCAAAAATAAATGAGCTGGTATATTTTTATAGAAGAGAAGTGTTATATCTTTCTGCTGGTCTGTCAGTGAGGGAATGGGTTTGTAAGAACTCCTTTTCCGAATTTTTTTGAAGAATGGACTCATTCCAAGTAACACATGAATCTAAATGTGTGTGTGTATCTATACCTGTTGTACAATGTGTATTTAAGTGGATGTGCTGTATGAAATTGGTTTCTGGGATGGGAAGCACTGGGATGCATAATTTGAATCCAGCAGGACTCAAAGATAAATTTGAGGCAGATGATTTTTGAGTATTGCTCATGATTTGAACCCACTCAGAGAAAACAATGAAATTCCAGGGCTCCCAGTCCCTCACAGGATTCCAGACCCAACTGCCAGTGAGATGGAGATTTCTCTGGATACCACAGCCCTTTTCCTTTTCCCTTTTCATCCCCAATCCACGGGCACTTTCCCCACCTTGCTGCTGGTGAATGCATTAGGGGCTAAACTTTATCATGTCCGCAGCAGTTCCTGGAACAGCTGCAAGCTGAGCACTCGGTTAGGGACGGCCAGGAGGCTGGGAGAGATGATTACTTCAGGCAGTGTCCGTGGAACATGCCAGGGTTCCTAAGGCACAGCCTAATGCAGGACTTAGGATGCTGAACAGACTCCCATTACAGGGCCAGCCATCTCCACTCTTCCACACGGAGAGAGCTCCTCGTTAACATGCACACCAATGGCTCCAGAACACAGCAGCCCAGTCGGGGCTCATTAAGGGCAAAATCATTCCAAGGGACATTGTTTCAGAAAGGAAAGAATTTGATTTCTCTCTGGGTTGGGGTTGAGTTGCAAAGAGCCTGGGGATTTTGCTCAGGGTTGTGTTGGAAGCTGTCTTGGAGCGTGGAGCTCGGCTGTGCCAGAGGCTGTGTGGGGTCACCTTGAGAGGGACCCACGACATCTGCCCCAGAGGGGCCCTGGCTCACAGCAGGGGCACATTAAAATAAATCTTTGTTAAAAGTCTATGTGTCCCACGAGAATCAGCAGCTGAGGTGGGAATTGCTCAGGCACGAGCTACAGGCTCTGCTTGGCTTTTGAGAGCAGGAGGGGAAGTTGTGATGAGGAAATCTCAGCCCACTTTTATCAGCAGGTATTAAAAACCCCCTAAGAATTATCATTAATAGATACAAATGAGTCACTGCACAGCTGAAGTGTCGACTTTCTTGTGTTTACCATGGAACAATCCACTAGAACATACAAGACGTCCAATGCTTTAGTAATACACTGCAAATAAACATCTAATTATCAGTCTGAGAGGGGAAGGACTAAAAAGCAACAAGGATGAAGCCATTTGTCATCCCAGTTTGATTTCCTGTACAGAGTCCTGCACTAAGTGTACTGGCAGCTCTCCTCTGCCGTGTGTGCCATCGCTCCTCGGGAATAACTCTGATGCCTGTTCATTCAAAGCTCAGCTCTATTTTAAAAATCTACTCCCTCTGAAAGGGCTGTCTTTAAAAAAAACCAAAAAATTGTACAGGAAAAAGGACAAAATTGCTTCTCAACAAAGGGGCCTATCAACAGCCTGTCAATAATGTGCCAAAGGCCAGAACCTGCCTTTCAAAGAGGCTCTGAAGCCTGGACGTGTACTTTGAGAGCAATTAAGGGATGTAAGCAACATGATGATTATCTCATGGGTGACATTTTCATCGGCTCTTTGGGAAAAGGAGAGATGGGCCTGAGATGGCTGTGATCAATGCTCATCCCAGTCCTGCGGAAATGGCAGGAAAACATGTGGTAGATGGGCCTGGAAATCAAAATGCACAAGGAAAGGAAGGGTGGGAGGAAGAGGTGATGAAGGCAGAAGGGTTTTAAATCATAGAAGCTGAAAGAATGAGTTACATGAGAAGGAGAGAACCTGAGAAATGTGAGTGGGAACCTGTGACTCTTCCATCTCAGGCCCTGTGTCTTCCACCTCCTCACTTATCAGGGCACAGCTGCATCCCGAGCCTGAGGAAAGGGGAACAGAACATTCCCAGGGACTGAGGTGATGCCTCAGGGCTGACGTGTGCTTGGTCACTGTGCACTGTGCACAGAGCCACCGAGTGCAACCATGAACCACTCCATCAGATCCTTCCTTTCCTCCCTTCCCTTCCCTCCCTCCCACGGGGCAGAGGGAGCTGGAGGGACACGAGGGGTGCAGACAGGACCCAGGTGGGGGCCTCAGCCAGAGCCTCACTGCTTGGGACAGCGCCTGAGGGGCGAGAGGAGCCCGCACTGGGAGAGCAGAGCCCACACGGACTCTGCTGCCGGCACCAGGACAGGAGCCAAGCAGAAGCTCAGATGTTGCACATACCCAGCTGTTCTGGAGCTAGGCAAACTGTTTCGTGGAAAACACATCTGCAGAAGCACATTTGGCTGCAGAATTTCCCCAGTTTGCTGAATTTCTTGTTTAGGAAAACAAACTTAATTGCAGCAGAACAAAATGTTGCTTAATTTGCTATAAAAATCTCCTTCCTACATTTTATTTTATGAAAAGAATTAGAAATGTTAATGTTGAGTGAAATAAATGATTTTTTAAATGTTTGGAAATCTCCCTTGTCCCAAAAGATCCTATTATATTCCCAGCTCCTCTGTGCACAGAGGAGCACATATCCAAATCTCTGTGTGCATCCCCACAAGTGTGCACTCACATCCTGGGCAAACAGTTCCAGGCAGCTCTGACAGGCATAAGCTGCTCTGCATTCTCCAGGAGTGCCTCTCGAAGAGGATCTTAATAATAAAAATAATGTTATGTTACTAGTTAAACACTGGGAATAATTCCTCCATCACAGGCAAACTGTGCTGAAGCTGGGAACGAACCCACACGTTCCCGGGAGGAATCCCCAGGGTCCCAGCAGGATGCATTAACAGCACGTCTCTCCAGTGAGCCGTGATGGGAAGAGCACGGAGCAAAAAAAAAAGGTAAAGTGGTTAAAAACAACTTGTATTTTTAGAGCCCAGTCTCCCACAGAAATCTTCCGAGATGCTGAGCTCTCCGCTTCTGATTTGCAAGGAATAATAGTTTGGAAGCCCAGCTGAGACTCCTGGGCTGTAAATTCCCTGTAATGTTTTTCTCCAGACCCATTTGCTGTCCTGCTAATTAATCCAGGTAATGGCTGGGTTGTTTTTTTCCCTTCAGCAGCAGTTTTCCTTTTTGTTAACACGAACAGAGAGAGCCGAAGAACCGATCTCTCGAAGGATCCCGGCTGGCAGCAATATCACCATCTGACTGAAGAGAACTCAGCCGCACGCATAATCCTCGGGAAAATTCATCTCCACCCTCCCGCAGACCCCGGTGAGAGCCCTTGAAGTGGTAATTAAAGTCTATTGAGTGGCAACTGCACCTGTTTAGAGAGGAGAGTGCGGGTAAGAGGTGCACAAAGGGAGATGAGCAGCGGAGAGAGGAACTGCTGGAGGTGGGGAGGAAGAGGAGTGGGAAGAACGGGGAAGAAAGTGTTTGTTGGTTTGCTGAAGTCGATCCAATCAGTTGCGCATTTCCATCCTGCCCTAGATTTGCTCCCTCCCCGCTTTCGCAGCCGCTGATGGAAGCTCCGGGGGTTCCCCCCAGCCCAGTCCAGTCCAGACCAGTCCAGCCCTGCCCGCCCCAGTCCAGTCCGGCCCAGCCCCGCTGCTCCCGTGCTGTAAATCCGCAGCTCCGCGCGGTCCCTGCGGACTCGCAGCCCCGTCCCACGGACGCTCCTCAGCAGCCCCGGCTCCCCGGGCTGTGCCGGCTGCTGTTCCTCTGCCCCTGGACAGAGCAGGTCCCTGTGTCACAGCCTCGCCCCCGCAGCACCGCGGGAGGAACCGCAGCGTTCCGGGGTTCTGGCAGATGGGGCTGGGCAGAGTCCAGGCAGGAACAGAGGGAGATGGAAGGGACTGGAGTGGGACAGTGCCTGTTCAAGTATAGATGTGCTGGCTTTGCCCACGTCCGTGGCTCCCAGGTGTTCTGACTCAGTGTCACCTCAGATGGCCCCATGGTCTGTAGGAGAGGCCATGCAAACTACACTTATCCATACATTTTACTCTTGGATTTTTACAATGGCCAGAGAGCCAGAGACCACTGCTGCAGAGTGATCTAGGTGCAGGCTCCAGGGAAATTTTCATTCTGAGACCCATGGCTCGATCACAGAATTCCTGGCTCCTTCTGCCACAATCCCAGTGTGACCTTGGGTGGCGGCAAACAGGGCCCCAGGCTCTTTGCCTGACAGATGAGGCTCTCAAACCTTAGTCAAAGACCCCTGCAAAAGCTTTTTATTATAGGAGTAAATAATCACACCTCATACTATACACAGGCACTACTGATATCCCCTCATCCAACCCCAAAATCCACTGTTTTAGGTGGCACTAGAACAGTAATGTGGGCTTTGTCCCTTGTCCCTGCAATTCCACGTGTGCCCCAGAACCAACTGGGCTGAACCAGGGAGAGAACAGGAGGGACAGAGGTTCATCCCCAGAGCACCCCGAGGCTGAGCTGAGCAAACGAGTCAGGCAGAAGAATTCCACCAGTGCTGGCAAATTTTTCTCTCTCACTGGACTTGCTGGCAGCCAGTCCCCTGTGAATCCCTGACCTTCACACTCCACAGGCTGCCTGGGATGGCTCACAGAAACCACAGGAGTTTTTTTCCTGCTCCTGATTGTCAGAGCACACAACAATTCTGGTGTGAATGTTGTTGCATCTGCTTTGGACAAGTCCTGTCAGCAGCACCTCTGCAGCCTCCCAAAGCTGTGCCAGGACATGCTTTGGTGTGAATGAGGATAGGGAAGGATTTGCACTGAGAGAGTCCCAGAATCCCAAAGGGTTTGGGCTGCAAGGACCATAAAGGCCATCCAGTGCCACCGCTGCCATGGGCAGGGACACCTCCCTGTCCCCAGCTGCTCCAGGCCCCGCCCAGTCCCATGGACTGTTCCAGGTGGGATTTGAAGTTAGTTGTGTGTCTGATCCAGGCATCTGGCTACAGTTTGTGGAGACAGACGGACATCCTGGACAACAGGAGAACCTGCCAGGCAAGTCCTGTCCCAGGGTGAGGAACCGTTGTGCCGACTGGGCAGGGAGGCTGCATGACAACCCTGAAAGCCCAACTGCCATAGAATCATCCCAAAAATACCCTCCCTGTCTCTTCCACTCCAGTCCTGTGCATAATCAACTCATGGGGTGGAAGGGCACCATGTGATAACTCGCCTTGTTTCTGCCTTTTGACTCCCAAACACTCCTCTCTCATTTTTCCCTTTTAGCCCTCCTGTCCCTTGACCCTTTTCTCTCTCCACCTTCCCTCTGACTGCTGAGCAGCTTTTTGACTTTTTCATCAATAAGTTTAAAGAGCATTTGAACCGCTCTGGTCCCCTTTCTCTCCTCCTTCCAGTTCCAAATCAGGCAAGCTCATCGATCAGAGGAGCTCGGGAAATATCTGGTGTTTTGTTGTCAGGCTGATAATAACATTGCAGTTGTGAATGGGCTGCTGCAGGCCTGATCATGGACACCTGCAGGGTTTGTTTAATTGCATTTAATGACAAATCCTATACAGAGGAGCATTGCCAGAGAGATTTATTATCTGCCAAAGGGGCAAAGCACAACAGCTCAAAATATAATTTGCACTGAGCATTTTTCCCCCTGCCTCTCTTTAAAGCACGGTAATAAATGACAAATCGGGTAAAGTGGGAGACACGGGGCTGGGGAGGAGGTGGGGGGCAGAGGACAGAGATTGAAACCAAAGGAAATAACAGCAATAAGGCCACATTGTTCTCTCTGCCCTCCCTGTGGTCTGGTGGAGAGGAAATTCTGTTTGTTTAATTTACAGCCTGGAAGTGCAGCTGGGGATCTCTTGTGATGAGCCTGCTCGGAGATAGCTGGAGGCCAAGAGTCCCCACTCTTTGCAGACAGGCTTTTTCCCCCTGCTCTGCAGCTAAGTTTAGCTGCCAGCCACAGAAACAATTACTGAGGAGCCTCCCAGGGCCGGGGAGAGGGGCCAGGTCCAGCTGCCAGCAGTACAAGGAGCCTCGTCCCTGAAATCTCTGGGATAAACAGGAGTGGCAGATCCTTCTTGACAAAACCACACGGGGAAATCTGGCCCCACAGAGACAGTGCAGACACAAACCTCACACGCCTCCGAGCCTGCCGTGTCTGCTTCCTGCTAAACACCTGCTCTGAACAGGGAATGGCTGGGTGTGAAACCAAGAGAGGAGCTCTTGCTCACACAGCTCCTCTCTTGATTTTTACCTGACTGTCCAGCAATGATTTGTGGTAAATCCCTTCGTGGAGCTGTGTCCCAGAACAAGGACTGAAAAGTGTCCTTGTCACCTGGAATTCCAGTCCAGCTTTCCTAACTGTCTTCTCTCTCAAGCCCTTCTTTACAATTCATCCTCTCTTCCAGTAATCTTGGGCCGAAGACTGAATTGTCCTGAATTTCTATTTCTAAATATTGTGTCACTCCCCAGATGTTTTCACTGCAGAGTCACTACTGTTCCGCTTGATATTCAGATTAGAATCACAGAATATCCTGAGTTGTGAGGGACGCACGAGGATCATCCAAGTCCAGCTCCTGGTTAAATTTTACCCGGGAGGTTTGGGGTGACAGCAGTTTTGTACAAGAACACATCCCCCGTGCTCAGCAGTTGGCTCTGTCCTTACACAAACACGGTGTTGGGTAACACCTGGACCCATTTTTATCTGATTTCCTGGACAATGGCAGTATCACTAATGCTCCCTGTTAAATAAGACCACCTGGACATCTCCTGGTATCAGCCCCAGCTATCACAAACACTCCTGCTACCTAGGCCAGCACAAAGGGCTGTTATCTCGCAGCAGCACAAATCCCCACATTGAAACACCCATCTGGAGTTAGAATAAAGTGTCCATAGAAAGCACATATGTTATAAAAAAGGAGAGGCAGGGAGGGATGGGGCCGCTCCCCATGAGCTCCCACAGGGCACAGCAAACCCAAACCTCTCCTGTTGCTGCACACTCCTCATCCTCCACGGAGAGAGCAGCCAAGGCTGCTGAGGAATGGTTTTGTTTCTTTCCCTTTTTCCTCCACCTGCTTACAAAAGTAGCTGTAACAGTTGGGTGGAGATGGGAAGAGGCTGTTCCCTGCCTGGTTTCAGTGGCTGAGATGAGCAGAGCTCTACTGGACAAGGAAGAAAGTCAGATCCTTCCCATGGGCGTGAGCCAGCACTGTCCTTCTGCACCTCATCCACCTGAGGGATTAACAGAGAAAAGCTGGGCAGGGAAAGAAAGCTGGACCTGAACCAAAGATTGCTCATCAACAAATCCAGAGAAAGGAACAGCAAAAGGGGTTTGTTTTCCTTGCTTAAATCAGCCTCTCAGCGGGACTCCAGGAAAGCCGGCACTATCATTATCGTTCTCTTTGCAGAGTCCTTTTCTGCAGTGCTCCTCAGCACACATTGCATTTGCTTATTGTAGTCAGGCTCAACTGCAGCTGCAGACAGACAGGTTGACAGAGCACTCCTGGAGAAGTTTATCACAGGGTAAGGCAGGAGGAGCCCCTGCTGAGCCCTGCTGTCCCTGCAGAGCCTCCAGTGGGAAAAGGGAGCAGAAGCTCACGGGAGCAGCACAAATTGGAGCGATGATTACAGGGAGGTTTGATGTGGTCTCAGGAGCAATGCTGCAAAGGGCAGCATCCATCCCTGAAGGACAGACAGGAACAAGGATTTCAGGATGAGAAGAGCTGAGGAAGGATGCTGGGAGGAGAAGATGTGCGGGAGGACGTCCCTGAGGAGGAAGCGCTGCTCTCCTGGCCTGGCTCTGTGTGGAAGACTAGTGATTTTGTTGTTGTGTTTGTAAAGGTGACAACAAATCATAGCCTGCCATACAGCCCAGGCTGCCACGGCCCGGCTGTGCGAGTGCTCTGGGGTGCTGGGACTCCTGTCGTGGCTTATTCTGCTCCTCAGCCCAAATGTCCCCCAGGTCCTTCTTCGGCCCCATTTCTATCCTGAGCATGATGTCCTACGGTGTGGGACATCCCGGGGTCAGTCCCAGGCACCCCCAGCCCCTCCCCAGCGTGGCCAGGAAAGGCCTTGGCTGTGAGTGAGCTCAGCAAGAACAAAACCATCCCTGAGCGATCAGCCCTGAGCTCAGCACAAACCCAAACTCAGCCCCTGAGAGGGAAACTCACTGTGCCCCAGCTGAAAGCAGCACAGGACCTGGGGAAGCCGCCCCAAACCCACCAGAGCAGGGTCAGGGCACTCGGACACTGCGGGGACCTCGGTGCCTGGCAGGGCTTCTTCAGAGAGCTGAGCCCTTTGCTTCCAACAGCGCCTTAAAACATAAAAGAACAAGTTTTCAACACCACTCAGAGCCTCCATTCTCAAAGGTATTTAGATGTGAAAATGAAACTCCTGCATCCTGCCAAGGCCAGTGGTAAAAGCACTGAAATATCTTTAATAATTCGGGTTGTTTGTGCTGTCGAGCACTTTTCACTTTTTCCTTTTTTATTTTTTAAACTTACCAGGCTCAGCATTACCCACATCACTATGGCAGATGTGATTTAGGAATCCCAGAATGGTTTGGTTGGAAGGGACCTTACAGCTCTCCCAGTGCCACCCCTGCCATGGGCAGGGACACCTTCCACTGTCCCAGGCTGCTCCAGCCTGGCCTTGGGCACTGCCAGGGATCCAGGGGCAGCCACAAATCTGTTGACAGAAGAGTTTTAAACCTGTACAAATCGCTGCCATTTGATGGTGCCCGGAAGAAAAGATCCAGGTTTCATAAACCACAACGACTCTCTCTTCCCCTGCCTTTCACCTCCCCACTGGCAGATTAAATCCACACAGAATTCCGAGGGCAGCAGCGCAGCCATTAATGCTGCAGTGGCCAGCCGGGTGCCTGATGTAAATGAAACTTTGATTTAGTGTTCGCCCAGAAGCCTCCCCGGCGTGTTCATCCTCTGCAGGCTGATCAGAATCCTCCCTCCCAGGTACCCTGTGCCCCACACAAGCACAGAAAATAATGTCATCAGAGCCCTGCTGATGGAGGCAGTTACAGGACAAAGCCCCTGCAGCAAGGTGGGGATTGGGTCATCGTTCCTGCTAATGTCAGGGTGCCATTTCTCCCTATTTTTAGAATTGTTCCCTTTGTACAGCAAATTGCTTAACTATAGAGACAATCTGGTGTTCCCTGGCTCTGGGAGCAGGGCCCCATCTTCCCTGGCTTCAGGAAATCACACAAACTGCTGAAAGCTGGAGATGGATAAAACCTGGGTACACAGGAGCCTGCAGACCTCAATTTACACTGACAAACCTGAGGAGCTGCTGCAGCCCTGACTGAGCACAAAGGACATTTCTGCAGGCGTCTAAATTATCCACTCTCTGCTTCAGACAGAACTCAGGGATTCAATAAATCAGTATGGACTCTGCTCCTAAATTATTTTGATGCTTTTGGAATGCTTAGCACAACTTCTCCACATTTTGAGGGAGGAGATGGGGAGCAATAGATTCAGAATTCTGGAGCCTTTCACACTGAGGATGTTCCAAACCATCCACCCCAGCCCTTTGTTATTCTCCACATTGTACATCGTGGTTGTCCCAGACACCTCAGCATGGACCGAAGCTCTTTGGCTTCAAAACAGAGCAAACACGAGCTGTAAATTCCGACTTTGCAGCCTAAATAAGCCAGGCAGACAGAGAACAGTTATTATTCCTGTGTTATTGGCAGGGAATTGAGACACAGGAAGATTAAATGACTGGCCCAAGGTCACCAAAGGAGCCTCCTGTAAAGGTGAGGGCTCAGCCTGGATTTCTGAAGTCTCTGCCCAGTACTTCAGCCATCCATTCACTTGCTCTTTAAGTACCCTGTCATTATTTCTGTGAAGGAAATTATGCTCCTCCTGCAGCAGCCAGCACCGTGTAATTCAGCTTGTCTGAAAGGGAATATGAAATGGCAGTTTCACAAAAAATTAACCCTCCTGCCACGCAGCCTGGCAGCCCTGTCACAACGTCTCATTTTTTATCTGCTCTTCCTCCCGTGGGGATTTAACTCCCCTCTTATTCCCAGAACTCTGCCTGGGGCTTTTTCTGTGTTATCCCAAAAACCCTACACAGGGGTCCCCTGTGGGGAACCGTGGTCTGCAGGGGAGGGACGGGGGGGGTTTGAGCCCCTCGTTCCTGCCCCAGATGTGGGGATTCAGCCCCGTTCCTGAGCTGCTGCTGACACGGGAGGATCAGGGAGCAGCCACACGTCCCTGACACCCCAGGGAATGGCACAGAGCCTTTGTTCCCAGCTGTTGTGCAGTGGAAGTGGGAGCTGTCCAGCACAGACTTTGGAACAGAGTCTGGGGGTGCTCACCTGGAGAGGAGAAGCTCCAGGCAGAGCTCAGAGCCCCTGGCAGGGCCTGAAGGGGCTCCAGGAGAGCTGCAGAGGGGCTGGGGACAAGGGATGGGGGACAGGACAAGGAGGGATGGCTTTAAGCTGAAGGAGGGCAGGTTTAGATGGGATATTGGGAAGGAATCCCTCGCTGTGAGGGTGAGAGGCCCTGGAATGAATTCCCAGAGCAGCTGTGGCTGCCCCTGGATCCCCGGCAGCACCCCAGGCCAGGCTGGACTGCGCTGGGAGCCCTGGTCTATAAAAGGCTGGGGGTGAGGTCCTGAGGCTCCAGCACATCCAGGGATCTGCAGGGGGAGGTGCTGTGACACTTCTGCTCCTGCTCTTTATTCCCTCATTACTGAGAAAATTCTGAGAAATTAACGGGAGAAGCATTTCCATCAGCTGCATTTCACCCCGCGATGTCTCTGAGCCCACCCAGGAACGGGGGGCGGGCTCTGAGGTGGATTTGGACCTAAAAACCTGTGTGGTGTTCTGGTGAATTCCTAATGGATTCTGTGGAGGGGAAATTAATAGGAAGCTTTGGTTAATAGATACTTCAGATAAAAGAGCGAATGCATCTGGTCACCATGGCAACACGAGAGCCAGAGGGGAGAGGAAATGTCACCGTGCCTGTGCCTTGGCCTGCAGCACAGGCAGCCTGGGAGCTGGGGGTGCTCACAGAGGGGACAGGGACACGGGCACCGCACTCCCAGGCTGGACATTCACAGCCTGGCATGCCCAGAGGCTTCACAGTGTTCAAATGGAACCCGTGGGGTTTTTTTTCTGGGTGAAAACGTGATGGACTCGTGCCCAGAGCTGCGTGTTCCCACAGCCCTGAGGGACAGGTTGCACTTGGTGATCCTGGAGGGCTTTTCCAACCCCGAGGATTCCCTGGTTCCTCCTGTCCTGACGTGCAGGGTGCTGCCCTTGCACAGCACAGACACCCTGGAGATGTTTAAGGGACCTTTGCCCCTTTTCTCCTCAAACACAAACTCGCTCTGTCACAGAATTCCAGAAAGTTTTGGGTTGGAGGGACGTTAAACCCCACCCAGTGGACCCCTGCCGTGTCCCAGGTGCTCCCAGCCCCAGTGTCCAGCCTGGCCTGGGACACTGCCAGGGATCCGGGGCAGCCACAGCTGCTCTGGGAATGCCAGCCCAGCCTCATAGGGAGCAATCCCCGGGCACAGACCTCGTGTGGGAATTCTGCCACGGGCACTGCGGCTCCAGGAGCAGCTGCTGCTCCCGGGCACTTCCAGAAGCTGCTGAAGTGAAAATTGGGCTCCTGCTGCCTGTTATGCAAAAAGCAGTTTCTTAGCAACAAAAGTGATATTCAGTGAAGGCAACAGGCATCAGTGGGATAATCCACTGTAATTCCAGACAAGACCTAGAATGGGTGGATGGACTGAATAATAATCATGACAGACAGAATAATAATAATGGAAATAATGAGACTAAGCTTATTTCCCCGGGTAGGAGAAACCCAGCTATAAATAAAATACAATGGGAGAAACCCTGTGCCGGTTCTTTGTGTAAAGATTAGGGACACTTAAACTCAATTTATGCCCTAAAAATAGGCTCTGGTGAGTAAAGCTTTGCTCATCTAAGCAGAGCTATTTATTGCTTGAGCGTTTTCCCTCACTCCGGGCAGGTATTGTCACTGAGGGATGGAGCGAGCCGGACATAATGTCCCGTGGGGAGAATTGGAGCAAATAAATCTGTGTTCGCTGGTGGGGACGAGGCTTTCCCATCTCCAAGGCAGGAAAGTCGTACTTTAAAACACAGCACCAAAGCTGTGCAGGGCCGTGGGCTGGGCCGTGTCATCTCTGTGGCTCCGCTACAGCTCAGGACATTATGACTTCATAAAACCCGCAATTACACCACGTCAGATTAATGCGGTGCAGCCGCTGTGTTTTGAAGTGCCATAACAAGAAGGAATTTAAGAGAAATAAAACCGCTACGAGCCCAACACACGCTGGGAGCCACAGACGCCCCTGGGGAGAGCCCGCTCCGCGCGGGGCGCACTGGGAAGTGTAGTCCCGGCGCCGGTGAACCCCTACCCGCAGCGAGTCCAGGAAACTACGCTGCCCAGCATGCCCCGCGAGGAGAGGGTACACANCGGGGGCGGCCCCGGGGCCGGCAGCACCCCGCTGCTGATCGCGGCCCGGCACGGACACCTGGAGGTGGTGGAGTACCTGCTGGATCACTGCGGGGCCCGGGTGGAGGAGGGCGGCTCCGTCAGCTTTGACGGCGAGACCATCGAGGGCGCCCCGCCGCTGTGGGCGGCCTCGGCCGCGGGGCACCTGGGCGTGGTGCGCAGCCTGCTGGACCACGGCGCCTCGGTGAACCAGACCACGCTGACCAACTCCACCCCGCTGCGGGCCGCCTGCTTCGATGGGCACCTGGAGATCGTGCGGTACCTGGTGGGCGAACGCGGGGCCGACCTGGAGGTGGCCAACCGGCACGGCCACACGTGCTTGATGATTTCCTGCTACAAAGGGCACCGGGAGATCGCCCGGTACTTGCTGGAGAAAGGGGCCGACGTGAACCGGCGCAGCGTGAAGGGAAACACGGCCTTGCACGACTGCGCCGAGTCGGGCAGCCTGGAGATCCTGCAGCTCCTGCTCCGCTCCAAGGCCCGCATGGAGAAGGACGGCTACGGCATGACCCCTCTGCTCGCTGCCAGCGTCACCGGCCACACCAACATCGTGGAGTACCTGATCCAGGGCGGGCTGCAGCAGGACGAGGCTGCGGGGAGCCACAGCGGGACCTGTGCCTCAGGTGGGAGCCATCAGAGGGGCTGCAGTGACGAGGGCTGTGAGGGATGCGCTGCTTCGGTCGCCGGTCAGGACGAGGTCCCGAGCGTGTTCTGCACTCGAGAGGCTGCCGTGGAGGCGCTGGAGCTGCTGGGGGCCACGTTCGTGGACAAGAAGCGAGACCTGCTGGGAGCCCACAAATACTGGCGCAGGGCGATGGAGCTGCGCTGCGAGGGCGGCCAGTACCTGCCCAAGCCCGAGCCGCGGCAGCTGGTGCTGGCCTACGACTACTCGCGGGAGGTGAGCTCTCTGGAGGAGCTGGAGGCGCNTCTCCTCCCACCCGCTCTGCCTTCTGGGAAACAGAGTGCGTACGGTGCAGAGCGGGGTGAGCAATGCCGCTCCCTGGACTACAGTTCCCATCGTGCATCGCGCGTCCCGCTCCGCCTCGCGCGGCGCCATTTTGTTCCGCGGCGCAGCCTGAGATGGCGGCCGGGCCCGGGCGGTGAAG
>VXBU01009724.1:11438-34587 GCA_013400315.1 Bombycilla garrulus | reverse complement strand
ACGTGCTTGATGATTTCCTGCTACAAAGGGCACCGGGAGATCGCCCGGTACTTGCTGGAGAAAGGGGCCGACGTGAACCGGCGCAGCGTGAAGGGAAACACGGCCTTGCACGACTGCGCCGAGTCGGGCAGCCTGGAGATCCTGCAGCTCCTGCTCCGCTCCAAGGCCCGCATGGAGAAGGACGGCTACGGCATGACCCCTCTGCTCGCTGCCAGCGTCACCGGCCACACCAACATCGTGGAGTACCTGATCCAGGGCGGGCTGCAGCAGGACGAGGCTGCGGGGAGCCACAGCGGGACCTGTGCCTCAGGTGGGAGCCATCAGAGGGGCTGCAGTGACGAGGGCTGTGAGGGATGCGCTGCTTCGGTCGCCGGTCAGGACGAGGTCCCGAGCGTGTTCTGCACTCGAGAGGCTGCCGTGGAGGCGCTGGAGCTGCTGGGGGCCACGTTCGTGGACAAGAAGCGAGACCTGCTGGGAGCCCACAAATACTGGCGCAGGGCGATGGAGCTGCGCTGCGAGGGCGGCCAGTACCTGCCCAAGCCCGAGCCGCGGCAGCTGGTGCTGGCCTACGACTACTCGCGGGAGGTGAGCTCTCTGGAGGAGCTGGAGGCGCTGATCACCGACCCCGACGAGATGCGCATGCAGGCGCTGCTGATCCGGGAGCGCATCCTGGGCCCTTCCCACCCCGACACCTCCTACTACATCCGCTACCGCGGCGCCGTCTACGCTGACTCCGGAAACTTCGAGCGCTGCATCAACCTGTGGAAGTACGCCCTGGACATGCAGCAAGGCAACCTGGAGCCCCTCAGCCCCATGACCGCCAGCAGTTTCCTTTCCTTTGCCGAGCTTTACTCCTACGTGCTCCAGGACCGTTCCAAAGGCACTTTAGCCACCCACCTGGGCTTCTCCGACCTCATCGGGGTGCTGAGCAAGGGGGTCCGGGAGGTGGAGAGGGCCCTGGTGCACGGCAAGGACCCCGTGGCCGACTCGGCGCAGTTCACCAAGACGCTGGCCATCATCCTGCACCTGGTTTTCCTGCTGGAGAAGGTGGAGTGCAGCCCGGAGCAGGAGCACCAGAAGCGCCAGACCATCTACCGCCTGCTCAAGTGCAGCCCCCGCGCCAAGAACGGCTTCACGCTCCTGCACATGGCCGTGGACAAAGACACCACGACGGTGGGGCGCTACCCCGTGGGCAAATTCCCGTCGCTGCACGTGGTGAACTTGCTGCTGGAGTGCGGGGCGGACCCGGACAGCCGGGACTATGACAACAACACCCCCCTGCACGTGGCTGCCCGCAACGGCTGCCCGCTGATCATGAGCGCCCTGATGGAGGCCGGGGCGCACATGGACGCCACCAACGCCTTCAAGCAGACGGCCTACGAGCTGCTGGACGAGAAGCTGCTCACCAAGAGCACCATGCAGCCCTTCAACTACATCACCCTCCAGTGCCTTGCTGCTCGCGCCCTGGACAAGCACAAGATTCCCTACAAGGGATTCATCCCCGAGGAGCTGGAAGCCTTCATTGAGCTGCACTAGGGCGTCCCCAGCGTGTCCCAGCCTGTCCCAGCCCGCTGAGGTCGCGCAGCCGGAGGGCTCGGGCTGGCTGTGCCAAAGTGCCCGGGGCCGTCGCTGTGCTGAGCTTTGTCCCCATCTGTCACCACCTGGCTGGCGCATCAGGGCAGGGGAGGAGGAGGCCCCAGAGCTCGTGGCTGTCCCTCGTTGTCACCTTCAGGTACCAGCTCTCTGCAGTGCACTCTGTCCACAGAAGGCCACAGCCCCTGCCCTTCCCCGTGCCACCATCGTGTCCTGAGAAGGAAGGAAATGGAGATTCCCCGGGACCTGCTGCCTCTCCCGTTAGTGCTGGATTAACTCAGTGTTCAGCTTTGGAGCAGCTACACGTCCCCCACGTGCTCTGGCCCTTCCCACCCCACACACTCAACAGATAGAAAGTGAGTGAGGAATAAAATACCCTCCAGCTAATCCCTTCCCCTCCCTCCTGTCAGGTTTGGGACAGCCCATGCCCAACAGCCCAGGGGCTCGTGCTCTGCCCAGGGATGGCCCAGGGCTCGGTGTGCTGAGGATGGGGTTTGTCTCTCTCTTGGTTGGCCAAGTAGCAAATGGTGTTAAAGGCCTGAGATTTCCATGATTGTGCATAAAGCTGGGATGTTTTTTCTCTCGTAGAGCCAGGCCCTATCTATGCTGCAAGACTTCTCCAATCCTGTAAGATAGAGGAAGGTCAGTTCTGGTTATACAGTTTCATCCATAGATGTTGTAGTTTATGAATGGGGAGGAAAAAACTACTTTCAGAACAAAATCCTGATGTGGTGTTCAGGCCCTGGCTTGTCCATTCCACACCCACGTGCTCCATTCCCAGCGTGTATGTGCTTTGGCTCCAGAGGGCAGCAGGGATTGAGCTGGAAGGGTGAATGTGGATGCTTTGGGAGCCAAAACAGCACATTTGGAACTGTTTTTGAGGCTGAGCTCTTGCGAGCCCTTTAGGCCAGGAGGTGCCTGCAGTGTGGAGGTGCTTGGAGGGGGTTATGGAAGCAAGTGAGTGTCTGCTGGGTTTGCACCAGGATGGGCTGAAGGAAGAAGCAAGAAATGAGAGTTTAAGGTGCCTCCTTGTCCTTCTGAGGTTTTAGCATCACCTGCTCGGGCTCTGTTATTTCCCTATTCTGAAACCTCATGCAGTGGGTTCTTAGCAGCTGGTTTGGGCTTTTGAGTCCTCTTTTTTTTTCCTTTTTTTTTTTTTTGTAACTTCACTGAGGATGGTGCTACTTCCAAGGTGGAATTTGAAATCTCACCTGGCTGCTGTTTGGGCAAGCTCCTTCATTTGATGAGGATCTGCACACACCTTGCTTTTTAACTCTGTAGTCTCAGGGCAGGTTTTTGCCTCCACGAGCAGAACCCTCAGTGGTGGAAAGCAAAGAGTTTGCAGCAGTTTGTCCTGGTGCAGGCGGTGATGGCAGCCCGTGGCTCCTGCCCTGGCCCTGGGAAGCACAGCTGAGGGGGGAAGCAGCTGCCTGGAGCTCTGGGAAAGGTCCCACCTGGGAGAGCAGACCCCTGGCCCCACCCTCGCTCTCTGTGCTGCTGAAGCTTCTCTCCTTGTATTTATCAGCCTCAATAACCACGCTTTCTGCCCTTTCAAGGTATTGTAGATCTGCCAGTACATTTTGCAGTGTTAACTATAACATTTATTTATAAAGCGAGGAGATTTAACTTGAATTGAGCTGTAAAGTGCAGAGTTAGTTAGCTGCCTTCTATTTTTTTTCCTTTTGGCTGAAACCTGAACTAAACTGCAAGAATGGGATTTGTTCCTTTGTGAGCTGATGAGCGCTCTTAACTTTAAATAATAAAACAAAAAATGGCTGCTAGAATGCAAGTGCCTTGGACTTCTTCCTGGTAAGCCTCTAGGTTCAGGTGTTTTCCTCTATTTTCAGTTTGCTTCCCAGGGGTGGGACACTGTGGATGGAATGGAAGTCTGGGGTGTTTGCAATTAACAGGTGTGATTGGCTCATTTCGTGGTTACTCCTGTGAAAACCAGTCTGTGCTGCACTGGCAAACATTTCCCCTGGAAAAGAGTAACACTGACACTGAAGTGACACCTCCTCTTCCATGTTTTGCCTTTGATGTGCAACAGCCCCAAGGAGGAGAATATTCTGTGTGATGGAAAAGGCTTCACTTTTTTTAAACACATAAATAATATGTAATTACATAGAGGGCCCAGCAATTAAATGTTGATAGTAATTACAGGGTGGGAGAAATCACTGCATGATTTAGGGGTAATTACACTGAACAGGCCTGATTGACTGAAGGGCCAGCTCCATGTGGGCAAAACACGGAGTTGTGGGGAGCAGGGCAGTGTTTCAGTGATTATTTTGTTAATTCTTGTCCAGAAGAGTTTTTTCTCCACTGTGGTGGCTGCAGACCCTCCTGTACCCCAGACTCAGCTCTCCCTCCCCTCTGTGTGATCCCAGCACGCTGGATGTGCCTGAGCTGAGGTTGTTTACAAGCTGGAGCAGCTTCCAGTTACTAATTATTTTTATTTATAGCAGGAGAGGAGCTGGGGAAGGAGGGAAGGAGGGATGTGTGAGTGCTCCCAGGGGGAGGGACTGTCCTGCACCAACTGCAGGGCAAAGAGTGGCAGTAACACAACACCTCTTAATGGTGCTGTGGAGCAGAGAAACCAGGAGAATAAAAGGATGCCAGCGGGCTCTGGAAGGAGCAGGATGAGTTAATCCATTGTCACTGGGTCCTGCAGAGGTAAAATCCAGATGTTTGAGAGCTGGAAGCCAAGCGCTGGGGGCAGCTCAGGGTCTCCCTCACTCAGGAGCTGCCTTGGGGCTCCGAGAGGGCTCTGGGACCGAGGCTGCAGGAATGGGGAATCTGGAATGGGGCCCTGGGAGGGCCCAGATCCTCCTGGAACCTGCTGGGGAAGCCAGGGAGCGACAGGAGAGCCCCGAGCGGGGTCAGTGCCCTGTGCTGGGCACAGGGAGGGGCTGGCAGGAGCTGCAGCTCTGCCCGTGCCAGGCTGGCTCCGGGCTCTGCTCCGCAGGGAACAGCCCCATCTCCCTGTCTCGGTGGCTTTGGGGTGACCTCTGCTGTCGAGCTGGAAAATGGCTGTGCCTGGAGCGTGGAGGAGGAGCGAGGGCTTTGCTCCAGGTGCCGTCCTGCTATTAAAGCTCAGTAGGGCCAGCCTGGTACAGCCCTTGCTCACATCCTGCAAAATTCCCGCTCCCTCCCACTCCCCATTCCTGGATTTCTCCATCCATCCTTCCTCACTACTCTGCTCACTGCTTTTAGTTTGTCATTCCACTTTTTCCTTAAAGGCAGCTGCCCCAGGCATCACTTACAGATTGTCCCTCAACTCACTTGGTCAGTGCCATCTCTCAGCCCCTCCAGACAACGTGCAGAATAGTTTTCATAGATCCCCGACTGTCCCTCTTCTAATTCTACAGGAAAGAGCCAGAGGTACACAAATAAATTAATTAAAATTTATTTATAAAATATTCAAGTAGCTCCAGACAATCAGGAAAATAATTTTTCAGATATTTGAAAATAAGCACAAGGAAAAACAGTTCCAAGAGATCACCACATCTTTTTTCCAACAAAAAATGAAGAATTTTCTTCTGTGCTTCAGGAAAATGGCACTCTTGATGCGTAGAATAACAGTCGCAGTCCCACGGAATTGCTGTAATCCAGGATTTGAAATGAATTTGGTCTCAGACGTTGTGCCTGGTGTGCTCCTGGCTGTCCCCTGGCCCAGGTGGGGCAGTTTCCACCTGCATCACGTTGTGGTTCCCGATCTGAACCATGCGGGCGTTCTGGATGATCAGAGGGGGGATCCCTCCCTGTGCTGGGGAAGGGGGAGGACCCCCGTGAGCAGGAGGGGGAACCACAGGGGCAGGGGGCCACCAGTGCTGGGCCGATGGCTCGGGTGGCCACGGCCCCCAGGGAGGGGAGCCCAGGCTCAGGGCAGCCAAGTGCTGCTGGGCTTGGTGCCGTTCCCAGCACGCCTGGAGCTTCCTTCTCTGCATCTGCTCCCACAGGGCTTTCTTCTCCCTGATCTTCTTGGGGTTAAAAGTCTTGCGTACATTCGTGGAGAAGAGAGGCGAGCTCTCCTTCAGGAACACGAGCCCGCTGAGCATCGGGGGGATGCGCTCCAGGGCGTTTTCCTTGGGCAGGAACGGGATGAGCGAGTCTCGCTTGGAGGGGTCCAGGATGGACTGCATGAGAGCAGTGTCTGCCTGGAACAGGCACAGCCTGCACGGGAAGTTCCTGCTCAGCAGGAGGATCATGAAGGCAGAGTTTTCCATGGCCTCCTGGAAGCAAAGCATGTGGCTGCGTCCAGGGATGAAGAAATCCTCGCTGAGCGTGGCACCGTTGGACACCCCCAGGCCCTCCAGCAGGCTCTTGACCCGCTGGGCCACAATCTCATCTTCACTGGCGTGCAGGACAACAAACGTGAAGAACTCAGCCCCATCTGGCTCTGACGGATCTGTGGCTGGGCGAGCAGGAGGCCAGGCTGGAGAGGGGCACGAGTGCAGGGGAGGGGGATGCAATGGGTTGGGGTGAGATTCCTGAAGAGGAGGAAGAGTTGAGGAGAAGGAATAAGTAGGAGGAGGAGGAAGGAGACAGGTTGAAATAGAAGCAGGTTCAGAGTGACAGGGAATGCCTGCTGGAATGTGGGAGTCCTCTATGGACACGTGGGCAGCCCTTGGGTCAGGCACAGCAGTAGGTAATTGCTGTTCTTCCTGCTGTTCTCTCGGAGGGTGAGGCTCTGTCACCGTGCTGGACACGTCACTGCTTTGGGCAGGCTCCGGGGGCCGCGGCGTCTCGGGACCGGGGACAGGGCTGGGGGGACAGGGACGGACCTGCAGAGGCTCCTGTGGCCGGGATCCTGGGGCAGCTGTGTCCTGCCCAGAGCGAGGGCTGGCTGCGCTGGCCCAGCTGGATTCCTGCGGGCCGTGGGGGACACACTCAGGGACAGAGGGCTGGCTGTGAAAAGCAGCTGTCGGGGATGCACTGATCTCCAGACAGCTGGACAGCGAGGAGCTCCCCACTGAGCACAGGGTCCGTGGGCCTGAGAGGTCTGGGCTGCCTCTGATCTGCACTGGCGAGCTCCTCACCACGTCGTGGGAGCTGGCTGTGCAGGGAAACCCTGCGTCCTCCTGGGATCTCAGTGTCCCAAAGCTGTCCCCTGAGCCCCCGCTGGCTGCAGAGCCCTGGGGCTCCTGTTCCTTGGGTGGGACGTCGTTGAGTGTCCCCCGCCGAGCGTCCGTGCTGGCGTGGCAGGCTTTGGTGGCAGCCTGGCAGGCTCTGTCCCTGGCCTCAGGACTGCACAGCTTTTCCTGTGCCAGCACTGTGTACACCTGTGCCAGCAGTGCCACAGCACCTGCATCCAGCTGGGGAGGCCGCAGATCCTCCCCCTCTTCCCGCACTCCTGCGGTGCCCAGTTTGATCCGCTGCACGTACTGCGCTGCCCAGTTCTCCCTCAAGGCATCCAGACAAATCCTTGCATCTGTTTCTTGCCCCAGAGTGAGCAGGACCATGGCTTGCAGTACCTTGCTGCAGGGCCCAGCCCTCGAGTGCCTCAGTTTGAGTTTGAGGTGCAGCAGTTTCTCTGCTGGGGCCCGCGACAGAAGGCTGAACACATCCTCGAAGCTGGGCTGCAGCTCAGCGCTCTGGGCCATCTCAGCTGCTGCAGCAGGGCTGGGAACAGCATCTTACGGCACAGGCCGTGTCCCTGAGGGGCTCGGGGTGCCCCAGTCGCGCTCCTCCTGCCACACAAACCCCTGGTGCCGGGAACTCGTCCTGGAATCTGTGAGGAGAGCAGAGGACAGCGTTCAGAGGGGACATGGGGGTGCTCCTGCAGCTGCCAGGCTCTCTCTCACACCTCCCAAATATTTTTGCATCTGTTCTGTTCTTGCAGCTGTGCGAGTGCTCCGTGCATTATTCCAGCTCTGTGATTAAACAAAGAGCACAATCTTTGCATTCATTTCACATTAATTACAACTGGTTTAAAATAATTGATGAAATAATGCTCTATTTAGATAAATCCAAGTGTCTCCTCCAGGCAGCTGCTTCCAGGGGTCTTGCAGGCTCCTTGTGATGGCAGTCGAGGAATAAAACAGGTGTAGAGGAAACCCTTTCCAGCTGATAACCTGTGGTACCAGGGAAGATTCACAGGGAACAATTCCTTCCCAATATCCCACCCAGCCCTGCGGCAGTGGGAGCCATTCCCTGTGTCCTGTCCCTCCATCCCTTGTCCCCAGCCCCTCTCCAGCTCTCCTGGAGCCCCTTCAGGCCCTGCCAGGGGTTCTGGGCTGTTCCTGGAGCCCTTTCTGAGCCCCCCAGCTCTCCCAGCCTGGCTCCAGAGGGGCTCCAGCCCTGCAGCAGCCCCGGGGCCTCCTCTGGGCTCTGTGCAGCAGCTCCAGCTCCTCCTTTCACTGGGAGACTTTATATCCCCACGCCCAGGTGATCCCTGAGCCCCTGCACTCACCCCAGGCCTCTGACGGGATTTTAATTAAACAAAGGAGTGTCGGGAGGGGAGGAGGAGCGGGCTCCCGGTGGGACACTGGGATCCCGGTGGGACACTGCTCCCGGCCCTGCCCGAGCCTGCTGCAGGAGCTTTCTCTATTTAAAGGCAGTCCCAGAAACGCCCCGAAATAACTCTGAACTGGGGAAAGTTTCCAATTGCAGTTTTGTTTTCCTGTTTCAGGAAAACCCTGCAATTGCCCAACTGCCCTCCCTCCCCGGGCCGGGCCAGCCCTGCCGCGTGTCCCCAGTGGGCACGGGGGTGACACGGCCGAGCTGGAGGGAGCAGGGCCCCGGGAAGGGGCAGGGGAGCCCCGGGAAGGGGCAGGGGAGCCCCCGGGAAGGGGCAGGGGACAGCTTACCTGCTGCCGGGGCCCGGGCCCGGGCCAGGCGGAAGCGGCGCGGGCAGGGCGGAGCGGGGCGGGACCGGGGCCGGCGGAGAGCCCAGCCCGGGCTCGGGAAGCACGGCAGGAGAGCCCTGGCCCGGGTGAGCCACCCCCCGGAGGTGACACAGGCACGGCAGGGACCCACCTTTCCCTGCGGGCAGCGCCGGTGGGAAGGGCTGGAATAGAACCGAGCAATGCAAATCCCCGGTCCAGGGGTAGCGGAGTGGGAGAGATGCACCTGAGCCTCAGGAGGGCAGGCAGAAGTCGGGAACAAAATAATTAAGGCATTTTTTTACTTAAAGCTTACCTGCTAAAGGCACTTTGTTTTTCCCCTCCAGCAAGAGCAGGGAACAGAGAGGCTGGCCAGGAACAAGATTTGGTAAAGGCAAAGCTTCATCCCAGCTCAGGTAAGGGGAGCACACAACCCTGCAGCTTTAGGTACACACAAGCCCACGCGCTTTGAACACAGGTCACGCTTTATTCCGGTGTCTGCTCACCAACCCCGGCACAGGGACAATGCCAGGAACAGTCACCAAAATAAGTTACATTAGAAATTATTACAAAGTAGTGTTTTCTGGGAAAGAACCAGCACCTGGATTAAAATCCCCCCATTTTAATAACAGGATATCCTAATCCCATGGCAGTGTAACTCCAGGGAAAAGCTGCCTCATTTAACAGCTGTGAAGTGTTTCACACATGGAATTACTCACAGATAATCCCTGGAGTCATTCACAGAGCTAGGAAAGATGATTAAAGAAAACCCCAAGCTGCCGAGTGCTTGTCCATGAGTGAAAATGTGTTTGGCTGGTCCATGAAGAGAAATCTCTTCTGGGAAGCAGCTCCTTGTCCCCAGCTGTGCTGCAGGGCCCAGCCTGCCCAGAAGCACAGCAGGCACAAAGGAACTTGTGTCTGCAACTTGTAGTTTTAAATGTGGAGAAGGCAGGAGGTGGTATCAAAGGTCAAGCACAGCATCTTCTCAGGAGTTCCACAGCTTGGGTGAATTGAAAACAAATCCAGCATTAAAAATAAGTTGAGATCACTTCTCTCCCACAATTTGTTTCAGGAAGATTTAACCACTCACAGCTACAGCTGGGCTGAGTTAGAAAGTGCAGGTCCCATCTCCCCTTTCAGCACAGCAGTTGGATTTAAAAACAGTAAATCAAGATTCAGAATCTCCCCACTTTGGTTATCAAATCTACAACTACCTCTGACTGTAAATTCAGAGAGCAGAAGCACTCTTGGCACAAGTGGACACACAAGTGGAAGATCCAGTGCTGTTCTAGCCAAGGAGCCTTGGCCAGAAGAGCTGGAATTTATCAGAGATCTTCCTCTGGTGCACTGGTTTTTATCTCCTTTGCAGCCAGGGCCACCTCGGTGTCCTTCCTTGCCCTCTCCTCTGGCTTCCATGCCTTCTCCTCCAGCTTCTCGAGCACTTCACACCATTTTTCTGACAGCCTGTTGGTTCCCTTTGGCTCTTCAGGTGCCTTTGTCACCTTGTGTGTTAGTGGAGCCATTTCCAACTTGGGTAATTTTCTGTCACTCCTCATCTCTTTCTTCACGTGCTTTCTGCTGTCCTGTGCCACCTCAGCCATGGCCCTGAAGGGCCCCACGATCCAGTTCAGAGGGATGTTGTGAGTGACATACTCAAAGAGGACATCGAGGGACCTGCGGGCCTCTGCCACGCGGTCCCGGCTCCGGGCCAGGCTGGTTCTGGAGAGGTCTTGGAAGGACACGGCCTTGTAAAAAGAGCTGTGGAGTTTGTGGATGTGTCGAGTGGCCCGACACACAGCGTCCTGGATGCTGCTGGGGAGGCCGTGGATGCTGAGCTTGAGGCTCTCGTAGGCGGGCTGGAGCTGCTGCGTGATGATCCTCAGCATGGCGAGAGTGCGCGGCTCCACCTGCTGGGAGAGACACGGCTCAGGGACAGTTCAGGGACAGCCAGAGAGGGCTGACCCTGCGGGGCTGCTCGGGGCACCTTCCCGGATACCTCTGGCTGGCAGGCGGTTCTGACTTGGTTTCCTTTGGGCTGGGTCAGGCTCCAGTCCACCCAGAGCTGATGGAGCCTCTCCTGCCCCTCCAGCAGCTTCTGGCCAACCGCCTGTTTCACAGATTCAATCTGATGGGAAAAATGAGAGGAAAGGTTGTACTGCAAGCACACACACAGAGCCACAAGTGCTTCCCTGCCAGGGAAGGATCCGAGGCCATACGGAGCTGGTGTGGGATGGAGGAAGAGCTCGCAGCTGCATAGCAGGGCAGGAAAGGCTACAGACAGGAGGAGGAAGGGCAAAGCGAGTTGGTACCAGTTTTATTGCCAGCTGGAGCCGTGAGAGGCTGTCCTGGGTGCGGTGCCTGAAGCTCTGCAGCTTGGCCAGGGAGTGCTGGTAGGCGCGGTGCCGGAGCCGGCCTGACAGCGAGCCCAGGCGCACAAAGTAGCTCTGCTGCCTCTTCTGCTCCTCCACGGAGGCCACGCCAAACCCCTGCACCGTGGTGGCCAGTTTACCTGGAGGAAACAAGAACAGAGCTGCAGCTGGGCCCCACTGCCAGCTGGGAGGGGTGGAAGAGGTTGGATCACCCATTGGAAAACGTGAAGGCTGAAGCTTGCTGTTTGACCAGGAGGGTTGTAGTGTTCAAGGCAGGTTCATCCCTGCTCAATCTTCAGGTAAGCAGACGTGATGGAGAGCTTGAAGCGTGAACCCACGTGTTTATTTACTGATGGCCCAGGACGAGCCAGCAAATGCTTGAACTCTGTCCCATACCATGTGTCAATTCAGTGTTGACAGGCAACAACTTGGTGACAAATTGAGAGCTACCTGTCTGCTTCAGAAGCTGTCTTGCTGTGTCAGGTGCTCTCTGCTCACATGGGACAGGACTTGCATCTACAAGCGCCTGGTAAGTGTTTTCTTACCCAGTTCCTCCTCAGTCATCGGGAGGTAATGCTCCACCAGATCTTCTGACATTCCCAGCACAGATTCCACACCTCCGGCCACTGCCTGGCTCACTGCCTTGGCTTTGCTTATGCTGTTGGTCACCACAGAGTTGGTCATCTCCACGCCCTCCTGGAGAGCCTCCCTGCCCTGCTCCAGGGCTGTGTTGATCTTGCTGGCGATGGTGCCACAGGCAGCATCCAGAGCTGTACTGACCGTAGAGGTGACCACAGCTTTGGTCTTCTCAACGCTGTCTTGAACAGCCCCTTTGGTCAGGTCCACAGCCTCTGTCACCTTGTTGGCCACCATGTCCTTGGCCCCCTGGGCAGCCCCCACAGCTGCACTGATGGTGGAAGTCACAGCCGACTTGGTCCTGTCAACGCTGTCCTCCACCATGTGCTTGGTGACATCCACAGCCTCTGTCACCTTGTTGGTCACCAGCTCCTTGGCACCCTGGGCAGCCTCCACTGCATTGACAATCGTAGAGGCAACTGCAGACTTGGTCAGGTCAACGCTGTCCTCCACCATGTGTTTGCTGAGGTCCACGGCCTTGGTCACCTTGTCTGTCACCAGCTCCTTGGCCCCTTGAGCAGCCTCCACAGCATTGACAATCGTAGAGGCAACTGCAACCTTGGTCCTGTCAACGCTGTCCTCCACCACGTGCTTGGTGACATCCACAGCTTTGGTGACCTTGTCCACAGCATCGGTCACCTTGTTGGCCACCATGTCCTTGGCCCCCTGGGCAGCCCCCACAGCTGCACTGATGGTGGAAGTCACAGCAGACTTGGTCAGGTCAACGCTGTCCTCCACGATGTGTTTGCTGAGGTCCACGGCCTCTGTCACCTTGTTGGTCACCAGCTCCTTGGCACCCTGAGCAGCCTCCACAGCGCTGACAATCGTAGAGGCAACTGCAACCTTGGTCCTGTCAACGCTGTCCTCCACCATGTGCTTGGTGACATCCACAGCCTCCGTCACCTTGCTGGTCACCAGCTCCTTGGCACCCTGGGCAGCCTCCACCGCACTGCTGACAGTGGAGGTGACCACAGACCTGGTCAGCTTGACACTGTCCCCAACAACACTTTTGGTGAGGTCCACAGCTTCAATGACTTTATCAGCCACCGCTCCCTTGGCCTCGCAGGCGGCGTCCATGGCAGATGTCACCTTGGTGGACACCAGCTGCTTGGTGTCCGAGAGTACCTGCGCCAGGGAGAGGCAGAGAGAGATTTTGTGGTTGTTGTTCCACAATAAGCTTCCCCCCTTGGGTTAGTTGTGCTTGCAGGCTGTGGGAGGCCGGGGAGGTGAGCACACCTGCACTGACATGGACGTGCTCAGTGTTCCCTCCCACACGCTGAGGGCACCTCTCCAGCTTCCCCTGCTGCTCAGCTTTACTTATTTCCCCATATTCTTCTGTAGCCACAGCAGCTCCATCAAGCCATGGCTTCCCCAGGAAAAGCCTTCCCTTACCTTGTCTGCTGGCTGCTGCAGGAAGGGCAAGGTCTCCTCCAGCTGGTCCAGACCTTTGCAGGCAAATTCATTCACAAGGGCGACTGGAAGAGACAACAGGCACCAGTTTATTCTTCATTCAGGGATGGGATTTGGACCCTACAATGGCCAGTTCAGGATACACTCATTAAGACAAACCCCAAAAAATGAGTCACCATTCTGGGGTGGGATGTGTGTGGGTGTCTTGTTAAAAGTGAACAAACCCTAAAATGTGGCAGGTTCAAATAGTCTCCATTTTGCCTTCCTCGCTGTAGACGTTAATCCAATTGCAGTGTGGCACTGCCCTTGGTGGGTAGGGCACTGGGGTTAAAGGGCTGAACGGTGTTGGGACGTGCCAGCCTGAGTTCTAGCCCAGAGTGACAGGGCTCCCAGCTGCGATGGTCAGAGCTTGGACTGAGAGAGAGCAGGAATTACACTCAGCAACCTCAAGAAACCAAACTGTGTTTCTGCTGGAAACAGCTGGATTCCAGACAGCTCCGGGTGAGGAGCTGCTGCGCCTGGGTGCTGGAGGGGAAGGTGCTGTGGGAGCTGGGGTCACCCTAGAGGCACAGGAGCCTCCCCTCCCCGCCTGGCCCGTGTCCCCAGCCCTGCACTCACTCTGAGGCTCCAGCTGGCTCAGGATGGGCTGTGCCCCTCCCACCACGCTGCCCACGGCCACGGCAGCCACGGTCTCGGCCACGCTGCAGACCCCACTGAGGCAGGGGTGGGACTCCTTGGTGTGGTTGTAGGCAGAGGAGACCAGGTTGAAGGCGGAATTGAGCAAGGGCAGGCTGGTGACTCGATCGACAGCGCTCTAAACCCAAGAGAAACGGTGACGTTAGAGCCCAGCCTGAGCTGGTGGGCAAACACAGCCCTGTGCCAGCAAATCCATCTCCCCGTCGTTCTTTGACTCAGAGCTGAGGAGACTCCCCCAGGTGAACAAGGCAGGGTTGAGAGGTCTGAACTCCGTGAATTCTGACTCACCCTGGTTTCAGAACCAAAGCAGATGTGGAAGTAGGGCCTGTAACAGCTCCTGCTTCAGAACTGCTTGTATCACTTGGCCCTGAAGTTGTCTCTTGAGCAAAACAATTACCCTCCGTACTGAGGGGGCTTTGATTTGGCCACAGCTTCACAGGGGTAATCTTTCTGTCCCCCCACCTGGTTTTGGGGTGCTGGCAGAGGTTTGCCAGCACATGTCAGTGGGTGACTGAATTGCTGTGGGTGCCTGGCACCTACCACAGTCTGCTGCTCCTCAGCCTTCAGCAGGTCTGGGGTTGGGATCTTTCCTGAGGCCATGCTGACTTCAGCTGCAGCTGGAAGGGAAAACAAGAGTATCATGAGCACAACTTCAGTGCCTCCAAATAAATAAAATCCTGCCAAAAGAGGGGGAAAAGCAGAGGGCAGCAGGGATGGGATCCATCATTCTGCTGCTCCCAGGAAGGTTCAGGTTAGAAATAGGTGAGAACTGTTTTATCTGTCTTGTGTTTTCTCTGTGGGGAGGGATGACCCTGGCTGGACACCAGGTACCCACCAAAGCCACTCCATCACCCCCCTCCTCAGCTGGACAGGGGAGAGAAAACATAACAATATAACCCGTTTGTGAAGGGCATGAAAATCCTGTGGAGTTTTCCCTGGAGGATGAGCTGCAGCATTCCATGGCTACCTGGAGGCTTGCATTCCCATCCTACTGACCAGCGAGGCAGGAAATCTCACTTCCTGTGAAACCAAGGCTCAGAGACACTCTCATGACATGACAGGATTGAAGTGTAAAATGTTGCAACAATCCAAAGGGGTATTGTTTCCCCAGCACAGATCTCCTGTGGTATCTGGACACTGCTGTATTGGTGATAAACCCAGGATTGCTCTGAGCCTTAGTCAGCCACAGCAGGGATTTCAGTGCATTTGTTCTTCAGGACAGACTCTGCTCTTCTCTCCTTTACCAGTTAATTCCTGTTCTTAGATTTGCTATGACATTTTCCAGTGGAAAACCCTCAAACCAAAATTCCTCCCAAACTGGATTTCCAAGCCATGCACTGCTCCAGGCTCACTGGCAGACTCTTCCCAGAAGAACTTTCCATCTGAATTGTGGTGGAGCCCATTATATTGTTTCTTGTGTCCTTGGTCTCGTGCAAGGTTTTTATTTTGCTGAGAAACGGGAACAGAGAGATGGGGAGAAGTAGTGAAACCAGCATTTGTGAGCCCTGGACTGGGCTCCGAGCCCAGCCAGGGACAGCTCAGGAGTGACTTGGCAAAACACCAAAAACTGCTGCATTAATCCCTGAATTAGTCAGAATTCAGTGAGATTTGAGCAGGGCAGGGATGCTGAGTGCCACATGGTCATGTCACACAGGTTGTCACCTCCAGTCTCTCCAGTGAGCAGCTGGGAGCCAGCGCTCCTCTGAGAGCCCTCCTCAGTTTATCTGCACAGCAAAACCACCAGTGGATCCTCACCAGGCTGGGAGGAGTTGTACAAACCTGCTCCAAACAGAGTCCCAAGTGCAGAGGGTTGCTCTCAGGGGCCGTCCCTCCCGCTCTGCCTCAGGGCAGGTTTGTTATTTCTTTGGAGCCAAGCAGGGCTGACTTGGGGCAAAGCACAGCTCTTTCAACACCATCACAAACACCCCCTTTGCTCAGTTGTTTTACTTCTGGGCAGGTGGGAAAAGCTCAGACTGTGGAGTTTGACACTGCAGTGGCCTCAGTGTCAGGGCCAGCACAGAGACGCTGCAGCAAAAGGAAGAGGGGAAGACTCTGGTTAGAATAATCCAGGAGTAACTCCTTGGCTGATGTAAAAACTGGTGTGAGGTTAGATCAGCCTCTGAAGTACAAGGATCCCACATTACTTATGGATGCAGCCTGCCAGGGACAGTCCTTCACACAGTTCATGTTGGAACAGGGTTTGTTCTCCGCTGCGTAGGAGAAATCCATGTTTTGCAATGCCCAGATTTGCAGTGTGGGCAGATCTCCCCAGCACGGTTTTATTTTCTCTTTCCCTGCAGAAGTGCTGAGCAGCCCTTGCTTTACTTCAGAGATTGCAGGAAAGCCCAGGGCTCGGCAACTCTGGGTCAGGTGGTTCTGAATCCTTTGGAGAGGGCACAGCCAAGCCAGGACGCTTGGGAGTGGAAATCCCAGTGAGCAGAGGAACAGAAACAGCACCACTTTGTTTTGGTTGTGGTTTGTTTCGTATGAAAGTGATGATCAGATGATTTCATACCACTGCTACATCCAAAATATTAGGTCACCGCTGGAGAAAGCTCTTGAACCAGGTGGTTTCAGAACGATGAAACTTCAGTGCTCTGTTCTAGCATCAAGGTCAAGAGATTTTCTGGGATCAGGAGCTGAACTCCCATTCGTGATCACTGCCCAGCTGGCACCCAGCAGCAGGACAGCAGCACCAAACCCACAGAGCTGCTCCCTTTTTCCTGCCTCATCCCTCGCTGGCCTGGCAGAGGAGGCAGGAACTCCCCTGATTTCTGTCACATAAAGCTGGTTCTTCACTCCCCTGGCTGGAGGGCTTCCCTGTGGGAGCAGCTCAGCTCATGAGAGCAGGCTGCTGGCGTGAGGTCCTGTAGGATCTTCAGGAAGGTTCTCTCCCTTCCAAGGGATTTTACCTTGAGAGACAGACTGAGCCACAGCCAGCATGGCTGGTTCGGTAGCTTAACTGGCAATTCCTTAATGACCATTGAGGAAAACAAAGCTAAATTTAGTGCTTTAGATGTGAGCAGGGAGGGCTAATCAGGGCAGAGGAATTCAATTGTGGTTAAAGCACCTATTTGCATTCTTTTCGAGATTTGCCACTGATACCCCGTTCCCAAAAATGCAGAACTAGGTCACGGGATGTCTATGGGGAATGGGCTGCAAATGCTCCGAGGACAGAATTAGTTTTAGGAGGAAGATCAAATGATTCCCAGCCTTGACCTGAGGACTGTAGTTTCAGGAGGGCTGGCAGAGGTGCCCATCTCACCGTTCTGGATAAACCAGCAGCACCAGGAAACCTCAAAGATCAAAGCCACCCTTGCTGATGGATGCAGCTCCAGCAGAAACTCAACACCACAGCCAGCGGCCACCACTGGGTCAGCAACTGCTTGGAACAGAGATATTTTAGCAAGGAGGAGAGGAAGCTTTAACTAAAACAGCTTCTCAGTACTTCCCAGTATTTCCACGAGGACACAGCTCTTGGTTGCACCTGGAAGCTGTAACGTGCAGAGCAAGCAGCTCAGCACATTTCCATCTGGAATTTTCAGCAGAACCAGCTTCAGAAGCTGAAAGCCTTCCCAGCCATCCACAGCTCAGAGTAGCCACGACCAAGTTTAAAGCCTTACTGGTCTTAAGAAACGCTAACCCAGTTTGGGAAGCTCGTCCGGGAGCTGGCAGAGCCCTGCCGGGACAGGGTGCTCCTGAGCAATTCTCTTGTCACTCGGCTCTCGTGCCTCCACCAAGGGATCACGAGAAACAGCCCCGGGCAGGGCTGGCAGCGCTGTCACGGGAAGGGAACGCCATGGTCATCACCGGCATCCCCCGCATGCCCTGGCCCTGGAGCATCCCTCTTGTCCCCACCGTCCCCAAACACGACGCTGGGCTGTGCCTGTGAAGGTGACTGTGGCAGTTGCCTCCTGTGCCCCCTCAGCCGGAATCCTCAGCAGACAAGCAGCAGAAAAGAGCTTTTAAACCCAGGACTGCTCAATTGCAGGACAGAGAATCATCTCAAAGCCAGGAAGGAGCCTTTAGGAAGGGTTTGAACCCCACCATGGTTTGGGTTGGAAAGGACCTGAAAGATCATCTGGTTCCAGCCCCCAAGCCTCTCAGCTGTTACCCGCGGCAGACACATCACGACACCAGAAAATGTCACCTTTGGCCTCAAAAACCAAAGCCCCCCCCTGCCCAGGGAGAGCAGGGACACCTCAGCCAGCTCCTGCCCTCCCAGGTGCTGGCAAGGCCCGTGGCACCCTCAGCCGGGAGCTCCGAGCCGCAGCCCCGGAGCTCTGCTCCTGTCTGCGGGGACAGGGCCGGCTCCAGCCCAGCTCTGCCCCTGTCTGCGGGGACAGGGCCGGCTCCAGCCCAGCTCTGCCCCTGTCTGCGGGGACAGGGCCGGCTCCAGCCCAGCTCTGCCCCTGTCTGCGGGGACAGGGCCGGCTCCAGCCCAGCTCTGCCCCTGTCTGCGGGGACAGGGCCGGCTCCAGCCCAGNCCCCTCCAGCCTCCCCCCGACCCCCCAGACATCCCCTCGCCCAGCTCCCACACCTTGCCCAGCCCCAGCCCAGCCTTACCCGCCTCCTCCGCGCCCGGCACTGGTGAGACTGGGAGCACTGGGCGGCGCCCCAGTTAAATACCCCGCGGGGTGATTGGCAGCGCGGGCCGCCGCAATCGGGGCGCTGCTGGAGCCGGCCTGCCCAATGGGGCCGCGGGGTGGGGCCGCAGGTGAGGGCTGGGGTCACCTCGGGGGCCGGGAGTTGTTCTCTGTTCCCCCGGGAAGGACGGAGCCGCACGGTGTCCCGGGGACCTGCCCAGCCCCCGGTGCCTTGGCCTTGGGTCACGGCATGGTGGAACAGCCCGGGTCGGGAGGGGCCCGCAGGGATCCTTGTCTGGCCCTGGTCCTGCACAGACACCCCAGCGATCCCCCCGTCCCTGGGAGCTGTCCTGCTGTCCCTAGGATCTGTTCTGCTGTCCCTAGGATCTGTTCTGCTGTCCCTAGGATCTGTTCTGCTGTCCCTAGGATCTGTTCTGCTGTCCCTAGGATCTGTTCTGCTGTCCCTAGGATCTGTTCTGCTGTCCCTAGGATCTGTTCTGCTGTCCCTAGGATCTGTTCTGCTGTCCCTAGGATCTGTTCTGCTGTCCCTAGGATCTGTCCTGCTCACAGAGCCCGGGCCCTGGAGCTGGGACAGCAGCTGGGTCCTGCCTGTGCCCCAGCTGGGGACAAAGGCTGCCGTCTGGCTGCTCCTTGCAGGGTGTCACAGAGGTTGTCACCAGTGCCAGGGGAGCAGGACACAGCCTGTGGTGTGGACCATCACCGTCATCCTGAGCTTTTCTTGGCAAAGCTGCCCCTCCCCACACTGGGGCTGCCGTGCCTCCCCCCTCAGCCCCCAGCAGACCCCTGATGGTGAAATCTTCTGTTTGCTGGGATTTTCAGGGTAGGAGCTGATTTGTGTTTTTATCCTTGCAGAGGGCCCAGCTCCAGGGAGTGTAAGGCTTTTTAACAGCTATAGCAAATACTGAAAACTCCAGTTAATGGTTTTCCATTTGTGCCTTTTCATCTTCAGCTCCAAAAACTGGTTTGAAAACATCAATTAAGCTTCCTGTTGTCTGCTTTCAAGATCAGCGGGGGAGGAAACTGAGGCACAGGTAAAAATTATCTGAATCTTCTAACGCTATTACAGTGATTGAGTCACCTTGTTTTGGGCCACGGGATGCAGGAGGCCTTGGCTCTGTTTCTGTATTGCCACCAGGCAGGGGGGTGCCAATGGTTTTTGAAAAATGTGCTGTTAAGCTGACAAAAATGTACACAATTGTCACTCCTCAGCTTTGGGGTTGGAAGGAATCCTCATCCTGAGGCTGCCTTAGCTGGGAGTGCTGGCTGGAAAGGCCCCTGGAGCTCTGGAGCTCAGCTGGGATCTGGCTGAGCCTGGAAACCTGCCAGCGCTGGAGATCTCGCACAGCCTCTCTGGCTGCTGGACACAGTGGCTCTGGATGTTGCATTTGTGGAGAAGCAGTTCCCAATGTCCAATCTGAGCCTCTCCAGCTCCAAACTGGGGCTTTTGCCTCTTGTTTGATCACCTGCACTGCTGGAAACAGTCCTGTGACAAAAACTTGTCAGTGTGACATAAACTCCAAATTCTGTCATCACCTGGGAATCTGTCATACAGCCACAGCGTCCCACAATGGGCTGGGTGGGAAGGACCTTTAGTTTTGATGCAGTTCTGAAGTGTTTGATACCTTGTACTAAAACCGAAGCCTACCAGTGACTTTTAATAATTGTGGTGTTTGTAAGGGAAATAAAAGTTGTTCATGTCTGTCCTGTGAAGAGTTGATGAAATGGAGGTGTTTTTTTTCACAGGAGCAGGGAATCAAGAAATGAGTCCTGTGTATTTTGGGGTGTTGGCCTGACACGGGCAGTGCTGCATGCTCAGGTAACGTGTCAGGGATCGGCTGCCAGCTGGTTCGTGGTGTGAAGAGCCCCAGTGGGTCAGTTGTGGTGGGGATGGTGAAAGTCTCCTGGGACAGGTTCTATTTCATCCCCTAAGTGAGTGAAACAGCTCTGTCTGCAGGATGCACCTTCATGTGACTGTGGTGGGGCCCAGGGGAATGTGAGAAGCAATAACCAGTAATTAAAATGAAGCAGGCAGTGTTTAATATCTAATGTGTGGCTTTGATATTAGGGTAAGATATCAGTGCTGGGACTTCCTGCTGGGTGGCAGAACTGCCTGCAGGGTTAGGACACTGCATTTGGGGGATTGCAGTGTCAGAGCAAAGGTTTGCACAATCCTTTCTGTGACCCTTGGTGCTGTATGGAAGACAGATTTAAATCCCAGATAAAATCATCACTGAGAGGTTTGGTGGGGGTGGGAACGGCGTGGGAGGAAGTGGAGAAACACGTTTGGGGAAGGGAGAGGAGCTGTGTTGGTGGAGCAGGGGAGCCCTGTGCAGCCCTGAGCAAAGCTGCAGCATCCAGAGCAGGGGCAGGATCCTTCAGGAGTGAACCCCACCTGGCAGCCGAGGGAGCCAGGAGCCCCTGGCCCTCAGCCCTGCTGCTGCCTTCAGCTGCCCCTGGCTCTGCCCGGGGCGAGGCCTCAGCCTGGAGCTCCTCACTTCTCCTGTCCTGGTGGGGTTTCTGCTGAGTGCAAAACCTGCAGGCTGGGGGGGATGTGGGGGGTCAGGCCCCTGTGCTGGGAGCCGTTCCTGTCCCTGCTCTGTGATGTGTCACAGCTCAGCACTGTCCCTCGGGACCCGTGTGACACTGGAGCTCCCACTGCAAATGTTCATGTGCTGCATCTCCCGGGGCACTGACTGCGTGGGGAACCTGCCCCCGTGCCGTGGCCACCTTCCCCGTGTCACCTTCCCTGCGGCAGGCACAGGCACGAGAAGGGATGAGAAGGATGATTCAGGGCTGGGGCATGAGGTGCTCTGGTTCTGCTCCTCGGGTAAGGGAAGCAAACCCCTGGGCTCCCAGCAGGTTCCTGACGGTTCCTGGCTGCTCTGCCAATATTCCAGTTCACCTTTCTGCTGCTTTTTCAGGCTGCAGGATGGTTTTCTACATGCCTGGCTGCTCCTCCCTCTGCTGCTGCTCTGCTGCCTGAGGGAGGTGAGCTGGGGTGGTGTGATGCTGGTTGTTTTTGGCAGATGGGACAGGGGATGTCACCTGGGTCTGCTGAACGTGTCCCCTCCATCCCTGAGCGTGGATGAGACCCCAGGTCCTGCTTCCCAGAGCCACGGGCCTCCTTTGCACTCCCAGCCCTGTGAACCGCTGCTCGCTCAGCTTCCGTCACACAGGGCTTTGCGTGGAGAGGGGAGCGTGGAATCCAGAGAGCTCCTGGGTGCTGCGTGACTCTGGATCATCCCAGAGCACGTGGGGCTGGAACAGCCCTGCCGGCTCCCCCTGCCCTGCAGCCCCACTGCCTCACCTGGGGCAGGTGTCTCGCTGTGCTGCGTGACGGGCCTGACTCATCCCCTGCCCAAGGAACATGTATTTATGCACATAAAAGCATAAATGCCAATGCCTGTGTCCTGCTTTTGGCTCGGATAGAGTTAATTTTCTTCCCAGTGCTGTGTTTTGGATTTGGCATGGGAATAATGTTGATAACAACTGATGTTGTAGTTGTGGCTGAGTTGTGCTTACTCCAAATCAAAGACTTGTCGGTTCCCAGGCTCTGCCAGCGAGCAGGGGCACCAGAGCTGCGTGGGAGCGTGGCCAGGAGAGTTGACCTGGACTGGCCACGAGGATATTCCACTCCACAGAAGATCCTGCCGGTACAGAAGCTGGGGATTGGGACCTGCCTGTCATTGAGCTGGGCCAGGGCTGGTGACCAGCTGTGCTGGGCAGCTCTGGCAGGGAGGAGGAATCCCTTCCCAACCGCCGAGAACCCGCTCCGGCTGCAGGAGGTGCTGTGCGGGTTCAGGTTAATCCTCCAGTTCATCTCCAAAGGCAAGGAACGACTTTGGGCCCTGGCAGGAAGTGGAGCCTGGCTGCTGGCTCAGGGACGCGGCCTGAGCGCCCCAACACCCCCCAGCCCTGTGGCAGCGAGCCCAGCCAGGCCTTGGCCACCAGCCCGGGATCCCTGGCTGATCTGGGGGATCCCTGGCTGATCCCTGGCTGTTCCGTGGTCGATCCCTGGCTATTCCGTGGTCGATCCCTGGCGGGTCCAAGGAAGGAGAGGGGCACGGCAGAGGCGCTGCCCTTGCTCAGCCGGCAGATCCGGGGCGGGAGGGCCCCTCATCCCCCTCATGGTGTCTGTGCTGCAGTGTGAGGGGAGGCTGGCGGCGGGGAGGGGCGCAGGGGAAGCGGGGTGTGCCGCGTTTGCCGGGCTGTGCCGGGGTTTGCCGGGGCCTCCCGCGCCTCGTGTTCCTTTGTCCGCGGCGCCGCGGGCGCAGCCTCGGTGGGGCTGTTCCGGCCCAGGCCGCCGCCATCTCCAGCCGCCTCTCTCCCCCACAGCCACGAGCCTCGGCCTCCCACCCTTCTGTTCTCTCAGGGGCCTCTTGGCCACGCTTTCCCCCATCCGATGGTTGTTTTAAGCAAATATAATCTTTAATTTCCTCACAGCGTCGGTGGTGTTGGGGATAAACATCCTGCCCGAGCAGCCCTTTCACGCCATGGCCCTGCTGTGTCACCCAGGCCACGCTGTCACCAGTGGGGCCCTGCACGAGTGCCACAAGGCCCTCTGGAGCTAACGGCCTGGGGAGTTAGAGCCCTTTTGCGGATTATTTGGTTTATTCCCATTGTTCTGTTTATTCAAATTCGGTTATTCGGATTATTCGCATCATTCGGATTATTCGGTTTATTCGCATCAGGGTAGGGCCTGGAGCCCCCCGGGGGCACAGGACACCTCGGGGAAGGGTGGCTGTCAGAGGGCGGTCATTGGAGTCCCCTCTCCCACTGGGGCTCACCAGGATTTAGGACAATAACCGGTACCGTGCCCGCGGCCCCAGGATTCGAGGGGTGATGGAGCCCTTGGGGATTTGGGGCTCGAGGGGTGATGGAGCCCTTGGGGATTTGGGGGTTTCGCCATCGCAGCGGAGCGGGGGGCGCCGGGCCGGGTCACGGGCGGGGGATCCCCGTTGTGGCCCGCTGTTCCAGGGGTGCTTTCCCGGTCCCGTTTTCCCACCAGGGCCCCCCC
>VXBU01009724.1:0-10658 GCA_013400315.1 Bombycilla garrulus | reverse complement strand
GGCCGCCCCGCCGGTGCCGCCGCCTGAGCGCGGTGCCATTCCCGGCAGCACCGGCGCCATGTGGATCCAGGTGCGCACCATGGACGGCAGCCAGACGCACCGCGTGGACTCGCTCTCCAAGCTCACCAAGGTGGAGGGGCTGCGCCTGCGGATCCACGAGGTGTTCGGCGTGGAGCCCCAGCGGCAGCGGCTGTTCTACCGCGGCAAGCAGGTACCGGCGCGGCGGGGGGACTGACAGCCCCGGAGCGGCGGCGGCGCGGGGTCCGGCCGGCCCCGCTGGCCCCGTGCTCCCCTCCAGCTGAGGACGGCTGGTTTAATTATTTATTTTTAATTGCGTGGAAATGAGGGGTTTTGCTGCCATCTAGTGAGTGCCGGCTCCTCCCGCGCTGCTGCTTCCGTGCGTTTGCAGGGACGGCAGCCAGCTGCAGAGTGGCTTTATTCTTACTTTCCGTTGCTGTTTTCCACCTAATGTGCTGCTCTTCTACCTTGACATAGCCTTTATTAGGTGTCTGAAAATTACCAGTGATTTTAAGGTATTTAAAGTGGTTAATGTTTTTGAGCCTTGCAAGTTTCACCGCTCTGAAAGCCATAAACGTCTCATTTTTCTTTGTAAATTGGGGAAAGCAACTCATGATTTTGAAGTTCTTCAGCTCTGATACCAAATTCTCACTAGGTACAGAGCACTTGAGTGGCTGAGTGCTGTATTATGCTCTCAGTAATACGTTTACAATTGGTGTTGTACAACTGTTTTCTTCCCTGTGAGTTAATAATGTAACTAAATTAGCACTGAAGTCAATCAAAACCATTTTAAAATACTGTTGCTGTATTGTGCCTAGTCCTGTGCTGCTAAACCTGCGGGCTAGAGAAACTCCTGATCTGATGTTTGGTTGATCACAGTATGCTGAGGTGGCTGGAGATGCACAATTTTTTCTAGCTGCTTTTCTTTCTGTTTTAGGCAGTCTTGAGCTAGCTGTACTCTGTAATTAGCAGGTGTGGCTGTAGAACATGGAAATACACCTGGACTAGCCTCAGTCTAAGCTCAGGTACTAGTTCTGGCATAAAAAGAGGCTCTAGGATGGTATCATCTCTGAAGGGCTGGTTGGGTGTTTCTGTTGCGTTAGTGTGGATTTGGGCGCATTAATGACCCATTTGTGTTGTAATTCAGGTGATGAGGGGGTTGGTTCAGGGCAGGGGCCACCTGTCAGCCTTACCCTGAGCCTGTGCAGACACTGGGGTTGAACAGATTGTCAGGAGTGGTGATTCTCAGTCAGGACATCCTTGCCCTCCAAAGGGAAGCCCTCCCCAGCCTCTCTGAGGCCTCGTTCCCATTGTGCTTTGTCTGGCTGTTGGAATCCCCGCAAATGTTCCGTTTCCTACCCGTGAACAGTTTAGTTGAGGTTAGAAAATCAGCTCTGGTTCAAACGTGTCTCCCCGGGTGGAGGTTTGTGTCAGTCCTGGGCTCTCTCTTCTGCTGTGTCTTGGCTCCTGTGGTTTCCTGTCCCGTTCCTCTGCTCCTCCGTTTCTCTCTGCACCTGTTGGCTCTGTCCTCTGCTGCTCTTGTTCCCGTGTTTGTGACACTGGGGCTTGGCTGGGAGGTAAAAACCGATTTCTGGTGTGTTCTTGTGCATCTTGAGCAAAAAGCTCAGACCTCTCCCTGTGCAGTCAGGTTTCCAGGGATTGTTCCATAGCCATTTGATGCCATAAATCAGAATGGAATTATCATGGTGATTCCTGTGAAGTGTAAATTCTTGTGGTTTTGCTGTGCTTCCCCCTGATAGAGAACAAAGCTCCAGGGATTGCTTTTTCTGGTGGTTTGGGCTGGAAGGGGATGATCATTTCCTGTATAATTTCTTAGTCAGACCTTAAATATGTGGGGAAGCTTGTCTGAACTTCTGACTGCTGTGGGCTCCAGCCTTATATGTTAACTCTAAAATGGTTGTGCTCCTTAGAGCCCCAGGGAGGTTTTTGGGGGACCTCTTTCTGCCTCTGCAATTCTCTTTTTGCATGGATAAGGTCTTGATTTGACTGCAAACCGCGCCAGGCTTGCCAAATAAACTCTCAGAATTAGAGAGGGTGTGAAATTAGGACACGCCTGGCTACGCCGAAGAGCGATTGGGTAGTTTCAAGCTGAATTGAATCTTTTTTGATTTTACTTTCGATGGAAAAAATGTGTGTTTGCTGGGAGAAAAGTGTGAGATTAACTCTGGCTTCTACTTAATGCTACGATTAATGGAGATGGTGCAACAATAATCTGGATCGCACACAATTAAAATATAAAGACAGTCTGCGTTAGCATTTGGGATGTGTCTGAATTGAGGAAGAATTATTTCCCTTTGATTTGTAGGTAATGTGGATTTATGTTTGAATCCTGACGGGAATGGGGAGGGTCTGTAGTTGGATGGTGCTTGCGGGGAATGTGCCGCAAACCTTTCCAGATCTCCTGGGGCCGAGCAGCAAGTGCAGGGCAGCCGTGCTCGAGTGGGTGACTGAACAAAGACCATTGAAGTGGCAGACTCGGGGAGGAAGGGCCCAGGCACGGCTCTGAAGCCACGTGGCGATGGTGGCGGGCAGAGCCGCTGGGAGCGATGGGTGGCCGCAGGCCCAGCTGGCTCAGCGCTCTCCCTTCCCTGCAGATGGAAGATGGGCACTCCCTGTTCGATTACAGCGTGGGGCTGAACGACATCGTGCAGCTGCTGGTCAGACAAAGCCCGGCCGCGCTGCCGGCGCCCGCCAAGGACAAGGACCCCGAGCTCTCGGACAGCGACTCCGGCTGCAGCTCCGGCCCCAGCGAGTCCGACAAGAGCTCCCACAACGGGGAGCCTGCCCTGGAGCTGGAGGGACAGCCCAGCACAGCCGCTCAGCCCCACTGGACCGACCCCGGCTTCGGCCTCTACAAGGTGGGTCCTCAGAACCCGGGCGCCCTCCGCGCTGCGCCTTGCCGGGGGAATTGTTCTCTGCGCCGCGGAGCTGCTGAGAATCTTTCGCAGCCCAATTGTGTGGGCAGTTCCTTTCTTCCTCTCAAACCGTCCAACAACAAAGACAAAAATACCAACCAACCCACAAACCAACTGAATGCACCATGCTGTAGGTCAAAATACTTAATTTTTTCATTTTGTTCTTTGAACTAAAACTACAATACATTAATTGATTTGGGGGAAAAAAATAAAAAAGCATTCAGAGCGTCTGGTTTGATGTTTTTACAAATTTTCCCAATATTTTTGCTTGGAGTCACTACATTTGTCAAAGCTGAAACTTTCTTGAATGAACAAAAGAAAATCTCGAGCAGCTGTTCAGAATTTTACTTGTCTGTTTCAATGGATTTTATTACAGATCTAGTGATGTGTTTGCCAGGTTATGAGCAGGACACTTTGAAACTCTGTTACAGAGTAACCAGTAATGGTTTGGGCTCGCTACCAAGGCTGGGTTTACATGTGCTGGTGTAGAATGGATTTATAACCTTACAAATTCGACCTAAGCAGGCTGTAGGGCTGCGCAACAGGACCAGGAATGCAGAGGAAATCTTAATTTTTAAGGTGATCAGTTAAACATCTTGACTACGGTGCAGTTCTTGAGATGGTTAAATCTTGAAGTAAATTGGAAATGAATGGCTTATTTTCAGATCCCTTTTGGTGAGCTGTGCTCTTTGCTCTGTGTAGATCAATGACCTGGTGGATGCTCGGGACACGGACATGGGAGCGTGGTTTGAAGCCACGGTGGTGAATGTAACCAGGAAAAAACCCACCAGTGAAGCAGCTGAGAGCTGCACGGATCCTGAGCAGCCCACAGCTGTCCCTGAAGAAGATGTAATTTATCATGTGAAATATGATGAGTGAGTTTTGGTTTGTTGCCTTCTTGGCCGATAAAGTCATTCGGGTCATGATGCTGATGGGAAATGTTATTGCAGATTTTGCACAAATTAAAAGAAGTGGGCAGTGACATCGTAATTATGTCATTGAGCCCTGGCAACTGTAAGGTTGTTTTGCAGTTGGAATTCCAGGGGGCTGGAATCATGTTTTTACAGGAAAGGCTGGTGTCCAGGTGTCAAAGGGAAGCAAAGTCAGCCTGGCTGGGTCTGTGTGGGAGGAGATTTTATCCTTGGTGGGATTCTTGTGTTGCACAGCAGAATGAACCTGTCTGCATGGCAGCTGTCACTCCCCAGAGCTGGAGCCGAGTGTGATTCTCGTTGTGTCCCCCCCTCGCAGCTACCCAGAGAACGGGGTGGTGCAGATGAGCTCGGGCAACGTGCGGGCTCGGGCACGGACTATCCTCAAGTGGCAGCAGCTGGAGGTGGGCCAGGTGGTCATGGTCAACTACAACCCCGACGAGCCCAAGGAGAGGGGCTTCTGGTACGACGCTGAGATCCTGCAGAAGAGGGAAACAAAGATGACCAGGGAGCTCAGTGCAAAGATACTACTTGGGTAAGCTGCTCACGAGGAATAAATGGAGTGTCCCTGCTCTGCTGCAGCTTTCTGAGTTCTGAGTGACTCTGCTGGCCAAAGACGGTGCAGCAGGAGTGCTGGGGACAGATGAAAGGTGGCTTGTCCTCTTTGGGTGATTGCCTTCAGCGTTGTGCAATTCTGATTAACTTCCACTGAGGAACTGGACACTTTGAGGAGTGCTGATCCATGGATTCACTTAATGCTGAAAGGATGCATAGCCCCATACTGACCATGAGGCAAACGATTGTTTCTGTGTTAATTATCTATACGAAAACTGCAGTGTAATATTTTGTGGAGATAGGATGAATACAATACCAGAGCAGTCTGATGCATGCACAGCTGTCAGCTCGAGCTGTGGGGTACTTCTAAACTCTGATCTCTTTTCTTAACTTCTTCCAGGGAAGCTGGTGATTCCTTGAATGACTGCACAATTATATTAGTGGATGAAATCTATAAAATTGAAGAGCCAGGCACTGCTTCTCCCATCAGCACTGGTACCCCAAAACGTGAGTCTGATGTGGAGTCCTCGCACGTCTGTCTTACCTGGTGTTGTCCTGTGAGGATCAAAGGTTTAAGAGCTGCAGGACACGTTCGGTTGTGCCTCGTTTGACCTTGGCACTCTGAGTGTGGTTTGTGTTTGCCCACAGGACAGAGTGGACCCGTGTGTAAAGCCTGCAAGGACAACCCAAACAAGACCTGCAGGGTGTGTGCTTGTCACATCTGCGGGGGGAAGCAGGACCCAGATAAGCAGCTCATGTGTGACGAGTGTGACATGGCCTTCCACATCTACTGCCTCAAGCCTCCCCTCAGCAGAATCCCAGACGAGGACTGGTAGGTTCTGAGGGGATGTGGGGGTGTCAATTACATCTAATTAGGAGCAGGAAGGGAGCTCAGGGCCTTGGAGCTGCCCTTTCCAGTGGCTGGGGTGTGTGTGTTTTGGGGGTTTTTTGGCAAAACTCCATAGCTTTTCTTGAGCTTAATGAGAGTAGGTTTTAAGCCAGGTTTTGCACACTCCTTTTCCTAGTTTTGGGATCTAGATGCCTTTTTTTGTCCTTGCCATGGCAGGGGTGGAACAAGATGAGCTTTAAGGTCCTTCCAACCCAGACCAGCCTGGGATTCAAAGAGAACAAAATGAGAACCTGATGCTGGGAGGCCTCAGTTGTGCAGTGGCTTTTATAGAGGCATAGCAGATCAGGCTGCTTTGTACCTGAGATGTGTGGATAGTGAAATACACCTTTCAGTAGACTCAGAGTTAGTGAAATGCACTGGTTTATTCCCTCTGTCCTGTTTCAACACAGTATGCAATGATTTTGCAAGGACAGGAGCTGCTGTAGGTCAGATCCCTCTATGGAGAGTGTTCCCTTGTCCTGTCTGGGTTCACGTGGGGAAACTGTAATATAACTCACTATGTTTCAGGAAATGCTCCTAACTTTGCTACTTGTTAATTTTCACTGACTTTAGGTATTGCCCTGAGTGTCGAAATGATGCAAGTGAGGTGGTTTTAGCAGGAGAGAAATTAAAAGAAAGTAAAAAGAAACTAAAGATGGCATCTGCTAATTCCTCCTCCCGGAGAGACTGGGGCAAGGTCAGTCCAAAGCTGTTTTTTTGAAGTTGTGTTTGTTCCTGTGGGCTCTTGGCTGATGCTGCTCTCTGCCCAGGGCATGGCGTGTGTGGGGCGCACCAAGGAATGCACCATTGTCCCCTCCAACCACTACGGACCCATTCCTGGCATTCCCGTTGGCACCATGTGGAAATTCAGAGTGCAGGTAGGAAGCTGAATCCTGGCCTGACCTGCTGTGGGGAAAAATGGGAATGATCAGCTCCTGCAAGAAACCTGAAACAGTTAATGTGGAAATGCATGTGTCACTGGATATATGGAAGTGCAGAAGGAAAAGAATTCTGGCTTTGTCTGGACCAAGTGTTCCATAACTAATGCTGCATTGTCGGGGCCCATCAAGTGCTGCTTTATTTTGTTTTAGTGCTCTTTTTGGTAACTCAAAAACCCCAAAGCAAGCACATTTGTTCCCAGTAGTTTGTCCTGGAGGTGTGTAGTGTGTTCTGGGTGTCCCAAATATCCACCTAGATGAAACAGAAGGTTTCTCATCCTGTTAGAAAGTTGGGGCAGAAAAAAGCACTGGCCTGTCCAGATCTTGTTTTCAAGTATTGAGGGAAGATTGCTATTACAACTCTTTCAAAACTTTATACAAATATTTGATACCTGTATTTTTCTTAAATACCTTTCAATAAGCAATTTCAGTAAGAAATATCCGAACTGTTAGAGATGCACCACAGATCCATGTGTCCAATATACTGATACAGTCATAATATAAGTATATAATCTTTTTAGAAGCATTTTTATTTTTCTTCTGCCTGGAGCTTTTTGGAGGGTGGTGGTGGGAGCAGCTTCTCCCTGTGGTTCCTGGAGAGCAGATGTGGCTGGCACAGCTGGCTCTGCTCCAGAGCAGATGTGGCTGGCACAGCTGGCTCTGCTCCAGCCCGTGCTGAGGTGGCTGCAGGTGTCTCCAAGCCTGTTCTGTCCCGCAGGTGAGCGAGTCCGGGGTGCACAGACCCCACGTGGCAGGGATCCACGGCAGGAGCAACGATGGCGCCTATTCCTTGGTGCTGGCCGGAGGATATGAAGATGACATCGTGAGTGGATTCTGATTATTTATGCACAGAACCAAACAAACTTTTTAAAGCAAAGCCTTGGCCTTCGTTACGTTTTGCACTCTACACCAAACGCTTGCCCAGCTTCACTCCTTTCCTTCAGGAGGAGCTGCAGTAATCTGTGCCAGCCTGAGCCACAGCATCATCCCAGCCCAGTTTAATATCCCTGTGTCAGACCCCAGAGTTCTGGCTTCTCGAGGTTTGTTCAGTCCCACGGGCTGTGCTGCCTGCTGTTCAGCTGCAGCAGGTGCTTGTGAAGCTGGGCTGCTCAGGGCTCCTTGCACTGCTCAGGGCTGTGACAAAACACTTGTCACCCTGGCAGCCTGAGGGAGAGCCAGAGACTGGCCCAGCCTGGGAGCTTTAATACAGGAAGCAGCTTTCCTCTTTTGAGAATGCCCTCCTAACCCTACCTGGCTGAAAGACTTTGCTGTTTTTATTGGGTTCCTTTTGTGAGCGTGTCAAAAGCAGCCGTGTCCATTTCAGGATCACGGGAATTCCTTCACGTACACAGGGAGCGGGGGCCGGGACCTGTCTGGGAACAAACGCACGGCAGAGCAGTCCTGTGACCAGAAACTCACCAACATGAACAGGTGGGCAGTGTTTGTGCTGCAGGCTGCCCTCAGCACCGGCACTGCCAGCACGAGGGGCTGCTGGGGCTCTTCGCATCCAGGGCAGCTGGCGAAGCAGAAAAGGGTCAGAATGGGGTCTGGTCTGTGGGGTGGGCTGCAGATCAGTCACACGATGGGATTGCTCCTTTCAGTGCAGCGGGACAGAGCTGGGAGTGGTGTCACAGGCAAAACGGGCTGAAACTTAGGAGCAGAGCAGTAAATTGGTGTAGGGTTCTCCTGCTCTCTCCTGGACACCCTTGCAGCCACCTTGGGAGACCAGACCACTTGTAATTCTGAGCTGTTGCTCTCACAGAAAGCCTGGACTAGAGTGGAGGAGGTGATGTGGGCTGTGATCAGAGCCGTGCCAGGAGTAACCAGCTGTGTGGAATGTGCCCCCCAGGAGGCCCAGGGGTGCGGTGGCACACAGGTGACACCGCAGTGCTGTGTTGGGGCAAACACTGATCTCTGGCCTCTCTGCAGAGCCCTGGCTCTGAACTGCAGTGCCCCCATCAACGAGAAGCACGGCGCTGAGGCCAAGGACTGGCGGGCGGGGAAACCGGTGCGCGTGGTGCGCAGCGTCAAGGGCGGCAAGCACAGCAAGTACGCGCCCCTGGAGGGCAACCGCTACGATGGCATCTACAAGGTGAGAGGGGAGGGGAGGGACGGGGTGAGCGGGGCTGGGGCTGGGGCTCAGCCAGGAAAAGGTGATGTGGGTATGGCCACTGTGTGATGGAGTCGCTGTGGCTTTTCCAGGTTGTGAAATACTGGCCTGAGACGGGGAAGTCTGGGTTTCTGGTGTGGCGTTACCTGCTTAGGAGGGACGATGAAGAACCTGCTCCTTGGACCAGAGAGGGAAAGGACAGGATGAAAAAGCTTGGCCTGACAATGCAGGTACAGCCTTGGGACATCACCTGGACTCTGAACCTGATGGAGAGCAGGCGTTTTGCTGTTACATGTTCTTACTGATGATGATCCTTAGCTAAAGATTGAGTCTAAGGGGGACATAAAGGGACACAAATGTTTCCAGTCTGCTGGGTGGTTTGTTTTATACATCAGGAGGCTAAAAGGACAAAACACGTTTTTTTTGTACGGAGTTTCTGTAGGCTGTGAAGTGCTTCCCTATGGCAGGGATCTGCTGCTTAAAATTGATTAAAACTGGCCCTGGAGCAGCTCTGCAGAGGTCACTCCTGGACCTGTCTTGGTCTGCCAGTCTGACCCGGTGTGTTTGCATTGGATGCTCTTTGTTTTGCTCCCCTGCAGTATCCTGAAGGATATTTGGAAGCTGTTGCAAACAAAGATAAGGAAAAAGAAAATAACGGAGATGATGAGTTTGATACCCCAGGGAAAGGGAAGAGGAAAAGGAAATCAGCAGGTTTGTGGAGTAGGCAAGTGGATATAGAAAGCCTTGAAGGTTTTTGTGCATTTTACTGGGTTACTCTTTTCTGGTGGCTCTTTGGTTGGTTTTTAAAAAAATCTTTTTGTTTTCTCTCAGGTGGGGAGGAAAATCTCGTCACCTCTCCAGCAGGGACTCCAAAGAAAACTAAAGTTGAGCCATACAAGCTGACATCCCAGCAGAAATCTCTGATAAAAAGTGATGAAGCCAATGAAAAACTGTGGAATGAGGTCCTAGAGGCACTCAAAGATGGACCGGTACATTGGGCTTTGCCCCCAGCTGTAATTGTGCTGTTTGCAGGCACAAACCCTTGGCTGAGTTAAAAAACAGCCTCAGACCTAAAATGATCTTGTTTTGGTGTGAACACCCCCAGCAGGTTTAATGGGACAGATTTTGCATATTAAGATTTGTTGAGACTCTTTCCATGATCAAAGTAATGCCTTGCATTTAATGACGGGGGTTTGGGTTAATTCGTGTGTCTCTCAGCACTGAGCTGATTCAAATTCTCTCTGCAGAAGTTTCTGAGTAAGGTGGAGGAGGCCTTTCTGTGTATCTGCTGCCAGGAGGTCGTGTTCCGGCCCGTCACCACCGTGTGCCAGCACAACGTCTGCAAGGTGAGCCGGGCTCTGCGGGGCTGGGCCTGGGCCACTGGGGAGGAATTGTTCCCTGGGAGGGGGGGAGGCCCTGGAATGGAATTCCCAGAGCAGCTGTGGTGCCCCTGGATCCCTGGCAGTCCCCCAGGCCAGGCTGGACAGGGCTTGGGGCAGCCTGGGACAGTGGGAGGTGTCCCTGCAATGGCAGGGGTGGCACTGGGGGGGCTGGCACTGGACCCTCCGGCCCAGCCCAGGCTGGAATTCCTGGGAATTCCTGGGAATTGAAGCTGGAATTGAAGCTGGAATTGAAGCTGGAATTCCGTGTCTCAGGAATGCTCTCGGAGGGAGGGCAGTGCTGCTGCTGCCCCGGGCCGTTCCCAGGAGTCGGGGGCTGGCTCTCTGTGCCCGGGCTGTGCCAGGTGAGCCCAGCTCCCGTCCCTGAGCCCCTCCTGTGCCTCGTGTCCCCAGGACTGCCTGGACAGGTCCTTCAAGGCCTCGGTGTTCAGCTGCCCCGCGTGCCGCTACGAGCTGGGCCGCAGCTACAGCATGGAGGTGAACGAGAACCTGCAGAGCGTCCTGGCCCAGCTCTTCCCCGGCTACGGCAGCGGCCGGTGATCCCCCACAGCACTTCTGCCTCCCACACCTGCCCCGGGCTTAATTTAAAACAAAAATAAGGTAGTCTGTGTTTTCTCCCACCCCCGCAAAAATGGTTTTAAGTCTTCCTTGTTTTTGAAAAAAAACTGTAAACTCCAAGGATTATCCTTTTGTATGTTCGTGGATTTTGTTTTTGTTCTCTATGTTGAACATTGCATTTTTATTTTTTTTTCCATCCCCTCAAACCTGCCATTCATCAGCACAGAATCATTTGTTTCTAATGGACTGAAAGTGCTTCCGGTGAGGCTGCTAATGATGAGGAAAGTTCTCAGAGTGCCCCTGTGCCCCCTTTATTTTTATTTTT
>VXBU01009723.1:306894-394019 GCA_013400315.1 Bombycilla garrulus | reverse complement strand
AACTCAAGCCACAGGTAAGTATTTTATTCCTGTTGTTTGCTCAGGCCTTAAGTCAGTAATAATTCTGTGATATCTCTGCTCTTATAGAATACAAAGCTTTTAATGATGCTGTGCTCTTTGAGAGGGGGCCAAGAAGGAATTGCTTGGCCTTCTCTGTAAAATCTTTAAAGAGAGCACTTTAAAAGTTAAAAAACAGCAATAATTTCCTCTAATTAAAGAGATCACTGAAAGTTACTATTCACTGAGTTGCTGGAGTTCTTAAAAATACTGTAAGAGCAAGGCAGTCTCTACTCTGCAAAAATTTCCCAGAGCAGATTACACTGGTTGCTGAGTATTCCTGCTAAAACGGTTTTAAAATAGTATCCTCCATATCCCTTTTAAGATTTCATAAGGTTTTCTGTTATTACCATACTGTGATTTCTGCATTTCAGTGAATTACAAAATGTTCTTGTGTTTTACCTTGAGAAGGTTATTGGCTGCTACTTAATATTTAGAAAAGTTAAGCTCTGTAGACTGCTCCATACGATTTAAACCTTTACCTTCTCACCCATAAAGTTGCTTTAATCTCCAAGAGACATAAGTTAACATAAACAGCATGTGTCTTTTGTGTTGATANAGCATGTGTCTTTTGTGTTGATAGCATCCAGATTACCCTTACAAAAAAGGTAGGTGAAGAAACACAATGTTTAGTAGAATAACAAAAGCATTCCCCCTTTATCACTTCTGTGTTATAATGGTGATATTTTATTAACTCTTGAGAAAATTCAATCTAAACAGAATCCTCTTAGCTGCACCTGTAACTTTCAAGAATGTTCTATCCCCTACAGTAAGAGAACAGTAAAGGAGAATGCTTCTAAAGATCAGTTCTGAATAAGGAGTAGTTCCAGCTTGGATATACAATGCTTTAATATTATTTATTATAATATGTTTTAAACTCTTTAATACTTTTAAAGAGAGTTAAGATTACCCAGCTGTCCAAAGGATCGTTCAGAGAAAGGAGAGACAGCTGAAAATAGAGAGGTTGTTACTTGGACATTTGGAGTTTCTCCAAAATACTTGTCTGGGTTTGAAACGTAGTATTTTATCTGTTTTGCTGACTGGAGCACTCAGTACTTTTAGTTTAGTTTCAGTTCATGCTGAAGAGTTTGTAGGAGAAGGGGACCCAATCTCCATCTATTGTGGAGATTTTTTAATAGCAAAGAAAATTTCATTCACTAATGGAAATAGTGGGTAGCACAAGTATGACTTGTTCAGATTAGCTTTAGGTTTATTAGACAGGTGTGCAGGCTCATAGTCTGTGTATCCATTGCATTTAGAGTAAATGTACTGATTTACTGTACACATGCAGACAAAATTGATTTTCTGGATTGCGAATGCTGTATTGGAGTTTTTCCTTTCTACTGTTTGTACCTTTGCACATCATCAAATACGTTTTGGGTTATTTTTCTTACTGATCTGAGTCTCAGTTATATTCTCAAAATTACTGTCTACAAAATGTAAAAGTGAGTTTTATAACTGTTTCTCCAGACTGAATGCTGTATTTGAAGTAGACACAGATCTTCAGAAAGATGTTCGGTTGAAAATTACAGCAGAAATGTCCTGGCCTTCCATCCTTAGTTCACCACGCCATCTAAACTTCCCTCTTACCAACACAAACAGCTCATCAGTAAGTTATTTTAGTGATAGTATCATTTGAACAGGTGTTTCTAATTGCATTAATGGTAATGTAAACTTACAAAAACATTCTTTCTGAATAGGAAGAAGAAATTTTTCTAGAAAATCCAGCTGATGCTCCTGTGTATGTTCAGTTTCTTCCAGTAGCTCTGTATTCTAACCCATCCGCTTTTGTTGACAAGCTGTTAGAACGGTAAGTGTTGTTGTGGAATCCTTGGGGTGTTCTCACTTGGCAGAAAAGATTCATTTTACAAGGAATGAATGCATGAGATGGCAGTTGTGTTGGTGCTTAGTATTGGCCACCTCTAGAATTTGAATCATTAAGCCAGTGGAGAACTGAATCTATTGCCATTGAACACAAATCAGTATTTTTTAACTGAGCTAAAATGTGTTTACATTTCTACATTAACTTGAAGTACAATGGGGGGGGGAAATGAGAAAAAATGAAATTATGCTTTCAGCTGCATATTGGGCTACTGTAGATACTTGATTTGTGCTAACATCCATAAATGCAAATGTGTCATTAACTTCCCTGATCTGAGAGAAAGAAGAAATTGCAATTTCATTTCAGGTTTAATTTGAGTAAACCAACTAATTTCAATCAAAGGACTCTAGAGTTCCAGGTCTTCAGAAATTGTGTAAGTATTTCAATACATTCTTGGTAATTTAAATTCAAGTATTTTAATGTTTTAATAAGAGTTCAGTCATACATGTCTTCAAGTTTAGGTATTAGTGTAGAAAATGTAATATAAATATATCAGGAAATTGGGAAAATAAATATTTCTTCAAATGTAACTAATAAAATGTCACTTTTTCTATATGCTCACATTATAATATAACTGTGGAAGTTACAGGAAAACTGCATTTTCTTACTTTCTTACTGACAGGATTACTTTCTTCAGCATAGTGGCTACTGGTTCTAAAATTAGCAACAAATTGATTATTCCATTGCTTTGTTGGTTCTTTTAAGTGGTTTGAGTATTGTGGACTACTTTTAAGTGTGTGCTTTTTCATACAGAGCATCCCACATCCTAAGCACTTCTTTTTTTATCTGCCTTTTCCCCTCCATTTGCAGTTTGTTTTAGATTACCATTTGATGCTTATTTAGTGTCTCAAGACAAATGGCAAACTTAGCAAGGTACACTTTTTTGAGTAGTTCTTCTGTTTTGTTTCCTTAACAATGGAAAAATCTAAGGAGAAAAAATATTCCATAATGGCTTGATACCAATTTAGTGTTCAAAATACATATACAAAAACTTCTGATCTTTATTCCACTAGAACTTTATGAATCTATGTGGCTGAAGTTTAGCTCAGTTCTGTTTTGCTGTGTTGTTCTGCTTCTCCATTAATGCAAGCCGTTTACTAACAAGTAGGGAAATTCTTGTGCTATCAGAGTTTCTGGTTAAAGAAACCAGAATATGTCATTGAGTAATATCCTTTCTTAGGACAAGACCAATTTCCTATGCATTTACATGCATTTTCTATGAAATGCATGTAAAAATGTCCAATTTTTTAAAGTGCTGCTTTGCTTTCTCCACCCTCTTAAGGTGCAACCACTACAGACCACTGTGGGACTTACAAAGGGCCTGGCTCGTCATTCTATTTTAAGTCTAATGTTAAAACCTGGTGAGAGAAAGTCTGTCAAAGTAAAGTTCACTCCCATTCTTAATAAAACTGTTTCATCATTGATTGTTATCAGGTAAGAGAGATATTTCTGAAATAAGTGTGAGTTTTTCTCTGTTTTTTTTCTATTTATATATTATAAGATCATACTTGCAATCAGCTGTCACTAAACTCTTGCTTTTACAAGAATAACTGTAGAATCCTATTTGTCTGCAGAAAGATTTAATGTAAATGTAATTGTGACATGTCTTGGAGTATTTTAACTGTATTCAGTACATATTCACGAATATAAATATATAAGCCACTGTTATACTTACCACAGAATCACAGAAGGGTTTGGTTTGGAAGGGGCCTTTTAAAGTCATTAATCCAACCCCTTTGCAGTGACCAGGGACATCTTCAGGTTTCTCAGAGCCCTGTCAAACCTGATCTCAATTTTTTTCCAGGGATGGAGCATCTACCACCTCTCTGGGCAATCCATTCCAGTGTTTCCGTACCCTCACTGTCAAAGTTTTTTTCCCCTATATCTAGACTGAATCTACCCTGTTTTACTTTTAAAACCGTCACTCCTTTTCCCGTCACTACAGGGCCTATTAAAAAGTTTGTCCCCATCTTTCTTACAGGCTCCTTTTAAGTACTGGAGCTCCTGTATAGTCACCAGAAACTTTATTTTTCTAGGCTGAGTAATCCCAGTTCTCTCAGCCTTTTCTCATAGCAGAGGTGCTCCATCTCTCTGATCACTTTGGTGCCTCTCATCTGGACTTGTTCCAACAGGCCTGTGCCCTTCCTGTGCTGGGACCCCAGAGCTGATGCAGCACTGCAGGTGGGGTCTCACCAGAGCAGAGTAGAGCAGAGGGGCAGAATCTCCTGCCTGGCCCTGCTGGCCACGCTGCTTTTCATGCAGCTCAGGGTATGGTTTGCTTTCTGGGTTGTGAGTGCACGTTGCAAGGTCGTGTCCAGCCTCTCACCCACCAATACATGGAGACTTGATTTCTGAAATGCATCCTGCTCTGTCTTGAAAGAAGGGTCTCTGGTTAGAGATGCCCTTTGCAAGGTCAAGCTACAATGCAAGTTCAGTCTTTCTAGTAAAGAGCAAAGAGTTCACTTTTGTATCAGGTGTGATGCCTTAGTAAGAGATACAGATTTTAATTAGTATTTCACTGGAGTTTGCATTTGTATGTTATGTTGTGATTTCTTTGAGTTTTGTCTTGCAAAAGCTACTTTTGAGACCCCTGCTGTTTACTTCCATAATGTGGGGAGTTAGCTGTGGAACAGATTATATAGTTATTCTCCAGATTTGGGATATAGACTCATAGGCTGTAGAGAAGCTTTTATGAATGTTTCCCCCCACCCTTTTTTTTTTCCACAGAAATAATTTGACTGTAGTAGATGCCATAATGGTACAAGGACAAGGAACAACTGAGAGCTTGAAGGTTGCAGGCAAACCTCCTGGTCCAGGAAGTTCTTTACGCTTTAAAATCACAGAAGCATTATTAAAAGACTGTTCAGAAAGTGAGTGCTTCTTGAGCTAATATGCTAAACAGAAAATAAATAATTTTTTATGTGTAAAACTTAAAATGTGTGGAAATATTTTTCCCCTCTTCCAGTGACCCAGAAATTCAACTCATTTAAATACATTAAAATTGCTACTTTACTTAGGCAGAATACAAAATACATTATGTTTTTTGTTTTAATGTGAGAGCTAGGAAAGACAACATAAGCTCTTTGTACACTTAAATTCAAGACAGAGGAGGTAAAGATCTTGGCATATTTATTAGCAAAATCTCTTGCTCCTAAATTTAATACAAATTGGATCATGAGTGTACTACTTTTCTTCACACCTTCATAATCTTTAAGCACATAGCCATTGGGGAAAAAAGGTTGGGCATGTTCCTTGATGAAAATTTAATCCCAGACAGATTCTGCTCTGAGATCAGAGAGAGGTTTTCTGCTCTGTGGCCTCAGGCTTGCATCTGAGAGGAGAGCTAAGAGTACCTCTATTACCTAAGAAACTGGTAAAAGAGTTGTAGTTATATCTGGTATTAAAATCTGCTTTGCTACGTTGCGGTTTTCCAGACATTTATAAGTGCCATGTTAATTATTATCTGAGATTATTCTGCTTTTTGTGAGGGGTGAGTAAGAAAACTTGAAAAAAACCCCATTTTAATTCTTCTCTTGCTGGGACTGTTCACAGAATACCACAACATGAGGCAGTACATCAAATGACTTTGCAGCTTAGGTGATTTCTTTGTGGCGCAGCAGTGCTGTCAGAGGTTAGGGGGTTTGTGGGTTTTTTTCCTGCTAAGTTACAGGGTTCTGGAGTCGTTCAAGTGCCCTACCTTGACGGTTATGGGAATCTGGCTGCTAGTCTTCCTTATGCTGTAATACTGACAGAACTCTCTTCTGCTGTAGAATATGAATATAGTGAAGGATATCTGCTTAGCATAACACTAACCACTGCTGTTTGTTTCTAGAAATGAAATACAAAGAACCAAATTTCACACTGAGAAGAACGTTTAAAGTGGAAAATACAGGGCAGCTGCAGATTAATGTGAAAACTATGGAAATCAGTGGCTACACGTGTGAAGGATATGGATTTAAAGTAGTTAACTGTCAGGAATTTGCACTAAGTGCCAATGCCTCTAAAGACATTGTCATATTGTAAGTGTTTTTTCTTAATTCTAAGTGGAGCGTTACATTTGGAATTTTAATTTTGTCTCAGAGGAAAACTCTCTTGGTTAAATTCTAAGGGCTTTTTACTGAAGTTTTGAGTGTATGGGGGTTTTGTACAGTGTTATACAACTATGACAATTTCTACAGTATTATTTCTGTTACTATCCAGTAAGTATAACTTGCTTTCTGGAATAATGTTACTCTATGGGGTTATATAAATTTCCCTCATTTAACTTGTGAATGCACATGGGACCTAGACCTACATATGGTTTTGGTGCATTGCAGTATGTAGAAGAGAGCCTTTGGTCCAAGGATTTTTATTGTAATGCACAGTATTTTAGTCTTGAATATTTTGTCTGTTGCCTTAATGACAATGGTTGTGTATTTCTGTTATTTTTATTGTAAAAAATCTCTGCACCAAATACTGATCTTTTAACAGTACTTTGTTGTAAAGTTGACTATTCAGAAAATGGTATCTAAAAAGTTCAGAAGTTGCTTCTGTTCTGCAGGTGGGTTTATGAAATACTGCTGCAGTGAAATAGTATTTCACTAGTATTACTGCACAATCTTAGTTTGTGATGCAGTGGTGATGTTTTTGAAAAGTCAGATTTGTGACTCAAAGGTAACTGTTTAAAAGATTTACAGCTCACACAGTAGTTAGTTCCATTACTTACTTAGACCTGCTGTTACATTTTTACTGCATTCATAGCTTTTATTAACAGGTGTGGTAAAACCTTATTTTCAGGTATTGTAACTTCATATTGTGCCTCGGGAGTAATCTAGAATCAGATGTGTTAAGCATAGGTGTTCATGAACATAGTCAAATACATCTTGAAATATTTGAAAGGTTCGCAGGTATTTTTTTTTTAGGCTGTGTGGTTATTGATGGAGTTGAATTACAGTTTTTTTTTAATTTGTAATTTATGAATAATAAAAATGAGCTTAAACCTTTGTGCTGTTCATATGAAAAGTTCTGATGTGCTTTATGTTGTTTCCAGGTTTACACCAGATTTCACTGCTTCCAGAGTTATACGTGAATTAAAATTCATCACAGCGGGAGGCTCTGAATTTGTATTTATCTTGAATGCATCACTTCCATATCACATGTTGGCAACGTGTGCAGAAGCACTGCCCAGGCCCAACTGGGAACTGGCACTGTACATATTCATCTCAGGAATAATGAGGTGTTGTGTGTGTTTGTTCTTACTGCTGTATGGGCACCAACTGCCACTGCTCAAATATGGGTGACAGAGGAGCACATGGGTATTCAGCACATGCTCTAATTGTTGTAAAATAAAATAGGCTAAAAGGAGATCAAATTGGTTAACACCCCTGTAGATTGTGAACTGCTCAAGGCAAAGGAATACTGACTTTCTGCTCAAACCAAGGACAAAATAATACACTTCTTGCATGAACCTATTTTCTTAAGTGAGATACATATTCCTGTTAGCCCTGATAATCTGTAGGGGTTTTGATAAATAAGCCAAACTTGAAACATATTAGGTGTTAAAGCACTGATGGCAGTGAACTCCTTTAGAAATGTAAGCATCCTTCTGGAGTATTGTGCTTTAATGAGATATATGGCAGTGACTGTAATGAGCTTAGCAGATGTCTTGGATGAATTTAACTTTGCTGCCACTTGTTATGTGGCAGACAACTGGTGATACTAATAATGGGATTTCTGAGAACCTGAAGGACATTGTTTGCAGCACTGTACCCTCACAGGTTACGTAGCAGGATATTAATGTACGTTTTTCCTCAGCAAACAGACATGTGTTAATTATACCTTATTGAATTATGAGTTGAAAATGCCACCATTTTCACAGTCTAATCTCTACCTGTCTTTATTTGAAATCAAGAGTTATAAACTCTATGTCCCTGCTCACCTCTTGGATATCCCTGCTCACCTCTTTTTCCACACTGCTTTTGTGCAGAGAAAAATCCTAGCATGGAAACTTATCAGCAGGAGTTTTTTCTTATCAGTAGCAACAAATGCTGCTTTTCTTTCCACTAGTCTTAAGCCTATATCTTAGTTTGAAATGTGTTGTCACTGTAGATGCCTCTGAAGAAAAAGTTGTCTTTCTTTGTGTTGCAAAGCCAAAGCATTATCACATACACATTTTTTTATTCCCCCCAGTAAGTTACTGGCTCTTCCGTTTTGCAAATGTTCACTTGGGCTATCTTTCCTTGTAGGGATTAACAAAAGAAATAGAGAAGATAAAGTTACAGCCCGCTTCATTTTCTTTTCTGGCTCTTCAGCACTTTCCTAAGTAATGCAGTGTTTAGTGAGGAAACTACATTTTCCAAAGTAAGAGGAAAATTTCTGTTACTTAGGAAATTTTTTGTCATCACTAACACTGCATTACTTAAAGTGCTGAGTGAGTACTTACGTGGTTTTCTTCTATGTATGTGCTAGAAATGTATAGGCTGAGTTTGGTTTTAATTCTTTGACAGAGGAAGTAATATTTGTCAGCTCTTAAGTGTAGTTTGCTTGGAAAACTTTATATGTGCTGTATTTGTTAATTAGACTTTACAAAGAATAGAGGATATTACTCCCTTCCCTTACCATGTTTTTTTTTTCCTAAAAATACAAAAATCCTTCTAAGCAGCAAACTAGAGAAGAGTCCTAATCTATTTTATATTCCAAGATTCCTGTGCATAAACTGCCTCTAACTTTTAGGATGCCATCATGTATGTGTTTGCTAGTTCCCACTAAAATAACTGTTCTGTATCACTGCAAAGTTATGCTTAATTTCTAGGAATGAACACTAGGAGTTTGTATAGCCCATTTTTTTTTAATTTGATACAGTGATATTTATTTCTATTTTTGCCTTCCCTAAATCACTGTTGCTTCGAATAGTTACATGCTTGTGGCTCCAGGTGTTGAAGTCCAACTTTTTTTTTTTTCAAACTGCATGTCAGGCTTGCATCTAGCTCTCATTCTCAGTGCTGATGATTTGCATATCATGCCAGTCTTGTGTATGTTATGTTTCTATCAGACAGTTGTGATTTGGGTGCAATTTTTAATATTTTCAGTACAGGGTACAACATTTTTGTCCTGTGTGATTAGAGTCATTAGTTTTTAAATGCTCAAAACTAAGAAATAAATCCTTAGATTACTACCTTTCTTCTCTGCAGTGTACTCTTTCTCTTGGTAATTGGAACAGCCTATCTAGAAGCTCAAGGAATTTGGGAGCCATTTAGAAGACGCTTGTCCTTTGAGGCCTCAAACCCTCCCTTTGATATGGGAAGGCCACTTGATCTCAGGAGAATAGTTGGAATTTCATCTGACGGAAAGTAAGTGAATGTTTGGGCTTCTCATGGAACTTTTGCCATTTACTTCTTTTAATTATCAAGCCAGTAAGAAAGTAATACTGCTCTGTAGAACAGGTGAATGAATAACGATATCCCCACACTTGCTTGTAAAAAGGTGTCTTGGATGAAAAGATGAATTTTGTGATTGTGAGGAATATTCTTTTGGGGGAAAAAAAAGGAAGGAAAAGAAGAAATCCATCAAAAAGCAAACTCTGCCAAGTTTCCTGTTAATATTCTCAAAAATTAAATGTATAGACTACCAAAAAAAAATTGCAGGCCAGAAGTTCCTACCTTAGGTGTCTTAAGTAAAGATCATTTCCTTTCAGTGTTCCTCCATCATATATCTCAATATTCATTTTACTGTGTTTTTGTTCCTGTGTACAGCAGGCGAGTGAACAGGAAATGGTAAAGGCTACATCCTTGCCAAACCAGTTTTAGGCATTTTTGCTGGTTGTATGCCCAGAACAGTGTAGTTGAAGGCTTCTTTTGGATATAATGATTCTCTTTTCATGGTAAAGAATGGAAACATTGTAGAGTATGTTTAAACATGTGTTACTCTTGCAGCTTGAATACACTTGGATCAGATTCTAATCACAGTTCATCCAGAGGAATTTACGGAGCAGGCAGTTCGTCTTCACGATCCAGTGCAGGGAATCATAAACAATGCAATGCAACAGCACACCTTCACAGCAATAGAAATGCACCAGATGTTGAAAACATCAAATCCAAAACCAATTCAAGTATACCTAACAGGACTTCAGCACAAGCAGCTTCCATTCAGTCAGTAAACAGAACGGGCTCCTTTACCTTGGATTCAGGTGCCACAGCTCAGACTCATGCCGCAGGCAAAAGAGCCAAGGGGACGAGGCAGAACCAGCAGCTGATGCAGCAGCAGGCACCAGCTTTGGCAGAGCAGCCCCTCCAGCAAGCCCCAGCATCCGGGCCCCAGCAGCAAGAGCAACAGACTGAAAGCGCTCTGCCACAGCTCCCGCTTCTCAGCGCGCCTCACAGCGAATGCGCCAGCAGCAGAAGGCACAGCTCAGAGGATTCAGATCTCACTGGGCTCATAGAAACTATGGAAAAAGACTTTGACCACCCAGAATCCCCTTCCCCTGATGTGTTTACAGAACAGCCCCCATCTCCACTAGCAAAAAACAAAGGTAATGCGATTCTGTTTTAATGGGATGATTCTCTGTGTAAACCACAGGACAAGATTTAATCAGCTGTAAAGGTCATGTTTTCGTCCTGTGGAAAGGGAGTGCTTCTCTGTGCTTCCCTGCCTGTGTTCTGTGCCTTTGTCTTGGACACTCGTGTTACCTTATGGCAGTGAACTTCGCTGTGCAGTGCTGGTTTGTCATTCTTCCTGCAAAAATAGTGGCATGTTTTTGCAGGAGAATGAAAGCAGATGTGAATACCTAGACACCTGATTCTCTGAAAAAGAAAAATGCTTTTTGTTGCTATTCCTTTGGGTTGGCATCTGTCCCTCCTACCTCCATCATTTGGGCTTGGGGCTCAGGGTTGAGGAAGGGAAAAGGAAGTTGTTCTAGTGTGTTGTGAAAAGTGAGGCAGGGAGAAAGGGAGGAGGGGAAGAGAGACAGATGGGTAAGTAGCCCCTGTGGTATTGTTTGGGAATGGAATTCTTCATGCCCAGACTTGCAGTTGTAGAAAATCCGTAATGTCAGGTGGTCAGCAAATTAATGTAAGGCACCTGTGTCTATACATTACATTCATTTTTGGGTGAGGCTAGGCTTGGGTTGGACTTGTTTATCCATCTTTCCAGTTGTGTAGTGCTTAAAATACTGAATTGAATTTCATGCAATAGATATGTTTATACTTTTGAAGTTATGTCAGCTTCTTACAAACACTTCTTGAAGTAGAATTTCTAATTATGATTTTTGTATTAGCAATTTCAATTGCATCCTAGAGTCATATGATTATTTAGTGTTAATATGTTTATTTCTAAACAATTTTTCACTCTTTGCTGCCAACACTTGTACCGAAATGGCACTGCTACTGTGTTGCTTATTAGAGATTAAGTTGAGAAAATTAATCGTGGGAAGGTGAATAAACTCTGCACCATCTGTAGGACTGTACCTCGCCAAAGACAAAGACTTGGTGGTAATGAGTAGAAAGTTCTTAAGTAGTTCAGAGTGGATGTTAGGATGCATTTGGACTTTAAAAGTGGAGACTCTGAAGTGATGAGAGATTTTGGTGTCTTGCTGAAATATACTACTTGTTTCTGGACTGTTTTGTTTATACAGTGTTTATATTGTTTTGTTTTCACAGTGGGAGGTGGTTGGGAGAATTAAAAAAACTGCCACCAGTTTGTCAGGTGTTCATTCCATAAAGGCTAAGTAGGACTCCAGAAGGTGATGTGGTGGTAGGGAGGTTTCATGGCTGGTGTCCATAATGGCAAACAGTGCACTATTGGAGCTCTGGAAGGCAAAGTGTCTGGTAGTGAGGATGCAGCATTCTCATGGGTTACATATGGGTGTGCAGTGGACTAATCCAGTCCATGTACTGAATGCCTGAAAGCACTTTGGAGCACATCTTCAATTTCTAGCTCCCCCTAAGAAGGGAGCAGCTCTTACACTTGAAACCTTTTAGTGATGCAGCTGCATGCAGTATGTGGAGACCATCAAGTTTGATTTCAAAAGCATATTCTCCCTCCAGATAATGTAGTGTGCCCATTTCCATTTGTCCTCTTTAAAATGTAAAAATGTAAAACCATAGGGGAAGTTCCATAATCTATCTGCACCTTCATACACACATGGGTATTTGTCTTTAGATAAGTATTTAGAGCTAATCACAAACTTTTGCAGAAGCAGCAGCTTCTGGACTAAAATTGTCTGTCATAAAACCCTGGGCAGAATTGCTGTCTTATACAGTCTTCTTCCTAATACTTGGGTCCAAGCCAACTGCAGTGGAGGCTGCAATAGATTTTTGTTGAACAGCTGCTTTGTTACATTTTAATGTCATGATAACATTTTACATAGATTTTTCTAGTTATGAATGTTAAACTGTTTAGCAATCCTGCATGTAGACTACATTTCAAGCAAATTTCAGAATGAGGCCTTCTGAGCCTTCCAGCCAAAATGCCCCCAGTTATGCTGGAAGCCAACCTTGAAAAAATATTCATTGGAAGATCTACTTGTATTTACATATCTATTTACATTCACGCTAAAAAGAATATTTTTATCTCCAATATTTTTGTTGTCCTAGATACCAAAACCACTGATACTTATGTCTTAAAAAGCAAAGTTTGAAGGCACTGATATGTATCTAGAATTTGCCAAAATACTTAAGGAGAATTTCTGGTTTGGTACAAACGTTACCATTTTGCCAAATGAAATATAACAGTTGTTATGGTGCTTCCAGTCTCAATTCCAGCTCGAGCTAGTAAAAATTCCAGAAGAGGCAGAATCCAGTTATTCAGTGCAGCTTACTTGAGTCTTTATCTGGGTGAACAATTAAATCCATCCAGGAGGCTGTATGTAGGCACTGTGTGGCTCTAAATGAGAACACATCTTGAAGAGCAGTATCTTCAGAAGGATCCTATGAGTAAAGGCACAGCTGGTGAGACATAAGACTGTTGTGAAAGCTCAAATCCTGTGAGAGCTCAGCAGCAGGCCATGGTAAGCTCATGAGGACTCCAGACACGCACATGCACAGTTGCTTTGTATTGAGAATAGTCCACTCTGAAGGAGTAAAATATGTCAGGAGGAGAAACTATAATACTTGGGTGTGAGATTTTTAGGTTTTGGTCATTTGGGTTTTTTACCTCTTTGCTAGACAAACACTATTAGTGATTTTTCTCATCCACGCTAGTCTTATTTAAAGTTGTTTTGCGTTTAGTTGTTGGGTTTTTTTCAACTGACAAGCATGCTGATCATTTTTGTTCTTCATTTGTTTGGATAATAGAACTTTGCCATCCTCAGAAATGTATGTTTGAATCTGATGTTACGTGGTTAAACTGTCAAATTGGATTCTATGGTGTTTAAAAGGAATGCTAGGAGCAGTGCAGAGAGGAGTTATAGGCAACAGGTGCCCACATCCACTGAGAGGCAGTGCAATGGGGACATGGCTCAGGAGCATAAATGTGGTGGTGGAGACCAGGGTTCTCATTTTGCTCATATTTGGTGCAAAGGGGCAAAAGTGGTTGGTGGGTCATAACAGGCAACAAACTTGAGAGGCACAACCACATGGGGTAGCCTCTGAAATGATGGGAACCAGCCCATCTCTGAGCACTGCTGCTGAGAATCTGAAGAATCCTTATCTTTTTAGGAAAAGGGAAAACAATTCAGCGCAAGGCTAAGCCACAGAAGAAGCGGGAAGAAAAGGACAGAAGAGGGAAAGGAAAGCAACAGGAGGATGAGCTGAAGGATTCTTTGGCAGATGATGACAGTTCTTCAACCACAACAGAAACCTCCAATCCAGATACAGAACCACTTCTCAAAGAGGTACAGCACTGCTGAGAAAAGGAGGCCCTTGTATAGCCCTGTGTCACCTGTTGGAGTAGGAACACAGTCTCTCTCCCCCACATCATCCTCAGGATTCACACAGTACCTAATAAAGGAAGAATGTTTATTAAGAAGAACCCTTCCCAATTCTTGCCTTCACTGTATCAAATCTGCACCTCTTGGGTGTGAGCATGCTTGAGTCCTGTAGTCTCAGGACTAAAAATGACCAGATAACTGTGGCTTGAATTAGCCAGCAGCTGTCAGCAGCATTGCGGTAATTGTCTCCTGGCCTGTTCTGATTGCAGAATAAAACACCAAAGTGTGGATGCTAATTTCATTCAATAATTAAGGTGCATGCTAAATCATGCCTTCTGTCAGTTATAAAGGCTCAGATCAATGGTGGTAACTTGTCAGCATGTAGTTAACTTAATTACCTTATACAGTACCCCTACCTTTACTTAACTTATTCAGCTCACATGCTGCAAGGTAATAAACTAATGTCTACAATTTGTGTAGTGGTTGGATTGTCATAAATGTTTTGTCCTAAAGCAAACCCTGACGAACAAAGAAGAGGTAAAGCCAAAGGGAAGAAAACCAATCCTAAATTTTCATGTCTGAAATTTAAACTTTGTAAAAGACAGGGATTATAGCTGTGGGAAAAAAGGAATCCATGGGATATATTTTAAATGTTATAATTTAGTAAGTTGTCGCTTGAAAGTTACTGTTGATTTTTTTCAGGAAGGCTATTAGAGAATATACTTGTATTTAGAAAGTCTTAGAAGAGTGGTTAAAGAAAATAATAAATTGAAGCGTAAAGTTGCTCTTATTATTTGCTTTGTTGAAGAGTCTGTTTTAGGTGGCCTGGACTGCTTGAAGAAGAGGCAGTAAGGGTCTCACTGCAGAGCTGGCATTTTATTAAATAGACTCAGAAGCTGTGGCCAGGGGAGCTGTGTATTTGCAAACATCAGATCTGCTTGAAGCTCATTAATTTGCTGTTTCCATTTCTGCATCTCCAAACAGAAAAATAGAAACCATATTTGATAGGCAAACTCATTAAATCATGAAAAAAGACATTCAATACTGCAAAAATGCTCATGTTTGACTCCAGCATTCTTTCCTCAGCATTCATTCTTTCCTTGTTATGTGTGTTCTGATGCAAGAGGGACTTTGCTTTTTGTAGTTATTAATGTGTCATTATGTCTTTTATAGGAACCTGAGAAACAAAAGGGAAAAGTTATAGCAGAAAAACCTGAAAATGAAATAGTCCCAGTAAAACAGAAAACCAAAAAAGTGCTTACAAGTATCAAGAAAGAAATCCCTGTAGATGTGAAAAGCAGGTAAGCATAATGAAGGCAGTTTAGTAGCGAAAATATCATGTTTAAATGGAAGATGGATTGATAAAAATATCTGTATTTGACTGTTGTAGCTGCCAATTTTGCAAATGCCAACAACAGGTACCTTTAAGCAGCTTCCTCTTCCTTCCTGATGTCAGGGAATATCTGAAGCTTGCAAATAATAAATTACTTAATGGAAACACAGCACCTAAGTGAGAGCTAAATCCAGCGCTGAAAATCAGGCAAAGCAATGTTAAGGTTTTTATAACAGGTATTGCCTACAAAACGTGGGGTTAATGTTTCTAGGGGCAGCACACTGAGCCAGCATTAATGTGAGTGCCTTTAGCTGCCCTTGGGAAACGGCAGCCTCAGTTTCCTTTTTCATATCATAGAGTGAGGTCAGTTTTGGATACTTTATTAAAGGAGGCTGCTGCCACTGCCAGTGCCTGTCCCTTACTGGTATGTGTTTGATTGCAGAGCATGGATCGGGGAAACATGAAGAATCTTAGTCTTATTATAGCTAGTTCATTCCAAAATAGCATTGTGAAATCAGATTGGTATCCAAGTGCCACAAAAGTAAACTTTACCAAACAGAGGTATGGTATATCAGCTGCGTTTTTCCTGTTATAATTAATAATAGACTGAGTTTATGGTTAGAAGAAATTAATGTTCTTCAAAATACTTCTGAAAACATTGCCTAGCAAAGTCTCCTTCTTATTTATTCTTGCAACTATGTACTTTACCTTATAACTCACAAGTTCATTACATGTGACAGTTTCCAAAGGCCACAATGAGAGCTGGTTTGGAGTTCTTCTGCAAGAAACAGGGAAAATAATTCCTCCCTAGAAAGTCTGAGACACAGAATCAAATACCTGGAGAAAAAGAGCAATATACATCCAATTGAATTTGGTGGTACATTTGAGTAGTTTTATATTATTGATTAACAAACAATCCTGTACATTTAGGGCAATAGCATATTAGGAGCATGGGATCTGACAGGGTTGTGTAGAGGCAGAGTAGAAAAAGGACAGCTGCCATTTCTTGGCAGAAGAGGCAGTTGCCTGTGTGTAATCAAATGGGTTTTGTGATCCTGGAGCTCCAGGGTGAAAGCTGATTCTGGAATGAGAGTGATCCTAATACATGTGTGCACCAGTGTGGGTTATATATACATACATACATATATACATATGCTTTTCAGTACTACAGAGCTTTAAAATAAAATAATTTCTGTTTCCTTTTAGTCCCTTGGAATTGTCTTATGCTCCCCCACTGGAAAACAAGCAGCGCAAAACCTTTCCATCCAAGATCTCTACACCACACCTTTTGTCGAGTGGCTCTAAATCAAGAAACCTCCCCAAAGCAAGAGGTAGTGTGACGCTGTTTTTAGTAAAAACTTCAAGAGTTTTTTATTGCTGTCTGTAACCCCTCATGAGTGCTTAATTCAAAGTGGTGTGAGAAGAAAGCTTTTCAGTTTATTATCCATACTCTTGTTTTTTCTTTGGTTTTAATAGGCCCAAGCAGTAAATTAATGGAGAACAGACCATCGGTATTAGCAAAATTTCTCCCCAGTGGTTCTGCACAGGAGCTAGGAAACACCAGCAGCTCAGAAGGGGAAAAGGATTCTCCACCACCAGAGTGGGACTCTGTGCCTCTCCACAAAGCTGGCAGCTGTAAGTAATCACTAGACAATGGCAGAATGAGTGTCTGCAATTAATATCTGTAGATAGGCTTGATCTGTTTATAGATCTTCCTGTCTCCTTTTCACTGCATAATTGAGTCCATTTTTCTGCTGTAGGCCCCATATTGATAGCATCTGGTACGATTTGGGAGGTTTGAAAATGGTGTGGGCAGAACATGGGTCACTCTACAGCTCTCCAGTGATGAACAGGATTCAGAAGCTGCTGGGGAAATTGAGAAAATGACAATTACGATTCAAAAATACATGTTTTCTACAGTAGATGGGGTTTTGCTTGGAAAGGCCTGCTCCAGCCAAATTTGGAACTAATTACATTATTTGTCCTTGAGAGGGAACACTGAAAACACCTTAATGCAGTGGCTAGCTTGGGACACTGTTACAGTTTTTTGGTTGCGTTGTAAACCCCTCATGCGGGAACCAACTCAGCTCCTTCTGGGTGGTTGTGCTGTAAATCAGTCTCTCCGAAAATAAACAGCAGACCATAGGTGAACGTAGAGAAGGAGCTGCTGCTTCCATTGCTGGGGGCAAACAGCCTTTCTCATAATTCCTCCATTTGAACAGAAGAGAGAGCAGAAGTTCAAGAAGCCCTTGCTATAATGTAAATCCTACAGAAAGATATTTTGTGTTTCTCTTTATAGCTACAGACAACCTGTACAAGCTCTCTCTGCAAACCCTGAATGCAGACGCTTTCCTGAAGCAGCGCCAGCCCTCTCCAACACCCGCCTCTCCATCTCCCCCTCCTCCTCCCACATCCTTTGCTTTTGGGCCACGAGGAGGCACTTACAGCAGCATCGTCAACAGCAGCTGCAGCAAGTGAGTCCAGATCCTACTCCTACTGACTTCCCAGGCACTGAGCACTTGTGGAACTGTGCTTCACAGGGGGCATCTCTCTACTCTCAGACCCGTTTCCTCTTCCCATGGAAACTGCATTTCTGCAGATACACTGCAGTGTGTATCTTGCCTTGCTTTACAACTTGGTAGATTGGAAAAACGTGCAATTACATGAACTGTTGAGCTGTTACGAGCGATTTCTCAAAAACTAGCTTAAATTGCTCCTTTTTAATCAAACTGCTGAAGTCCAAAACCTTACTCCTTTTTTACCCTCTTTTTTTTTGGTCTCTTTCTCATTTTAGTGAAACAAAAAACAAGCAGCCTAATGGTACCAAACATAAGCTGGCAAAGGCAGCTTCTCTTCCAGGCAGGAATGGAAACCCCACTTTTGCTGCTGTAGCTGCAGGTTATGACAAAAGTCCAGGTACTAGAACCACTTCGGAGTTCTTGATAATTTCAGATATTTCTTGAATATTCTGTTATTTTGCTGGGGTTTATTTTACTCATTTTTTACATACATATTCTTGCAGGTGGCAGTGGTTTACCAAAGGTTTCTCCAAGCAAGACAGATGTTTCCAGCAATATCAACATTTCCCACACAGTTGTTGACAGTGATGGCTCTGACAGGTAATTTTTATATTCGCTAGGCAAATACCTGGACCCCTGGAAAAGAAGATAGAACTATTAATGGCATTTTGAAGCGAGTGACAGAATTCTTTCTAGTTAGGTTTTTTTTAAAACTATTTTTAACATCTAGGCACAGCATCTCTCACCTTGCAGAAAAGTTTAGGAGTTGCAAATGACTCAAAAGTAGAGAGAAGGATGTTCTGGATGTGCTGGGAGCTTTTCCTCCTCATTCCAAGTAGCTCAACAATCTTGTGTTCCTGGGCATCCACACAATGAGAAATCAGCTTGGCTCTCTCAGTACTGAGGAGTGTGTACCAAGGTCACTGGAAGGTTCACAGGCAGCATACCTTGCTGTACAGCAATGCCTTTTACTCCTGTTTTGACACCGAGACCAGAACTGTCAGTGGGCTTTGTGCTTTCAGTAGGAGCAGGATAGAGCTGCACTCAGTCATATTCCCTGAGGCACATGTCTTTTCTGATATTTTGGCAGTGGGCCCCTCAGTTGTAAAAAGCAGTAACCTTTCTGGAGTAGGAAAGAGACTTGAATTCAAGTTTCCATATGCAAAAGAAATGCTTTCTGAGTGAGGTTTGTGCATTGGAGTTTTCATTTGTTTTGGTGGATGTTTAACACTGGTTCCAGTTAACTCATCTGCTACTTTATAGAAGCTTGTGCATGAGTGTATTTATATCCAAGTGACTGTAACTTTTATTTGCTTGAGAAAAAAAATGTACTATGACTTGGACTCCATAAGTTTTCTGAAAAAATGATCAAAACAGCTACTCTCATGTTTGTTTGATGCTCATTCTACAGATTAAAGAGCACTGTGTCTATATTACTGTGTTACTCCAGGGTGGGTGCATATACAGGAAAATGTATATCACCAAAATTTATTGTTAAAACAAAACCAAACTGATTTCCTAACTCTTGACCACATTATCTATTTATTTAGTATATGTTTAACTATATATTTTATAGATATATAAATATATGTAGCTAAACATATATACCCACATACATTTGTATACAGATCAGTAAGTTGATATTGTCAATAGTACTGTGTTTGTAAGTTGTGTTTTGCCTTCCTGTTTCTCCATAAAATGTAGTTCGGGTTTGTGGAGTCCTATCAGCAACCCCAGCAGTCCTGATTTCACACCTCTCAACTCCTTCTCCGCATTTGGACACTCTTTTAACTTAACTGGAGGTGAGTTTTTCTGTTCAAATATTTTTCCATATTCAAATACAGGTAGGGAAATGTTGTGTCTTCATTCCACTGGTCTAGGTACAGACACTGTTTCCATCCTCACTCTTGAAAGGGGAGACTATGTAGGAACATTTGTTAAAAATTTGGTGATAAATTCTGTGTTTTGCTCCAGAGAAAGCTAGTGAAATCTCATGGAGTGTTTGTTGGGCTGAGAATGCTTGGGTTTGGAGTTGGTTGCAGTAAAATTTCTGGGTTTTGGTGATTATTTCCTTAGTTGTCTTCTTCTCCATCCTTCCAAAACTTTTTTGAAGGTCCCACAAATATGCCAGTAGGCCTGTGGTTTCCTGAGCATAAACACCTGCCTAAAACTGGGCTCTGTTAAGTGAGGCAGGTGCCCAGCTCTCGTGTTGCTTTCCTCTTGTGTTTTCCTGCAGTATTTGTAAAGCTGCACAATGAACTGATGCATACTAAACCCAGCAATTAATTAATGTATTTAAGTATTTGGGTAAATTTCCATAAATGTAGTAGAGGTGGCCAGGCATTGAGATTGCAGGGCATGAATGCTCTATTTACTGTGGAAGATTTGTGTACTTGGGCACGTGCGGTGTGTTTTGAGGTGGCTGAAAAGATGATAAACAAAGTAAACTTTGGATGTGGCATTGGTGTCTACTGAAAAAATGCTATTTACTGCAACAGTTTGATGTCTGCTGGAAGTGCAAACAATGGCATCTGCTGCTGTGGAGTTCTTTCTTCATCATCAACACTTGGCACCTGTGGCTCTGAGGCAGCAGTAAAATGCCTGGGACCAGTTCTGTGTGTGAAAAGCAGGCAAACCACGACTGCTGGTGCTCCCTTCTCCTTCTCACAGCAGAGATGGGGTCAGGGCTGGGGCACTCCCTACCAGCAGTCACCTGGGAAGGGAGTGCTGCAAGGCAAATGAGTGCTGCAGTCACAGAGAACTGCCAGGACTCTGAGTACTGCTGTGCTTAGGCTGGACTGAATTACAGCAAGTGTTCAACTCTCTTTCCCCACTATAACCATAACAAACTTCATGGCCCTGTCTGATGCTGGTCACATGAGATGAGATTTGTATTACTGTGTGACCTCTTCTAATATCACTGTAGTGGGACCTGCTAGAAAAATATGGGAAATAACTGTGAAAAGTATTGTTCTTGGAAAAAGAGGAAAAGTAATGTACTCATTTTTGTTTCATTTTATTTTTAGAGGTTTTTAGCAAGCTTGGTTTAGCTCGATCTGCTTATGGGCAGGATGTTCAGAGAAACTGGAATGAGTTCAATAATGTTCCATCATCCATCTGGGATCCTTCAGCTACAGATTCTGTACCCTCCTGGCCAACAAGCTCAAGTTCCCCAACTCATACAACTGCAGTAAGTATTCAGTCCATCCAAATATAGGTTTATTACTGTTACCAACCTGTTCTGTATATGCCATCTAATGTAATTCAGAGGAATTGGGGATGAAAAGAAATCAACTGAAGAATAAAGGAAGAGGGAATTTACACATATTCATCTTGGTGTATTTAAGTTGACATGGCTGTTGGACAGAGAGTTATTAGTTTCCTCACTTGCAGATGATGAATCCATGTACACTGCTTCCCATAAAAATATTTCTCACAAGAGCATCTTGCAGTATTTACAAAAGTGTGTTCTGCTCCCACATCCTTCAGGTTTGCTCCTGTGCCATGGCTGGACATTGCATATGTTACTTCCAGTTTGATGGAACACAGTAGAAAAATAGGCAATATGATAACTTTCACACTTTGATTTTGCTTTCTGCATCCAGTATTGCACCTGTTTGTAAATTAACAAAAGGTCCCAAAAAAGCTATCTAAAAGACCTTAAATATATTATTTTCAGTTTAGGAAAAAACACTAAAGGACTGAACACAAGGTGAAGTCTTTAAACTGACTACTTATTTTGATGAAGATTTTGAGTACAGCAAAAGAAGGAGAAATCCCCCAACTTTTACAGATTGTAGTGCTGCACTGTCATCCTTGTGTCAGACTAGAACTTATGCTGCAACAGCTGTCTTCACTGCCAGCTGAAATCCTTCTTCATGTTGACTTCTGAAAATGTTTTTGTAGTGAGTAAGAGGCAGTGTTTACTTCACCTGGGAGCAGCTCAGATGGAGTGGGGGAAGGCAGGGACAGGGGAAGACAAAGAAGGTCACACAGCTTCTTATAGACACAGGCTTGCAGATCCTGCCCTTGTCATGTGGTTACAACCAGAGCTGGAACCTCACTGAAACTATGTAAGGAAAGATGTTTGGATTTTGGTCACATGAAGGGCAAGTTTCTCAGCATTTGATAGAGGGAGGGCTTGAGGACAACCAGAACAAGCTCTCTAGCTATTAACTCCTATTCCCCAGCTGCTTCTGAAAAATATTTAGAAGTGTGCTTCAGGAAGCATCAAGATGGAAGCCAGACAAATGGTGTAGAAGAAGTGTCAGGTACTCCATTTAAGTACTTTGATATGGGAGGAGATATTTTAGGAGGTTACTCAAGGAAAAGATCACATAATAAACAAGAAGCAAGCAGCAAACTGACTGAAATACTCAAAGCTGTTATAAATGACAGTGGTGTTTTCAAGTGCTTATGGCAAGCCAGAACAGGAAAGCTTGGCTTTTCCTGTTACTGAGCCTCCTTGCTCTAGATGCCTGATAAGAGAGCAGGTACCAGGCCAGGGCCCTGCCCTTTCCTCTGTTCTGGGACAAGAGCCAAAGCCATTGTTGCAAACAGCACTTAGGCAGTGGCTTGTGTTACCCCTTTTTTCTAGGAAGGTTTCTGGAGAGTTGATTTTGGTTGTTCTCCTTCCTTATTCCTCTTGCTTTCTCCTTGTATGCACAACTCTCCTTCTGTGCTAAGCAGCATTTGCCTTCTGGATCCCATCTCCCCTCAGCCTTGCTGCCTTGCTGGTACTTCTCTCCAGGTTTATTTCTAACCACATTCTCCTACTCCCTGTTCCTCTATTTCTCTGTGTGTAGTTCTGCCTGCCAGCTTTGTGCCTCCCTCCACCAGCCTTGAAAAGGCACAGCAGGTGCTCCTCTCTGCTGCTCCTTTCCTGCTTGCTTCTGATTTATGAGCAAGTGCCTTTCTATCACGATCTCCCAAACACTTTAGGGACAATTAGGAACAAATGCCTCCTGCCTCTTGCTTGCAGACATAATAGGGTGGACTTTTAGTGTGTTAGGGTAGGTTCTTGAGCAGCAGAGCAAATGTTTTCTGCTGTAGGTTTGGTAGTCTAGTGCTGGTATAGCTTAAATATAACTATTTATTTATGTGACAGTACTACACTGTGACCCTGGCCTGGCTCAGTTTCTCAGTGACATTGGAGAGCCCTGGTGTTGTTGGTCTGGTTAACCCCCAAGTAAAGCTCAGAATTCTTGTCCAGCCCTTGGTAGCAAATGTTATGGTGTGTTAGCATCCAGCCAGTTTCAGGTATGATTAGGCTGAGCCTGTCTTCTTCATTCCAGAGCAGAGAATAAAAACCTAAAAGAAATTTTCAGATTCTACCTTGTTGTCTTTCCTAAAAGGACTTTTATGTAAATCTTCAGATGCAGGGTACACTCATAGTGGTTAACCTTTAATGTGTGTTATCTAAGGGCAGAGATCTTGGGAAGGAGTGCCCTGTCTCCAGCCACTAAATCCAGACATAACCCAACAGCACTTACTCAACAAGTCTGCTGCCTTTTGGGTGTATCAAGTTTCCAGTATATTTGCAAATTGAGTTTACAGCATATGTACATTAAATCTGTTGACACTGGGTTACATAGTGCCAGAAGCCTTCATGTAGCAGGTTCTGTGCTAATATTAGCAGAAAGTTATGCTAACCTTTCTCATCTCCATCTTTGGCTGCTTCCGGGTATCACTTTCCACCACACCACGGGTCAGGCTCCTGTTTGCTGTTTGCTACTGTTTGGGTTCAGTAAAATAGTTGACAGAAGCTGGGCCTTGTGTTCCTGCATGTGTTCTCTAGGCTTGCTGTGCCTGTCCTGTGTATCCCAGATGCATTTGTGATGTGCTGGAACTCACCTGCATCTGCACCATGACCATTTGTCAGAGACTTCCAAGTGTCCTGAGCCAGGACAGACTTTATGGAATTCAGGGATAAATGGCCAGTTCTCCTATCGCCTCTCCCTTCATCTGGAGAAATTCTGGATGGGGAAAAAGTATATACTTTTTATATACTGGAGAATATGAAATAGGTACAGTGGGACTGAACACAAGGAGATTCATCCAAAACAAGACAGGCTCTGACTAGAGGGAGATAAATTTGCAGACAGCAAAAAAGATGAAAAAAAGGACTTTGCTGTTATCTTCCATTGCAACTTGAATTTTGTTTTTGGTTTTTTGAGACTTAAACCATGTTTATCTACCTCATTCTAACTAGTTTGTTTAAGCTTATGTTATCTGGCCCTTGTGGTGTGTTTAATAGTCATGGTGCTTAAATTAGCACTGGTATGGGGAGGTCTGAGCTGAAATGCAAACAGCTCGAAAGCTGTAACACGGCTGCGCCCTGCAGCCTGTGCAGCTCCCAGAGCATTCAGCTGCAGGAGCAGTGTGTTTCCTCTGGACAAGCTCGTCTGAGGGGAGGTCAGAGCTCTGTTGCAGTGAGGATGGAAGGGCTTCTAGAGAAGGCTTTTCTTGTTGCTGCTGCTCGGATACTTTTCTTTTGGGGGACTGTAAACAAGGCAAAAATTGAGGCTTAGCAAACTGTCACTTATCTTGCTCTGTCTTTACTGCAGTCAATCCTGGGCAACCCCAGTGGCTTGTGGTCTACCACTCCATTCAGCAGTTCCATTTGGTCAAGTAATCTCAACAGTGGCCTTCCCTTCACCACTCCAACAAACACGCTGTCAGGCATTGATCTCATGGGCAGTGAAAACTCCGCCCCTGCTCCGCCGCCCGCCGCTGCCGCCGTTGCCAATCCTGCTGAAGACATGGGACAGACCTACAATCCTTGGAGAATTTGGAGCCCAACAATTGGAAGAAGAAGTTCAGATCCTTGGTCAAATCCACACTATCCTCATGAAAACTAAAGCAAAAAGAAAGAACTCTTATCCAGGTTATAATACAGTTCAGAATGCAAATTTTTGAAACGTTGTTTTCAGTCCGTTGCTTCCCCCAGCCCCATTCCCCCATCAGTCGTGCTTTCATCACTTGCTCCTTTTTAAAGTCTGTTCTGCAATATGGTAGTGTGAGATTGCAGATAAGCTTGGAAATGTCTAGGTGTGGTCACAAATCCCAACTAGGGCTAAGGCCTGTAAATATGAACAGTTTCACTGGTTTCATATTTTACCATCTGCCATCTTTATTTAGGAAACAATTTGAACTCTGAAATGGTCCTGGCATGCAATACTTTCATGAAAAGTTTGGGTTTTTAAATATTTTCCAGTGTTATCCTCCAAGTTCTAATTTAAAATCAAAAGGCACTTTGTGCTAAAATGCAGAGTATTTTTTTAAAATAAGGCTCTCTTTGTTAACACAGGTTGTAAGAATGTAAAAAAGGAAAAAAGTCAATAAAAATACCAACAAAACCAACACAAAACCTTAAGAGCAAAGTGGCTGAATGTAAGAGCATTCTGTTGAGACTGTAATACACTTTATGCCGTTTGTACATTTGTAAACCTGAATGCATTTTTAAGTTGAAGTGAAATGCACACAGCCAAGACTTGTGCGAGAAACAAGATACCACGTGCATTTCTTACAAGATACAACTTTGGGTTGTACTTTAAAATAAATACGCTTTTTTCAAGATTTGTCTGCTGTAGTTCTCTTCCCCATGTATTTTTTGAACTTGTGTGTGCATGACTCCACTTGGCACGAAGCCTTTGGGCCAAAATCTACTGCACACAGAGCCTGTGTTACCAGAAACTTCACTGCAGATGAAACCTGGCTTCTCAACAGTGTGGGTTTGTATTGCAGCAGAGAATAGAAACTGTTTGCAGGGTTATGCAGTGCCACCCACTTGAAAATTTACTGGATAGCAAAAAGCTGGAGAAATGTCTTCATTCTTGAGTTTCCAGGTATCAGGCATTAGAGCAGCTGCTGTTTATGCTAGACCCATACCTTTGTAATGCTGTTCTTGCAGGGTCTGAACAAGAATGTTGCTATTCTTAGATATGATTTATCTGTCTCTGTAAGGTGCCTGTTTCCATTCATTAACAGCAAGGCAAGCCCCAGTGATTGCATATATTCCTCTAAGCTGAAGCCAAGTAAAAATGAACCCTTCCATTGCCAGAAAGCATTAACAGACACTAGCACTCTAAATTTACTTTTGTCTCAGTGGCACTGCTGCCAACTGCAGCAAGTTTTTATCAGAATCCATCCAGTAAAAGAGTAAGAACTGTATATTTTAGTTAATATTCCTTCTAGCATAAAGGTTTTGTATGCAACAAAATATGAGTGTCCCATTTATTTAACCAAGGGAGCCCTTTTCCAGCTTACTTTGTATGAACAAACTGTCCAGCTGTCAGGCTGCTGCCTTCCTGGTGCCACCAGCAGAAGCTCAAAGATACAGATCTCTGTAATAGGAACCTGCTGGAACTCCTTTGTTCTTAAAATTTGACTACTTCTAGAGCCATGCAAGGTCATGAAATGTTCAACATGGATTTGTATGCAATTTCCCTCTAAGTAACTGAGCAAACAAGTCTCTTACTCCATGAAAATAAAGAATAAGCAGTAAAGCTCCTGACATGCCAGGACCTGCTTCTCTGCAAAGGGAGGTTGGGAAGATAACTACCAGTAACTTCAAGGTGAAAGAGCTGCTTAAGGTCATATGCCACATCTTTTACACAGCAGGTGTTTACATTGGAATTGATTCCATGGAGGATAGAAGGAGAAATTAATTCTGAGATGCTAATAGTCTGCAGAGGTTTAATCAGTGAGGGTAGGAATAAAAAAATCTGATTTAAGAACATTTCCTTTTGAACAAGACAAGGCAAAACACAAGTAATTTAGATGCCTTTCCCTGACAGCCCCCCCCCGCCTTCCACCCAAAAGCGTGAGCCATTCCCTTGTGATAATGCAAATGCCCTTGGCCACTGTTAAAATAGTCTTAGTTCTTGTTTTGGAAGAGCTTCTCCTTGAGCACCAGTTCCAGTGTGAAACCACCTGAACTATGAAGATCTTTGACACACAGTTTTCAGTTTCCTAAGAGGGGAAAAATCATGTCTTTCTTCTAAGGAAAATATCTGAAGCCTAAACACTCCCTGAGTGTCCTGTCTTGCTTCTCCAGGCTAATTTTGGAGAGCACCTTCACTTTGTTTTGCCTACTTAAAGAAAGCAAAAGAGCTATCTTAAAGAGAAGTCATAATTGCAAGTGAGAAGAATTTGGATGAAAAAAAATCTGGGCAAAATTTTGGTATAACTAAAGAAACCTCTGTGTATGGTAAGTACACGTACAAGATGGCTTTTGCTGCCTCTTCTGAGGTACCGACTCTCCAGATTCCGTGCTATAGTCACTCTTGACATGCATTGAAAAATCTCTTAAGCAGAGGGTGAGGTGGTAATGAGACAGAAGCATCCACCATCACAGAATTGTGGAGAGGACAGACCTCTTACGATCTTATGATGAGGTAAATATATAAAGGAATGAGATTTTGACAAAGCACGTGTAGTCTTGCATAAAAATGTAGATGGGGGTTGAAACATTGCAGTGTGCTGGGAGGACAAGCTGAGCGTGGGGAAATGTAAGGTCAAAAGCTGGGCAGCAAGGTGACTGTTTGCAAGGACAACGTGAAAAAGACTGAAGCTCAGACACAAAGAAAGTTCTGTCTGGAGTAAGAGGACCAGAGGAAAAAACATCTTAAAGTGCTCAGAAGACAGGCTGTCCTGGAAACCATGGAGCTCGCCGCTCTTTGGCCCTGATTCTACTCCAAAGAAATGTTTTAAACTACCCAAACTGCCATGAGTCAGCTCTACTCTTCCAGATCTGGAAACTACCAGGAGTGCATAGTTCCCAGCAAGGAAAAGAAACAAGAGAAACAATTACCGTTAATTTTGGCAATTAGTTTGGTGCTCCTAAAGGGCAGTTCTGTTCTGCCAATGCTAAGAGATAAACTAAAAGCCTAAGAAATTTCTGGCCTGTTACTAATACTAGGAAGTCTGAGGTAAGAAGTATGGCCTAACGTGAAATCAGTTTAATTATCATGAGCTCTATTTCCAAAAGCCCTTGAAAGGTATTAGATACTTTATTAAAGTGTCAGGCCGTATCAGAACAGGATACACCATTCCAGCCAAGGGACAGTGAGTGTTTATTTCACAGATATGTAGTGTTTATTTCACACACACTGGGCCTAGTGCAGGATGTGGCTGGGCCATTGGCCTGTGAGGGAAACAAGGAATTGGGGGAAGCTCCAGGGCAAGGTAGGATGAGACTGTGAATGGAGAGCAGATTCCCAACACTGGAACACAGTGGTGAAATCGTACAGAAGTTGTGCTCTGCACTTCAGCTGTGCCTGGCTGAATGAGAGGTAAGAAGAGGAGTACACAAACTATGAAGCTGTCTTCCACTGACACTGTTTCACCCAGATCTTTTAACACTAAGTACAGCTTTGTTTTCTCAACCTTTAATTATGAGCAAGTTTTCTGAGCTCTGGTGTTTTGGCCTTACGAAACAATGACAACTGCAGCTCTCAATGAGTCAGTTTGTTAGAGGAGGGATTGAAAATAAACCAGCTTCTACTGCATGGCTGGTGCAACTGGAAGAGCATTCAGTCACCTTGTGTTAAACAGGTTCTACTTCAAAACTGAGTCTTTTGCCCAGTACCTGTTTTTGTCTAATGCCACTCACCAAAGGACTTCAGCAGGTGCTTTAGTCACAAACACACTACAGCAGCCTTCAAGGAGGATAGACCAGCACGCTCTTCAGCAGCCCTCTGAACACAGCTTCCAACCATGCTTGCTGCTACTAGTGTGCAGCTTCATGCTGTGTAAACCAGCAGCAAGCAGGACATGACCTTTTTTTTTTATTTTTTTTTTTTTTTGAGCAGAACTGTGTTAAAGCATCTGCTCAGATCCAAAGATATCAGTTGGATCACTTGATCTTTTAAACAACACATTAAATTGTACCAAGAGAATTGCAGAAAGCAGAAGGAAGTGTCAAGAGATTTTATGCCCATTTACTAAGAAAATCCCCTTGAAGTGTTTCTGTCAAGCTGGGATTTCAAATAGTAGTACTCCAGAAAAAAACTCCGTATTTGAAAATGGAAAATCTGAAAATTCACTCTCTATTTGCCTGTTGTGGAGCAAATGTTTGAATCAGAGTGTCATTAGCACTCTAACATAAATAAATTTGTGATCTTCAGGAGGTACACTCACCCTCCTGAAGTTTTTACCAGATAACACTCAAGTAGTCTTTGAGTGGCAGCAGGAAGTGAGTGGGATGTTCTCACACTGCAGTAACAAGCTTCACATGGGACTCTCTTGCAAGCTGTGAAAAATCACAGCTCAATTACTTGCCCTAAAGAAGCCAGAGCATCTGGAGTGTAGCATCCGTAAGAGAGAAAAAAGGTATTGGCTGAGGAGGGTGGAGAGATAATTAAATAGACACAGGCTGACCATTTTATAGTTAAGGGACTAAGAAAATACCCCCAAAAGAAAAGAAAAAAAACCCAAACGACAAAAAAAAAAAACCCAAAAAAAAAACAAACCCAAAACAAAACCAATTAGCTATTCAGGAAAGTTTCCTGAGTGTTTTTAGTATCCATGGCAGGATAAAATCACTTGTGTTTCAGCTAAGCTACAAGAATCTTGCTGGGAAACAAGTGTACCAGGAAAGCAGCACCTGGAGAAACTTCATACAGTATCAATTCCTGGTCCACTGTGGAGTTACTGTCAGGGAAGACACTGCTCACTGGGGAGAGGACATCAACCTGCTTTATGGTGATGTAGGACACAAGAGAAGCCAGTGAGGATGGCCCCCTGCCTGTCAATAGGGAAATATGCAGAAACTGGAGTCAGAGGAGAGATTGAAATCTCCTTCAGTGGCTATTGTTGGCTTCCTGGAAGGGGGAAGGACTTTCAGCCCCTTTGGCTTTCTATCACTGGTCTTCCTGCTCCAGCCTGTCCTTATCAGTCATTTAATTACCAGCAAAATCCTGCCAGCGCTGAAGAGTCTGACAACAAGGAATGAAGCAGGTCCCTAAAAACAATGCAACATTCTTCATCAAATGGATATGACTCAGCTTACAGCTCACAGCGGAATTCCTGATGTGGAAAAATCTTTTGGGACAACAGTAATTTTAAGGAATATTCATTTATGTTTTATCCCAAACAGAAGTTTATTCCTATGAGCTTCCGATGCAGGTCTAGCTGCCAAACCTAACCCACATTTGCCCACCTGCCAAATTCCCTTCTGTGGTTGAAGACTGGATCTCAAGTTTAAGGGAGGGGTGGAATAAAATTGAACAGACTTTAAGAACACATCAGTAGTATCTGAACCCTCCAGTTAAACTGTGCAAAGGCCATGGCAGAAAATATATCAATGCTTTGAAATAATAAGGAGGCACACGAGGCGTAAAATAGTCCAGCTGAATTTAGCAAGTTCATGAGAAATTCAGATTTCATGTGCTCGTGAGTAGGGGAGGGTGGAAAAAAGAGCTTTAGAATGGCCATTAGAAAAATCTTTACGAAGAGTTGTCAAGCGTTGGAACAGGCTGCTCAGGGAACTGGTGGAATCACCTTCCTTGGAGGTGTTTAAAATACATGTTGCACTTGGGCACATAGTTTACTGATGGACTTGGCAGTGTTGGGTCACCAGCTGGAACTGATGATCTGAGAGGTCTTTTTCAACCTAAATGGTTCTGTGGTTCTGTTTCTGTTAAAGATGATCCTTTCTTTGAAGCAACTGAACGCAATATTTTAAAGAAATGCTCCAAACAGAAAACTCATCACAGCTCAAACAGAAAGCAAAAATTCATGCTACGACTGTCAGCACAACAGAATGTTTGATGGTTATGTGGAAATTAATTTCAGATGTGAAAATGTGGGAGCTGCTTTTTCAATGTGAGTTGAACCCGCAGTTCCAGGTATGTGGAATGAGAACGAGGTGCATTGTGAGCTGACTTAGTGCCCTTGCATTGATCAACTGCATGCAAAAATCCATATTGTGCAGTTATTAGAACAATAAAAACTGAATATTGCTCAAGTCAGCAGGTTCAGCACCAGAGAATTTCAGAAAATGGACAGTATTTGTCCTGACTTTGTAATTTAATGAAGCCTCCTTGTGAAAAGACCGATTTGCTCTATACAGCAATAATAACTCATGGGGGGAAAAAGGCTTTTAGGAACTCTGATTAAATCAGCACACTGGAAAACACTTCCCCATACTCAATAAATTTGAGTAATGCCGTTTCCTCCCTTTGCAGAATGAAGAAAGAAAGTTCCGCTGTTAGATCAACAGCCCCCCTTTGTGGCTGCAAAGAGCAATCTGGACACCACAGCGGTGCCAGTGGCTTTAGGATTTCTTCTAAGTCTTTTCCTGACAGCTTGAAAAAAACATTTCAGCTTTAGTAGTAGCATTTTTCTTTAATTAGCTGTGCATTGGGAAAATTAGCACTCCTTTCCCCACTGCCAGGCTACACAGCTACCATTCCTCAACAGTGATGTGCCACGAGTCCTAAAGCAAGAGGAACTGGAAAGTTCTTGCAGTTCATTAGGGAAAGTCCACAAACCAGGACAAAAACCACTCACACCAGGCTTTTACTGCTCCTCAAGCATAGTATCACAAGATGCCATACAAGCCTAATGCATTCAAACTATTTATTTCCTGTACTTATTCTGATATTTCATTAAACTGTCTAAAAGGAACAAGTTTTCTTTCTTTCCTCTTCTACATAGGTGTGTTCAGTACTGTTTTTTTTATATCTGCTCACCACACAAAATTATTTCCCCACTTTTTTAGTAAAACTACTCACCAGTATTGTATTCTCTAATCACTCTTGATTTATAACATGAAAACAAGAACAGTGACCATATTGCTGTCTATGTCCACAGTAGACAGGAATGTATCAATAAAATAAAACCAATAATAATAATAATAACAAAAAACCAAAACAGCTACAGTTTATCAATTAGCCATCATCGATCTGGTTAACTACTTCCACTATAGAGACAAACTCAGAAGTTAGCTCAAGTATTCTGCATAAAAATCATAATCCTCATCTTCTGAGGACTCAAATGATGAGAGCCCAAGAAGAAATAAAGAAGTGAATACTGTGAGAAGGGGAAGTAGAGACAAAGTGACAGAGTGGAAAACACCATAATGGCACTAAATAAATCAACTCAGAGCTAAAACTTCTGACAAACCAACTTCCAAAAATGCAAATCATTAAAAAAAAAAAAAGTGCAAATACTTGTGGAAATCCCATGCTATGTTTACTCTGCCCTTCCACAGATACAAGGTAGAAGCCACTGTCAAGACAGGACATGAGATAGGGATGGGTTTTCCTATTGCAAAGTACAGATATTTTGAGGTTTCTAATTCAGGTTGGTACGTCTTGAATCTATTTGGTTGCTGAATCTTACCTATAAGTGGCTTGTTTAATTAAGTAATTTTCACTTCTGTGCCTGTCCAAGCAGGACCCAGAAAATGAGAGTTTCTCTGGCCCGTGGGTAGCCTCACTAGCAGAACAGCACTGCTCATGAGATACAAGCCCCACTGCAGGAATCCTGTTCATGGACTGGGCCACAGAATTACAAACAAGAGGCTGCTTCTTTCCTTCACCCCAGAACTGAGACACAGGTAGCTAACCTACGATAAATTCACCCCAAGAAACCATTTGTCCCTGGAAATGCCCCATAGCACTCATCCTGCCTGCCTTACTGACAATCCCCCCTGGCAAAACGGGAAGTCACTTTCCCATGTGCACTCGGTAAAATTCCCATTGATTTCTTAGAACCTAAATCAGCAGCACTTCACTGCCTTACTGGAAAAATCACCTGGTGCTTTTGGAGTTGCTTTCTGAGGATGACTGAGAGAAAGGGAAAGAAGCAAAGAACAGAAAAAGAAGAGCCCAGGTTCCAGCATCCTGTGCAACAGCTGATGCAGTGAAGCTGCAATAAGGATTTGGAGGGGAAGGACAGTGTCTGCTGGTGATGGATTCCTGAGGACTGCAAAGCATTGGAGAGCAGGGAACAGGCGGCTCTCAAGGACCTTCTCCACAAGCCATGTTTCTCAACCAGGTGTGACAGATGTGGCTGGGTAAGGCTGTGGCTGGGTAAGGCTGTGGCTGTGCCAGCAAGGCCAGAGGTACAAATAAATCCCTTCCTCTATTCCCAGCACTGGGCAGTGAGGGAAGGAAGCTGAGGCCGAGGTGAATCTCACTGACAAACTTCTCATCAAGAATTCCTAATGTAGAAAGCCTTAGGAAGCTCATCAGGCAACTAAGACATCTACAGGTTGGGCAAGATAGGTTGCAAGTGTCCTTTGCAGATTTGGTCCAAGTGGTTCTTGCAAAGCTTTGCTGATGGCAGCAGTGGAGCCAGAATCTGGAGTGTGCGACTCCCTGCGCATCCAGCCACACGGGCAAGGCAGCCAAGGATGAAAGGTGGATTTTGTGTGCAGTCAGCCCATGGTAGCACACAGGACCACTCCAGATACACACAGTAAACACAAATATTGCCCATTTCCTCAGTAAATAAGTACTCTGCTGGCTGATTATTTCTTAATAAGCTTTATTCTAGCTCCTGCCATCAGCCATGTCACACAGGTGTTCCAAAATTATCCACTTCCAGAGACTAATCCCACATAGGTATTGTAAAGCCACACAGAAAATTCACTTTTTTTTTTTAAGAACTAGAAGTTTCCTGATAGAATTCTAAATCTAATAAGGAACTGAGATAAGTCAGACTCCTCTTCAGCCATTTGCCTACAGACCACAGCATTTCAAGGGAACACCCACTCGAACACCCACTCGCTCATGTTTGAAACTAAAGCTGATTGAAAATGTAAGTTTGTATGCTGTGAAAGAAAGTCCTGACACACTCATGGAAAATTTGGTCAAAACACAACGTGAAGAGCACAGAATAAAACACCACAATTAGAGGAACAAAATGGGGCAGGAATGCCCCCAAATGAGAGAGTTCTGATGTCAGAAAAAAATACAGAAAAACCCATCAGAAGGACAGTAACCTATTGTAGCTAATGCATGCTATTCCAGACCTGACAGATGTCTCTCAAACACCTAGGCAGGTTCACCTCATGTTTGTTACAAACCTAAAACATGAAGGACATTTTATCAACATTTTCAGAGCATTTCTATAGGAGCAGGTAGCCTCAATGATTTCAATGCTTGTTCTAGTGCCATCATCTGCCTGATACCAACATCAGCTGGTGGCAATTCAATCAACATCTTGAAATACCTAAAAAAAAGGTAAGTTATTTCAAAATTGCATTTCCGAACTTCTCAAACCTCTACTGTATGCTAACAGCAGCACTTTTGAGACATGGCTACAATTTAAGTGATTTGTAGACAAACAGCACTTAAAATCTATCTTGTCCTCTTGTAAACATGTTTTACTGCTCTTATTGTAGGAACTCTGAAGACCAACTTGCCTCTATTTCAGAATGGAAATTGCAGGTGCCACCAATATACTGAGCCAATGGAAAACTAAAAGATAAGCAGCCACCAGAGCATGATTTTTAGGATGTTTCACTTAAGGGCAGGATCTAACAAACACTACAACAGGATTCTCAATCCTGCCAGATTAAGTGATACTACATTCCAGCACATTTCCACAAGAGATGCTGCCACTGGGAGAGGGGATGGTCTGTGCTGCCAAGCAGCCCTTTGGTCCCATTCAGGGCCCAACCCCCCACCCTTGGTGTTATTAACATCACACTCTTGGCAGTTTCTGTGGTGAGCAGGGTTATGGCCATTCCTGGTGTCCAGGCTGAAAGGTCCCAGGTGACCCTGTGTCCATGTTGGTCACTCTCATTATTTACCCATTTCTTGCTTACCCCTCTTCAAGTCACATTGTGAATAAATGGATAAACTGCATCCATCCTGAATTGTGAAGGGCAAAATATTTCATTAATTGGGAGAGAAAGTTTGCCTGAAATTCAATGCAATATGAGAAAAAGAGGTTGCTGTTATGTTTTCCCCTTAATTGCCTAGAAGTCTTGTAGTTCATTGGGAAGAGGTATTTTAAACAAACCCACATGCAGTCAGCAACAATATATGTAGATCCAAAGTTTCTAAGATACAAGTCTTAGATATATTTAGGAATTCACAAACTGAAAAAGGTTGAAAATGCTCACCCTTGATCACCAAAATTACATACAGTTTCTTCTGATGAGGACTCTTTCTCTGGTTTAAACAAGTGGTTTGCTATTTTTTTTCCTACCTTTCTTGGTTTTCTATTCTCTCATGCATCTTTTGGTGTTCCATCTATGAATATTTCCTCTCTTTTGTTACAGTACCTGTTTCAGACCTTAAGCACATTTGTGGCATCAGGGAATCCCTCCAGGAGTTCTGTCAGTGCCGTACACAGATGGCTGTACCAGCACTTCCAGCCCTGCCTGAAGGGCAGCAAAAGTCATGGGAAAGAGGTGGTCCTGCTCCACCGTGGTCCCTGCTGCTCCCAGCAGCTGCCCACGGGATCACTCACAGCCCACAAGAACACAAATGCCCTTCTCACAGCCACAGGTGCAGCCAGACTCACCGCGGGTTCCAAAGGCGGCAATCTTCACAGAGACACATCCACCAGCTTCCAACACGTGACACCTCCTGACAGCTCAGAATGCCTTTTAAAGATGTCAGATTTTCAACCCTTTATTAAACACCCCACCTTTTAAAATTAAGAATAATACTGGTAGATGCTTTTTTTAACACCAATTATTAATTTTGAAATCTGTATATGTGTATATATATATATATGCACATATATCCAGATGCATTTAGCATTTGCAGTTCAGGAATTCCTACCTGTCAAGCATCTTCTCATATTGCATTTTAAATGAAGGCAGCGTGGGTTTTTATCTTCTACTGTTTTTTTTTTTTTTTTTTTTTATATAACTAAAAAAAACTAATTCCCTGAGTCCCACCAATGCTCCTCAGCCCTCTTTCACACACAAAAAAATTATATTTGGCAGTTCTCAAACTCCCAGTGGCAACAGAATTATATTTTTGTGTTCTATTCTTTATGTTTTACAGAAATCACAATGCTCTGAGTTATTGTCTATTATGCTATTATAGAAACTTTACTGAATTTGAAATCTAAATGACAATCAACAAGGACAACCTGTCCCTGTTGAAAAGCAGCCCAAACTGCTAAAGCTGCTGGAGGGATGAGCTGGCTCAATGGGAAGCAGCAGCAGAGAAAAAGTTCTGCTAATGGAAAGAAAAGTGAAAGAACAGAGAATAAAGCTCAGGAAGCTCTTACAGAATATTCATGGAGAAAGTAGATAAAATCAAGGGAGAAAACCACCTCATATCCCTTCTTTATTTAACTGCTGCTGCACAATGTGAGGCATGTGGGACAAGCTGGTGCCTCGCTTAACTACAGAAAATTGGGAGCAGCTGTTCTTTAGCAGGGGTTAGAAGTAACTGCTTCCTGAGTTGCACATCTGTGTAAAATGTCTCCATACACAACTTGGCTTTACATGCTATCAACAGATAAAAGTGTATCAACTCAAGAAGCCTAGAAGTGTTTATTTTCACTTACCACGAACACATTAAAAGCGAGCCACCATTGTTATTCTTGTCAGTTCTTTATTGTTTTTCATCCTAAAGACTAGCACATTTACAGCATACATGGATTGGATGAACTAGAATATATAAAACCGTAGCCATATGTTTATGATATATTAATACTGCCCAAAACCAAATAAATAAAAATATTTCAATGCACGAAGCTTGGCAAATACAGTCATGTTGGGACAAAACTGTGTTATATTATACAATAATTTTACACATAGAAATGAAAAAAAGGCAACTGTGCTGTAGGTACTTTCACAGAACATACACAGAACATACTTGGCAACAGTTTTCTTCTTTTACCTTTGTATGTTTTATAATTTAAAAAATGTACTCAAAAAAAAAGGAACATTAGACAGAACTTCATTTTACAGTAATCCTTAGATTCGCCTCTCCTGTGCAACGGAAGAGCTCCCTTCCCCCTGGTGAGGGTCCCATGTGGATGTCCCGTGTCACAGTTTTCTCTGGAGGAACCTCTGGAGCCCTCGCTGCCCTGGGAGGAGCCCGAGCCGTGCCCGGCAGCGCCGTGTCCAGGACGCGCCCGGGGACACCGCGCTCGGAGCTCCACGGCCCCGCCACACACACACACAACACCCAGCAACCCCCTCAGGTTACACTGCTGTACAGAATAAATAAAGGATTGCTAAGCTCTAGAGCAGGCCTAGTGATTGTTGGCCACCATATAAGAGAGTGGCGCTGCTAATTGTTATGTGAGACTTTTGTTATTTCCTTCTGAAGCTGAACAGTGGGAAATAGATTTTTAGTGTAACAATACAGGACTTAAAATTAACCATTTAACCATAACATTTCATGTTTGGAATATACAAAATAAAATTATCAACTCATAAAAACTAAGGGATATAAAGAGCATAGTTTATACAAAAATAAAGTAGCATTTAATAATGGGACAGAAGGCTGAGCAGAACTAATGGAGTAACGTGTCTAAAGAGATCCCATTGAAAAGGTTTTCATCATATATTTGTTTACTTATCAGCAAAAAATAAAATAAAATCAACATTTATTAATTGGCAACTGGGGTTCGTAATATTTCCAAGGGACTGTTCTACTGCAGATGATTTGTTCAGACCTGGGGTAGGTACTGCAATACATTGCCAATGCACAGAATTCCATGTTTTGTTATCCTAAAGAGTCTGAAATAATGGTAACAGCCTAGTTCAGCAGAACTCTCTGACCAGGCTTTGTGACATGCTGCTCAGTGTTAAACTGCAAAAAGCAAAATGCAAAAACTGCTGGACCTGTAACCCCCAAACCTACATGGGAGCAGAATGAACATGGCTGATTGATAGAGCAGTGACAGCACAGACAAACATCAGTGAGAGGGAGAAAGAAATCAGAAAACAGCCATATACTTACCTGGCTGTTGCTACTCCCACAAGAATAAACGAGCAGATTTTTTTCTATTCTAAAACTTAGATCCTTAGAAACCAAGAAGGAAAGGACAGTTTGCTGAATGGAGCTAGCTAAAGATTCCTTGATTTTGTTAAAATTTGGAAATGAATATTTAGCGGCTTTTAAAAATGCTACCTTAGCTTCGAAGGCATTCTTTGGGAGATTCTTTCTGAGGGGATCTGTTGAACATTTTTTATCAAATGCTATCCAACTGACCACCTTAGTCATAAGCTAGAACCCACCTGTGGTTCTCAGGCACAAGCAGTAGCACTGAGCAGTTCCCCTCTACCAGCACAGCACACGGCTACCTTCCTCAGAAATACCCTGACACCCGTCACACTTCCTCCCACCACGACTCTCAGCAGGTGAAATACAGAGGTAAACAGAAACCAGTTTTGATTTTGGAGCAAGGGGGATGCATTGGGCACTTTGAGAATTTTTGTCATGACATACAAATCCGATACAAAAAAAATCGTACACTGACCAAAATAATGTAACACCCCGAGATACTGATTCTTACAATCCAGAAGTGATATAAAAAACCATGGATAAAAATGTGTTAATTAATGTACCACGGAATATACTGAACATGCCATGTGCAACATCAGCAACTTGCTTGTTGCACTTGCCTTAGAGTGGGAAGGGCATGGGGAACTGGTTGCTGGCATTAATAGTTAAGCATCATGATGTTTCTGAAATACTTGTTAAAATCAGCCGTGTGCCCAAGGCCTTACCTGCCAAATAAGACAGGAATTTGTTTTATTTGAACAGAATTATAAAGCAGACCTCACATGTCTGGCCTTTTATATATTGTTAATTTCATACATAAAGATGGCATCCTATATACAGGAAAACAATTCTTTCTCCTGGCTCTAATTGTGCTGATTTTTTTTTTTTTTTAATTAAACCCCCTTTTATTGATTGTAGCAATGCGTTCTACAGTGACTAAACTGTCTAGGATCCTTTTTATTTACAACTTTTGAGTTTTACTCTCAGTTTTAAAAAGTTTAGGAAAAGCTCAATCTCAAATCAACTCAGTATAAAAAGATGTTATGGAAACAGCTGCCGTTCCTAGAGTCCTTGCCCATCCAGGAGGTACCTAGCTATTTGCATATAGGTAATTATTAAGTAGCACAATATCTGCTCATCTTACATACACTGAAGGCTATTGAAACGGGCAGAGAGTCATCACACTATTCTCAAGCTAAGGTGTCAGAATAATTGTTACTATAGATTCCAATTCAGTAACATGCTCTGTATGACCTAGCGAAACGTACAAAAAGGTTATTTATCTCTTCTGGATGACGAAATCATGTGTTAATCTAGAGTGTATCCACATGTTTTAATGGAACAGCAATTAAAGGACATTGTATGCTTATGTTTCAACTTTTCCATAAGTTCCTTCTGGAGGCCTGTAATACTTTGGGAAAGCCTTCAGTTGCAGGGAATTAAATGCATACTTGCGACATCCAACATTCTTCATTGTATTTTCTCGGCGACAACCCTCACTGGGGAAAAAAAACAAGCACAAAAAATGACAGCAGTAAAAGGAAAAAAAAAAAAAAGAAAGAAAAAAGACTTAAACTAAGATGAAATGAACTGGTTATTTTATAGCATTAAAATAAAATTGGTTATATTTAATGAGCGTTTAATTAATTTGCCACTGCAAATATTAAGAGATGACCCATCATACAATGCTGGTAAGAAGCACACAAAATGGACACAAGCTATGTCTGATTGCTAGTTTTGCATTTCTAGAAAGCAGCAGCACATCTACTGAAAAGGTTCTTTCACGCTGGTTTCATGTATTTCAAGGTACATTGTTGTGGCGTTCGCATGCCATTCACTGCACAAGGGATCCCAAGGGATTGCTTAAAAGCAGTTCTGCTAATTTATTAACACATAAAGCTGAAAACCAAAACCTGCTATCTCTCTATAAGAGCTTTAACGTAACTTTATTGTTCCCTGTACGTCAGTATTATAAGTACTTAAAGATTAGAGCTGATATAAAAATAATGTATGACTTTCCAGTTATCTCTGCATGCATAAATGGACATGAAAACCAACACAATTTAAAAAACTCCTAATCATGAACTAGCAGTGCAGAAAAGACTGGCTGCATTGACAGTCATCACCCAAAGAAACAAAGCTGCGCAGAATTTAATTTTCACCCAATGTTTTGGTGCAACTTCCCTACATTACAAAGAGGTTCTGTGCTACAATAGAAAACTACTCCAGTTATAAGGCTTCTTTACACTTGTAAATTTAATTCAGAGTTCCTTTGATTATATCCAAAAAACAGACATACAAAGAGGAAGCACTGTCTTTTAAATATATATTATAAACCGATTTAGGCTTGCAGGAGAATGACTTTCCCTGATTGAGGAACCTAAACAATGAATACTAGACCTTCATGGCAAAGTGTACAGTACAACATCTTACGGTGGAAATGTCACATTAGTCCTGCCTTGGAGATGGCTGAAGCATCTACCAGAAAAGTTGTGATCATCTAAATCAAAAGGAGGGTTTGGATTCTGGTTCAGTTTGAAAGCTCTCATGCTCTTACAGACCTCACCGTTCTTCTAATTTTGGTTCATTAAGCTGGCTGTAACTGTATTCTGTAACACCTAGTTTAATTTAATAAAATAAAGTTTTTTTTTTTTTTTTCTTTAAGGAATAGTTTAACTAAGTTTGAAATTTGTCTCTGGAGCACATTCTGTGCTTGCCTTTTATAGAATGGATCATCTGTGATGACACTGTTTTTCTGGCACTGGTTTGTGTTTCACAAAACTCCCCGACAGCTCTTGCAGCCAAATAGATACATCAAAAGTTTGCACAAATCATACTTCAGAGTACTAATAAAAGCAGTAAGTTTAACTAGCAAATGTGTGATGCTAGGTGAGCATTTTAACTGCAAAGTGAATCATTCTGTTCATAACACATTTCACTGCATCTGGTTATTGAATGTGTCCCTCATGGCGCAGATACAAGGATATATTTCCCCCATTTCACATGCAATCTTCCTTCTCTTGGAAGCACATAGGCAGCATGTATTACTGCATCTTAAATCTGAATGCCTCAACAGAAGCACAGGCCAGGCCCCAAAAGGAAGAAAAGCCCAAACTTTTACCCATTGAAGTTTAAGAAGAAAAGAAAAAATGTGCATTGTTTTCAAAAAGCCTGGGCTTTCATTCCAAACAGTTTTAAGGTGGTCTTACTACTACCCTAGTGGTAATCATGAGCAGCACCTTCATTCATCAAACAGATTAATAAACTCAGGGAGTTCAGTGAATATGCCTGCCACCAGAGTGTGGCTGAACTGGAACAGGCTGCCCAGGGAAGAGTTTATGGCCCCGAGTCTGCCAGAGTGCGAGAAGTGTTTGGACAGTGCTCTCAGGCACACGGGGGGATGCCTGTGGCTGTCAACTGATCCTTGTGGATCCCTTCCAACTCAGGTGATTCTGTGATTCTAAAGTTCCTTTCACATCTGGTTAGGCTGAACCCAGGACACTCCCCACATTGCAAGATCAAGGCCACAGTCCAACCTGACAACTGCTCCACTTGTGAACTAAACTTTCTAGACTGGGGCACCCACAGCAAACAAACCAGTGCTAACCGAAAAGAACAGATTATTTCTATGGAGGCACAGCAGCAGAGGATGTGTCCCAAACCACCACACCATGATAAACCTCAACAGCAGTAAGGATGTACCAAAACTCATTTGCAACTAAAAATAAATAGAAAGCGTGCTTTATATATATATATATAAACATGTATGTCTTTGTGGTGGTTTTTTTTTTGTTGTTTGTTTTTTCTTTTTTTTTTGTTTTTTTTTTCTTTAAAAGCAAAATTGGAAGAATAGTGAGGAAAAATATTAAGAGATAGTGTACTGTACAGTCTGATTTCATGAAGACACATATATAACCACACACTTTTTTTTTTCAGTTAGAATAAATAAATCCAAATTTAGGATTTAATTTTGATTTTCATTCTAACTGTGCTTTTTTGGTTTTTTACTTCAGCATACTTCTCTCAGCAGCTCTCAATTCCAATAGTATTTATAATAAAAGCTAAAGCTACCTATATTTTTTGAGCAAGTTAATAATAGTAGAAAATACAAATCACAGTACTAGTTCTCCTCTCCAATGTCATCTCAGGCACCAAGCGAAGTAAAACTCTTTATGAATTTATCAAACTACATTAGATGAGGTTAGTTTTTTTATCAGCTATTGCTATTGACAAGCTCTGCCAGACCACAGCATCAACAAAATCTTTCAGTTTAAACAGGCCTCCCATAGTTTGATGTTATATATAAATGATGATTGAATTCCTTCTGCAATTACTCTGCATCACTAAACTAGGAAGCCACTTTAATCTCACCACTAAAATAAATGTTAAGTTACCCTCACTTATCACTAAGTCACTATCAGCATCATAATTTATTAAAGCTCTGCAACACTTAAAAATGGAAGTAACAGTAATGTTTAGTCTAATGTAATTAAAATAAATCCCTGTGGAAAACCTGAAACCCACCCATTTAAGGAGTTAACTGATACCTCCCTCTTCTTGACTGAAAATTAAAACCACTAATCTTTAACCTCTAGGATGACCCTATTTCACAAGAAGTTCTATAACAGAGCTCCTAAAATAGATAATGGATCATTAGCAGGTTAATGCCAGTCACATTCCCTTCCTAACCACAAGTCATTTTCCTCATGTCTTTAATACGTTGCAAAATGCAGATCTACAAAGAGAATGAAATAATTCTGCATGCAACACACTGCAAGTTGTTTTCTGAGTATCTTCTAATCTATTAGAATATATTTAACCATGAGAAAGGAACAAGAAACTGTTCAGTAATGTAATTTGGATATGATGCCTTGAAATGAAGGTATAAATTTGTTACTTCTTTAAATAAATTTCTTATAAACCCCACCCATGTTTTTATTTTTCTCTTCATACCTCGTAAAAATGAAAGGCAAGATTAGCATACACCTTAAATATACAAAAAGATACAAATTCTTTTCAGACAGAGTTCCTTTCTCTGGAATACATGAAACAAGTAACACAAAACTGTATTTGGTAAGAGATCTTCAGGCCGGCTAAAGTAATGAGGTAACAGGCCAATGTCAGACTATGTTACAAGCACTGAAAGCAGAACAATAATTTAAAGTTTCAATACAATTCTTTTTGATAAAATAATTTGATGTGTATTTACAGTTTAGTACAATAAAAACGTAAAATTGTAAGGCATAATAATAATTCTTGGCAGACAATGCTATGACACATTCCTTTGTCCAGCAGGTACCAAGTGGCAATACACATTCAAGCACTTTTTTGTTTTTGTGGTTTTTGTTGCCTTTTTTTTTCTTTTTTTTCTTTTTTTTTTTTTTTGTTTAACTCTATCTTCACTTGCAACGCAATCTGGCCACCAGGTAAGCTATGCTCAGAAACAGCCACACAATCAGTAAATTGGGGCTGAGAGCTAGTAAAGGAATAGAGTAGAGGAGGCTGGGATCTAGTCTGAAATCTCGGATGGGCACCAAGCCACTCAAGTTCTTCTGGGTGACTATCTCCCGTGTTCCAATGCTGTGAAAAGGAAGAAGTTTGGGAAGAGGGAAAATAAAACAGAAAGGAAGATGGACATGCAAATGAATGGATAAAAAGAGATGGCAACACAAGGTGGTAAGGAAAATGAAAAAACATGGAAGAACGCACAACAAAACCAGAAGATGAAGTAAAGAAAGAGTGGAAAAACATCTCAAAAATATGTATCAGTACAATTATAGAAATAAGGAGAGGGAAAGAGAATAAAAGAGAAAAATAAGAAAGAAGCACTGTAGTATAGTGAAAATAAACACATGTAGGTTGAACATTAATGGTTTTCCATGTTCATTCTTTCAGATTACCAAGCAATAATACCCCATGCTGCTCTGCCATGCTTTGGCATGCTGCAAAGAAGTGGAGCTCTGAAAAGCAAGCTGAACATGAATAACCATTGTAGTATTTGACCCTTTCAAACATCTTTCCATGTGGGCTGCAGTGATTTCATGTAACCACTTAACTACGTGTTCAACATGTTAATAAAGAACAAAAACAAAAAAAACCCCACCCACCTATTTTTCTGCTTGGACATGAATTCAAAGGTGTATCAATAGACATTTTCTTGAAGACATGCTGCAAAGCCTATCTTATTGTGCACCCACTTCTTACACTGAGCACCGAAGGCTACAGTGAAGAGCAACTCCTCAGGTAGCCTGGTAGGATTTGTAGCATGGTCTTTAATTTTGGATCACTCTTACACCCCGAGCACTCCAACTCTATTTTTAGTTCACAAAGGAACAACTAAACGACCAGGATGAACAGAGGGATGGAGTTCCTCTCCTACAAGGAAAGGTTGAGAGAATTTGGTTGGTTCAGCCTGGAAAAGAGAAGGCTTAGGGGTGACCAAACTGCAGCTTTCCAGTACCAGAAGGGAGCATATAAGAAAGAGGGAGAGAGACTATTTCCAAGAACATAAGAGTAGTGACAGGACATGGAGGAATAGGTTCAAAGGTAAAGAGAACAGGTTTAAATTAGATATAAGGAAAAAATTATTTACTCTGAGGATGGTGAGGCAGCCACAGACGCTTATCCCTGGGAGTGTTCAAAGCCAGATGGATTGGGCTTTGAGCAATTTGGTCTAATTGAACATGCCCTTGTCCATGGCAGGGTGTTGGAACTAGATCATCTTCAAGGTTCTTTTCAACTAAAACAATTCTATGATTCTGTGATTTTAAATGCAATCTGTAAGCCTGATGCTGTTAGAGTTCATGCACTTGCTCCATCCATTACAAACCTTCCATAACCTTGATGGTTGTGTGGCAGGGTTATGTAAGCAGCAGACAATGTCCTGCCAGAAATCAGATACACCCTGGAGGTGGTGAAAAAGAGCATTCAGATGCTGGTAACACATCAAGTCAAACGGAATTAGGTGGGCAGGAACTAAACCAACTGTATTTCTGATAAGGATTTGATCCAAATTGGTGATGAAGACATTTTCTGGGGCCTACAGTGGACAAGGGCAAACTGAATCTGTGATGCCTACAGATCCCAATTACCTTTGCAGCAGCAGGGAGAGGGGTGTGTGTTCAGGAGAATCAGCCAGTGGAAACCTAGTGCTTACTGGAAAGTGGTGGATAAAGGCTCAACAAAATAGCCTGGAGGAAGAAAAGTGGTTTAGAATATAGATAAAATGTAAAACAGTGGGAGAGGCAAAGAAGGAAGGCTAAAAATGCTAAGTTGGCATTATGAACACCACACACCACATCTCTACCATTAAAAATTAGTATAATGCTACTCAATTTTACATGAAGACGTATACACAGACACATATGATGGGAATGGAGGCAAGAGCTGGAAAGTGCTTTTCTGGTCACTGTTGGCCCATGTAGATGCTTCCCCCTGAGGGGTGAAAAGTCACCCTTTGGAACTATCAAATATACCAAACTGTACAGTGTCTTAAATCAAAACATTCATCAGCAGACTACCTCTAGGAGAGGACTAGGGTTAGGAGGCACAGCAATTTCCCTTCTAATTTAGCTTGCATATGGGAATTCTCTCTGTGAGGAGAGGCCAGGGCTGCCCCATGCTGGGCACTGCTGGCTCCAGGCAGCTTCAGTGACCCACTGCAGGCACAGCTGAGCCCCCAGCCATGCTGGTGCCTCGGGCAAGGAGTGTGAGAGAAAAGGCAAAGCACTGCATTGCAGTGAAGAGTGGTGGGAAAAGATCTGAGAAAGAGCCCTGTGAGCACCAAAGTCAGGGGAGAAGAGGAGAAAGAGTTGAAGCAGTTTCCCCTGCAGTCGTGGAGGGGAACTATGCACACTGCAGCCCATGGAGGACCCAGAGTGCAGCAGATGAATATTTACTGGAGGAAGCTGGAGCCCAGGCAGGAGCAGGTCCATCCTGAAGGACTGCAGCCCATGGGAAAGACCCACAGTGGAGTGGAGGAAGAGTGCAAGGAGGAAGGAGAAGAGGAGACCTGTTATGGACTGACTGCAAACCCCTGTTCCACATCTGCTGTGCATTGCTCAGCAAGGGGAGGAGGTAGAGGAGCTGAGAAAGAAGCAGTAGAATACTTTGGCCTGGGACAAGAAGGGAGGTGGAAGGCAAGGTTTTTCATTTTTGTCTTTATTTTTGAATGTTCCAAATCAATTTGCAATTAAAAAACAAATTCTCTGAGTCTGTTTTGCCAGTTCTGTACCAGTAACTAGCAAGGGATCTCCCTGTCTTTACCTCAACCTATGAGCTTTTTCACACATTTCTTCCCCTCTGTCCTATTAGGGAAAGGTAGTGAGCAGCCAGGTGGGCATCTGCCAAGTGGTCTAGCTCAACTCAATATGATTTTATTCTTAAACCAGGTCAATCAGTGAAGAAATCCAACCAAGCTTTTTATCTAGGTGTTTTACTGCAGTGAGTGATTGTACCCAAATATGACTCCTAGGGCTTAATTAAGTAATCCTTTTAGTCAGCACCTGGTGATTTTCCTCAACCCATTTCCAGATGCTTTCCAAGAGCCCCCATCAGAGATGGCTCTTCTCTGTTGGATAAATTGCTTGTGCTGAACCTTCCTAATTCCTTTAATGAAAATGAGCTGGGCTACCCAAAACACGTAAAGGATTTTGCTACCCAGGATGATCTTGACTGAAACTGCCTTAGAGCATATTCCCACAAATAGCTCCACTGGCTTTTCTGACAGGACAGAAACCTGTCAGGAAGAGTGAGGGCACGGAGTCAAAGATCTGGTGGGGAGTGTGGGCTGCAGATGAAGAGCCTACCTGAACCAGCTGAACTTTTACTCCTGCTCTGCCTTTACTGGTCACATAGCCATGCCCTCTCAGCTTGGGCTTCCAGACACATCATCATGATTTTACTATTTGTGAGCTGGGAGTTACTGTGTGTTTGATCTAGGACTGGAAAAGCTGTAACTTATTTGCAGAAAATAAGTTTATTCTAATAGGGTATTTGTTTCCAAGGTGAAAACCACAAACTTATATACGTAAATTTCTGCAAGAATCTAGAAGAACACTCCATGTTCCTTCCCTGATGTGCTTGCTCACTGAACACAATTATCACAGATACATAACCATCACAAGACCAGAAAAGAAGGGAAGTTCCTGAGGACAAGTAAGTGGGAACTAACACCTCTGAAGACCAACATCACATGGAAGAATATGATGCTTTCTTAATTTTTTCAATAATTGTATAAGCAAGAACTCTTTTCTTCTTTGGGAAGTTGTCAGTAGAGAAGAGATTAAATACTTTGAGTCTCACAAATTAGTAGTACTTCACTGTCCTTCCAAATGCCTCAGAAATGTCAAAAGTCTTTAAGAATGAACCAAACCTTCATTTTCCAGTAGAGTTAAAGAAAAGATCCAAGTTAAAAGAACAAATCCCAAGTTTTCTGAATGCCCTGGAAGCAATTTGCTACCCTTTCTTATCCTGTATCTATCATCTAGGTCAAGTCAGGCTGGAATGGGATTTGGTGGAGTTGGACTCCTACACATTTGTTTCATAATCCTGTCTCTCTCATTAAGCTTTATGAATTCTGTGCCATTGTTTCTGAGTAGAATAGAATTGACAAATAATTTTCAAAACATGATCACCTATCCCAAAGAGCAACAAGATGTGAGGAAGAGTGATGGGCTTGAAGAATGGCCCAACCTTGGTTTTCCTTCTGGACTAGTCAGTATTTGTCCTGCACAACCTCTCTTAGTCAAAGATTTAACAGAGGAAAAAGTAATGTCCTTCACCTGCCAGAGCAAGTCCCTGAGGGTGGCAGAACACTCAAGACAAAGATTTTGATTAAATTGGTCCTCTTTCAATATCCCTGTGCAGGTCAACACAAAGCAGCATTTTTCTTCAGTCAATATTCTATCTGATCCTGTGTTATATGAAATTGGTAGACTGAAGGACCAAAACAATCTTATTATTCACCTCTCTCTCTCTATTGTGTCCATAATTGCCTTAACAAAATCCAGTGACCCAGTAAAGAATTTGAAGAAGATTCCCAGTATTTCTCCAAGTTGGTTTTATTCTTATTAAATGCACAATGGTGAAACTGTGTAAGAGTTTCAGATGTCTATGTCAACAAGTTGCATAATTTAAATCAAGATGTTTGAGAACCACTTGGTGCATTTTAAGTTAGTAAATTCTCCCTCATAAAGTTGTTTCAAGTTTTGTTTCTAATATCAAGGTTTAAGTAGTTTCTGAGTGCACTTTTCATGTGCTGTACTAACTCTGTGACAACATAGCAAAAAGTGCAGAAAAAACTGAAAATAAAAAAGTCCACAGCCACCCAATTAGATGTAGATATAAACCCCCAAATTTCTAGTGTAAGAGGCTGCAAGTGTTGTTATATGAGACATTTTTCTTCTAGGTAACTGAAGAGTAAGAAAGGGTCAAACAGCAAAAACATACAGAAAGGATAAGAGAATTGAACACTCTAGAGAATTTGGTGAAAAGACACACAGTACAGTACATTCGATAAGAGTGAATGTTGAAAAACAGGACTGAACAGCATTGTTGAACTACATCGATAAAGACTAAAGCTAGATTTCTTATCCTTTCTTTTGGTATGTGACTTACAGAGTTTTCCAGCAGTGCTTGAAACAAGGCATTGAACAACAGTAAACAGATTTTTTTTTTTTTAAGTACCGCACTTAATTCTGCAAACATCTCTGCTGCTTCAGAATACAGAACATCCTTATATTGATAGGACAACAGCACACTGACACGTTGTGATGAAATTTGGTTGCTGTAGTGTGAAACACTCATACTGACATTTCACCCAGTGAGCAGTGTTTCACTGCTAAAGAATACGTGGCAAACCAGTGCAAACTGCAGGTGTCTGTGTTTCAAAGAACAAAAGACAGGTCATCCCTGAGTAATCTCCTTGATCTAGAACTAAGAAACCTGGTGCTATGACAGTTCAGGTAAAGTCATCATTAAACAACTTTCAAAGAAGCACCAGTTTCCTGTTCCGTAAGCTCAGCATTAACAGAAAACATACTTTTAACATGCTTGTCTGAAAACTCCTTATTTTCTACTGAAAACTCAAACCCATCCGATAGAAATCTGGTAAGAACCAGCTTTAGCATATGCAACTCACATACATGCATGGGAGGGATGAATTCTAGGAGTCAGTTCTACAGTTTCCTGACCTTACTTTACTTTTTTTTTTTTCTTTTGATGGAAACAGAGACCACCACTCCTCTGCAGTTTGCATGGTTGCTTATTTAGGAATAAGTAATGCAGTCAAACTCTTACCTCCTCATACACTCCAGAGCCTGAGTGAAGACCTGTGGAGCCATTCCATGCTCATGCTGCAGGATCAAACACTGCTCCAGGGTGATGGACATGGCAGTCCTGTCCTTGGCACTTTTACAGCTTGTAAATCGAACACCATTAAGTCTGCGGCATATCTAGAAATGGGACAGACAATCCATCACTCCCTCTACATGCAAACTTTCTGTCAGAGAGAACACCTGTACCTCCCCTTAGAGAGACACAAATGTTTTGTAGGGCTTTGATGTCAAAGTTTGGCATGTTTCAGAGAGTAGAACTTCATTGTTTGAGTTGAGGGGAAAATTCTGATATGGGAAATACATTTTATCTCCCCAGGTCTCAGTCTAAAGGAGGTCTAGCCTGGCAGCATTTCCAAGCTACATGCAAGGAAATGAAGAAATTCAAACATATTAGTAATAAAGAAGGGGCAAATACATATCCATACAGAAAATCAGGTGAACTATGCAGAGATGCTTAGATAAATAAATACCTCAGCAGCTTGCCAAAGGATATCAACATTCTTGTTTTTCCTTGCATGTACATTTTGACCCAGAAATCTTAACAGTTCAGGCAGGCACGTCTGACTACGAGATCGAGGTAGACCTATAAAACAAACAAAACCAACTCCACTTATTCATCTGTATTCACCAGATCTTTTACAAGGTGTTTCTAATTTGCTCCAAACACATTTGTGTTTTCTTGAAACTAGAGCAATTATTCAAGTTCTGATTTACTTAGTACTATCAACAAAATAAATTCAAGCTTAATTAAACTCAACTGGAAATACAAATTCCAGTTATTTAAAACTTCAGGGACTCAGAATCTAATACCAGCATAATAAGAGAATGAACAAAGGGAGCAAGATTGGTGTAGTCTTTTGGTTTGTGTGTCACAGAGGTGACAGAAGAACGTGCATGTCTTCAGAGAAACTCTGAAGGTATTTTATATTCTGCTCACATTTTTGATCTTAAATTTGCAAACTGGTCAGCTTTCAGTTACAAGAAACACCCACAGGAAATCACACTGTCATGATCTGTTTAATAATATTTCACTAAGTGGAAATAAAGTAGATGAAATTTTTCAGAGAACCATCAGTACTCATCTTCTGTGTTGAAATTGTTGCACATGATCTCTTACATATGTAGCAGGATGCTCCAGACAATCAATTACAAATATTCAACAAGTTGTCTTTTTTGCCGTTTCTTTTTTTTAAGGAATAACCATGGAGAACACCAACTAAAGCTGTGACTGAATAAATACAGAGGTATGCACTGTAAGAGATACACTGCAACAAAAAGAATCCTACCTGAGTTACATATGAGGTGTTATTTTAGGCCTCCTTCTCACAGCAAATAGTATGTTAGACTAACCTGACTTCCTCCTACAGGAAGGTGACCTGCTGAGTAGATGAGGGAAGGCTGTGGACATTGTTTAGGTAAGAGTTAGTGAAGCTAAGACGAATTAATTTCTTAGAAATCATGCAGAGTTTAGAATTAAGAACACAGGGACATGGACAGTGGATAAGGAATCAATTTTTCTAGTGTACTGCTCCTGAAGGGAACATTTCCTGCAATCTGCCAGCAGATACTTCACCTTTGTCCCCTAGAATGATGTGTTTGTTTTTCCTTTTGCCTCTACCTACCACAGACTACATAACTGGTTTGCTAAATGTAAAATGCTGTTCTCCCTTGATAAGGGCTCACAGAAAAGCACACTTCATTTTGTATATCCTAAATATCACCACAACTTTCTGGAGAAAAATAAAAAGGCAAAAGCTAAAAGATGATTGGATCAAACCTAAGAGGTTTGAGGAAGAGGGAAGAGACTGAAGTAAGAAAACAAAAGTCAAGCAAAGTTTAAGAGGAGAGGAAGGAACTGAATGGGAATTATTATTATCATAAAAGACTAGACAGAGACATGAACAAAATTAATTTAAAGTGGTTAATTTTGAATTGTACAAGAAAATCTGATGCTAGACTACTGTACAATAAAAAATTAATTTTTGCAGTTAACATTCCAGAGATTTATTGTGCAGCATTATGAATGCCTGGATGGAAGGAAGCAGGTTCTGCTCTCAGCTGTATCAAAAAAAAAAATCAGGGTAACTGAATGTGCACTTTAACAGACAGAATTTTTACTATCCCGGTGCGTGCTATTGCATTTGTATTTCTGGAATAAAATTGCAACTGTAGGGCACATGAAATAACCTTAGAAGAGGTTTGATTGCAACGATAATGAATTAATGAATTTTCACCATTTTGTGATCACATCTAAATAACACTTATGCCACTGCCTTCTCAAGAAAACCTCAAGCAGTAACAAGCAAGAAATTAACCAGTAAAAAAAAAATAAAACAAAAAACCAGTAAAATTTAAGCATTTAACTTTTGTCTCTCTTCCAGGTTCTCTGTTGTTTGCTGCAGATGCAACAATTACAGGGAAGTGAAGGAAAAACAGGGAAGTGACCGAGTTCCTAAAAACTGGCAGTTACTCTTTGTGCAGGTTTTATCATAAGTGCAGGGAGCATCACCAAAAACTGCACAAGAAAGTGCTGCTGCTAGAACCTGTCCCTTTCACACCTTTACCTTACAACAATCTCATTGCCTAACTGGATGATTATATAGCACATAGTGCCACTTAGAAATAGATGTAAAAGCAACCTTAAAAAGGAAAGTTGATCAGTGAGACCTTTAAACGTCTTGATTACACTCTACTTAGTACTAAAGTATTAAAACAGAGTTGTATCATTTCTTGAAAGTTACTAATGCTGGTGTATCATCGATATTTAAAAACCAAATAAAGCAAACAAATGAAAAAATCAGCCTGAATTGTGCTGTTCAAATAAACTTGTCATTAATTACAAAATACTTACAATCATCAGGCAAAACTTCCTTGAACTGCTCAAAATATGAATTCAACCGCACTAAGCTTTCCATGTTAATTATTTCTTGCAGTGAGGTGTCTCCAAACCTTTAAAAGGAAAAGAAAGGAACAAGTAAGCCCAGAGTAAAATGTTTCTCTTTTTACTTCAAACAATTGCCCTTGGCAATATGTCTACCAAAAACCAGTTTGAAGATTCATCCCAGGAGCTCCCTAACCATGCAAATGCCAGGTGGAGTGTAACCGAGAACTGTTGTAACCATTCATTACAAAGAAAGGAGATATATGAGTATGAGGGAGAAAAAAGGGAAGGGAGGTACAAGAAAAATCTTGTAGAAAATACTATTTAAAATTCTTTGGCTTTCATGTCTCTCTTTCAATATTAAATTCCTATCTGGCAAATTGTTTTACCTAAATTTGAACTTTTAATAATGAATTTACAAGTTTAGTTCATAAACTAATAATAACAACCATAACATCAGTAGATAGGACTGAGAATGTTGGCTCCAGGTACATAAATAAAAATATGTATCTAGGAGTAATAAATCATGAATGCAACATATATTGTCAACAATGCGCCGATTCATCTCATCTAAATATATCTACATACACAGATCTACACACAGAGTGTGCTGACATCTGTAACTGTGCCAGTCATCTTAGGCTTCCTTTGTAGGCAACAGAGGACAGCAGTAATTGCTGGAATGCTTTTGTTAGACTTTTTCTTGCCCACCACCACAGTGCAGACTCTAGCCCAGTACTGAGGCTGCTGTCATAACATGCCTGTGCCTGGCTTTGCTGGAGTGCTCCATTGGAGCAGTGCTCTGTCATTGTACTCTTTACAGGATGTGGCCATAACAGAGGGAATCTGCTGGCTCTTCCACAACCGAACAGTTTCCCTAGCAAATACAGTTACATAATTATAGTTTTCAGCTTTACAACAGCAGTGTGGCATTACATAAATACTGCAAGAATATGTTAAAACAGAGGTGGACCTTGCCCATTATCCTGAATTTTGACAGTGACCAGGAGAGGGAGTCTCAGGGAGAGTGTGAAACCATGACACCAAATACAGAGCAATACCCAGAATTATCTCAGCCTCTAGTGATCTGCCACTCACAGAGGTCTTAAGCAACTAGGAGCACCTGTGTGCTAAATAGCCCTTGACAGATCTCCCATTTTAAATTCACATCTGAACCACATAAACCTGCACTGGCCTCAAACCCATGAGGTCAGGGGCTTCACAGCTATGTGGACATAAAGAAGGGCCTCCTTTTGCTTGGCATGTGGCAGATTAATTCAGAAGAGCGTTCCCATGTTCGTGTATTGGAGAAACTGAATCGCTGTTAGTTATGCAAGAGTGCAATTCCACATCAACACAGTTCCACTGCTGAACTGCCAGTAAGGCTGAGCTTGCCTGATGGATACCTACTTCTCTGCTAGGGTTTGCTGCTCATTGATTCCCACATTGAAAAGAACAGGCTGAACCCTCAGCAACATCCCACTTTGAATCTCACGCGGCAACAAATCAAACAAGGCGCTTGGCAGAGGGATCCTCACGTTAAATCCATCACTGACAAGAAACGAACAGCTGTTAGACATAAGGATCAAAAAGCTATGTTCCAAGAATGTGTTATTTATCTAAAGAGGGGTAACACCTACAACATAATATAACCATTAAAAAACAACAATCACTCAAAACTGACCCTAAGAAACTGCCACAACTTGCTTCTAGTAAAAAAAAATATTTTCTAGCTCAAAAACAAACTTGCAGCAAACTGTAATGCTGCATTTATATCCTCATGGACATTCAAATCAGATCTGCCAATTTCCTGACAACAGCTGATTTTACTCTGCTCATTAATACTGCAGTTCTTCTACAACTTGGATAGAAAAAGCCAAATTTTGGCATGTTCCCACTCATCAAGAATGAAGTATATTTATTGTTTTTTACCGATTTCCAGTGATGACTGGCAGCATGTCAGTAGATGTATTTGATGTAGCCTGAGTTACTTTAAAGGTCACATTTCTCAAGTCCATGATTCCCAAACTCATGTCCTCCAGCATTGCCAGCTCCTCACCTAAATCCAAGAGGAAAAATTGAATTGTAATTACTTGTTATGCACAACTTCCCTTTGTGAATTTGATGAGAACAGTAGGCCATCACTCCATAAGGAAGTTCCACAGATGAAGTGGTGCTGCAGCCCAGGCCTCCGCCTTGACCTACAGACAATGTCATGGCTGATTTTTTGAGTTCAGCAAGTTTAGAAAACACCAGTTATCTAGAACAGTCCAGATTACTGCTCTTTAAGTAGTTTATATGACTATTTTCCAAGTTAGATGATGCTAATAAGTACTTCTCTGCATTGTCAGAGCCATGATATCCTTTGCACTGGATTTGTCCAGTAAAGCATTCCCTAACCAGCATCCAGACAACTTTCGAGACACAGGAGCGAAAAACTTCTGAGTGAAGTACTTTCCCTTTTTATATTCTCTCTTCAGTCTTACATTGTGCTGCAAGACTACAGAAGTTTCAAGAAAATTCAAAAAGTGTATTTTGGGCACCATTTCTCCCAGCTTACCAGAACTTCCATACAATTATTTTCTGAAAAAAACCCAAAGACCACTGTGATATGTTTCAGTCTTTCTTAAACATTCGATATTCTATTATAAAAGAAGTACACTTTATCTTTTAGAAGCAATTCAAATAAGTGTGAAGAAATTCAGAGCTGTTCAATAATTAAGTACTTCAGCTATAATCTAGTTTTGCATTTTAGTTTTCAAAATCATTTTGTAGCTGAGCTGCACATTGTCCCAAACACTCAGATCCTGCTGTAGCCAATTTATGCAGAATTTGCTGACTCAACAGCTAATTCCACCCCCTGGCCCTATGCCTTTACCATAAGTGCTCAGCAGGCTCTCAAACTGTGCCAGCAAGCCAATGGTGTAGAGCTGTCTTAGAAATCCATCATCATGCAGGCAGTTCCTCAGCTTGATAATGAAACCACAAATGAGAGCTGTCAGCTGTGAGAGAGGAAACAGACAAGAATGAAATGATTCAAAATGAAAAAGGTTCTTCAGCCCCAAACAAAAATGATAGCATGTATAAGAGGTGCAATAAAATCTGTCAAACAGATGCTCCTTTCCCTTAAACATCTTCTCCTTGCAGCTGAAGACAACCAATGAAAACCAAAAAAAAAACCCATTCATAAAATCAGAATCAGGGCACGTTGCCTTCATCTCACAAGCTGCCTCAAAATGGGGCTGCTGTAGATCTCACACTTTTTTGTTTTCTGAACACGACCACTTGTGGTAGGGTCTACAACTTATGAATTACAGAAGTTGCTCCTCAGAGAACTGTTTTAGTTTTAGACAGAAAAGCAACACAGCTAGCTGCAGGCCAAGAATTTTGATAGCATGAATAAATTTTCAATTTTTTTCAAAAATGACATTTGAGAAAGCTTAAAAATGCAGTATCTGTTAGCATTATGCAGATTTAAACTCTGGTGTTACAAGACCCTCAGAACAAGATCCTGAAGATCGAGTACTAAGGTCAGTGATATTACCTAAGATCAGTACTGGTCTAAATTCACTGCCAACAAAGGAGTTTCCCAGGCAATTGCCATATACTATGTACACAGGTGTACAGCTTTGTTACAGAATTAAACAGAAGAGAATAAAGTTCTGATCATGATGGATAAACATATTGAAGGGATTGAGTTTTAAAATTATCTGCATGATGAGGTGGGTTTTATAGAGGAAAATTCCCTGATTTTATCTGTATGAGATCGCAGAATCAAAGAATCATTAAGGTCAGAAAACACCTCCAAGATCACAAAGTCCAACCCAGCAACATCACCAGGAACACCACTAAACCAATGTCACCAAGTCCTCCACTGCCTTATCCACACATTTTTTAAACACTTCAAGGGACCACTTTCCTGGGCAGCCCACTCCAGGTCTTAACAACCCCTTCTATGAAGAAATTTTTCTCAATATCTAATCTAAATCCCCCCTGGCACAACTTGAGGACATTTCTTCTCATCTTGTCACTCATTTTACATTTTTGATATTAGATTATGGGACAAAAGCCCTGCCAGTGATGTCCAAGAAATAATCTGTTTTAAATAAATGAACACGATAGTGATTTCACAGGAAAGCAGACACACTACAGAAGTGTAGTGGGCAGAAAACTTTTTCTTCTGTAGGCAGTAGAAATTTTTTTAGTGCAGATGCCTGCTAGCCAGTGTCTGACACAGGAGATGCCAGCAGGTCCAGAAACAGAACTTCTGGGGAAAAAATTCAGAACTAATTTCTCTTCCCATAGCTGGACTGCTGTGCTTAGGTACCATATGTCCTGCTGGGTTTCTCAATGCAGAAAACAACAAAAGATAACTGAGGGAGTAACTGCTAATCACAGACCTTTTTGCACCCCCCTCTTTCACATCTTACTTCTGCCTTTGGCTCAGTGGCATTGGAAGGCAAAGGCTGTTTCTGAATACAGCAGTATATTTTTCCTAGTTCTGAAATAATTTTTGCTTTCAATAGTAAATGAATGTATATCCAAGGCGACACCTAATTTATGTATTGTCAAATGCATGTAAGTAACCAAGAAAGACAGGATAGCACAGCTTGTGAAGGGAAACCAGTGTCAAACTTGGGAAGAGATCAGAAAAAATCTGCAAAGGGCAATCTTTCATATTTCATAGAAACTCCACCAAATGTGGAAGTGAAATCAAATCATGCATGTTTGCTTGCTTACAGTCTGGCAGAAGACAACATCCCTGCGATACTGAAGGCTCAGGCAGAGCCCTATTGTCGGGGCACTGTCCTGCATTAATAAAAAGACCATGGCTTTCTTTGCCTTGTCGCTCATCATGGCTACACAGTCAGTGAGAGTGGTCAGCAAGGGATAAAGAGCTTCACTCCATTCACCTGGTTAAAAGAAAAAAAAATTAGCAGTAGTGGAAGCACTGTATTTGAAACAAGCACACATTAAGAAGGAAGCTCCTGTTTCAAGCCAAAGTTGTTGGTAATTCACATTTAGAACTCATTTTATTTTGGCTGGCTGGTTATTCTCTGCTTTATGATAATTAAGTAACCTTACAGCATGGTTATTGCATGAGGAAAATATGGAGAATTTTACTCTGTAAAGCTGTTATGACTTTCCAGATCATGTAAAAGTTACCAGAATTTGTGCACACACAACAGGCTGTACAATAGCTGATTTGGAAATCATAACAGAAACATGAATAACTATATACAGAAGTGTATATAACTGCATGTTCATGTTCTTACATACCCTTTCACTGCACATACAGGAACAGACAGAAAGGAGTCTATTGTATTACAGAAATAGGGACCATCTGCTTAGCCATTTCTGCCAATGAGATTCCTCCCAAATATCCTGCCTTTTGAATCTATAGGCTCATAGGTGTATCATTCATCTGCCTCATCACCCTATTGATCCTTATTGTACTTCAGTGAGGCAAAATGATGCTCATCTCCTAATTGCAGCTAAGAATAATAAGGTGTGAGGTGAGAAATTAATGTAGGAAATCTTTCAAGTGTTTCCTGTCTCCTGAGCAGTTTTAAAGGCTTTAAGTTAGACAACAAATACTAAACATAGTGATTTATATGGGAGTCATACAGATTGTTGGAAGTACTTTGGAGCTTTTCTTCCACTGAAATACACAAGATATGACCCAGAAGATTCTGTTCAAGTTCCTGCACAGAAAGCACAGAAGTGAAACTGAGTTGTCCAAGTCCTCCTCTTTTTAAAGGGCAAGAAAATGTTTTATTTTTAAAAAGCACCTGAGCTTACAAACAGCACACGCACAACTTCCACCCCAGCTGGCTGTAGGAACAAGGCAATGTACAGACCAGAACTTGCATGAATGAGAGTTCAAGTCCCTGAAGGGAAAATGTTTGGGATTTTGATTCAAAGGCAGAGCTAAGAGTCAGTAATAAATGTTCCTTTGATAACCAGCCAAAGAGGGGAACTCTGGAAGTCTGTTATCAGAAACATATCTGGCAAGATTAACAGAACTATCCTTTTGGCTTTTGTTCTACGCGGTACATAGATAACCTAACAAACTACACAAAGGGGAAGTTGTTTGACTCTGTTTCATTGCCTTAAATAAAGCAGGAAACATCAAAAGAACAGGCAAGGAATCACAGCTTGTCTTTTAAATTCTATTAAATATTTTATCTCAAAATTAGTCAGATGCCATAACACGGCCTTGTGAACACTTAGAAAGCAAAATACAGATTATACTAACAATGTTTCTCTTACTGCATATGAGTTTTTCTGTAAGCAAATGAGAATAACAAGAACTGAAAATATCTTCCAGCACATCATCATCTCATTGACTGTACATACATGTATATAGTTACGAACTCAACAAAGATTTAAAACTATAGTGTGTCTGACAGCACTTCATTTGAAAGATATGTTTATCTTTGGTAATCACAAAGTACACTGGTGAAGTGTACTTATTAGATGGGTTTGTATTTTTTCTCCCAACATTCACATACAATGGCAGGGACTCATCTGGGGTAGTGAGCAAAAATTCTCTGTGCTGGTTATGAAGAAAAGAAACCCTTGTCAGCCTGCAAAGTTCTAAATTATTTTTGCTATCTGCTTCACAGAGTTCTACTACTTCACCTGTGTTCCTTTCTTTTTTCAGTCAATAGCAGTTGTCATTAACAGTAAACTGGGATAAAACAAATTGCACTCCCAGTCTCACATTAGGTTGGAATGAGGTTCGAGCTGGGAAGGCCAAGGAGTTCACATAGTGAACTTTTGCTGACTATATACTACTGATACTGACTATTTCATTAAAAAGTAATGTCTTGTTAAGAGAACCAAATGCATAAAGCCTGTAGGATGTAATGTCAGGTGGGAAATGTTCTTGCTTTTTAATAATAAAAATATTATTAAAACAGCTGTTCTCCAAGGCCTTGAAAAAATATTTTAGTCTTTTCATAGTAAGTACAGAAGGACAAGGACAGAAGAAAGAAGGTTAACACTGGGATGAGACTCCTAAATTCTGTATCCTGAAACATGAGACTTGCAATCCCCAATACTACTTGGTGTGCACTCACAACTGAGATTTTCTATCAGCCTTCTTTACTCCTCCAAGTTCTGCTCGACTTCTCATTCAGAAAGAGCAGCTCAACAGCCCATGTGAAAGGGCATGTCTGAAATGTCAGACTCCCACAGACTTCAATAACATCTGGAACAGGCCTCAAACCCTTGTCACCTACATCAGTTTGCTAAAACACATGAGCTGGAGAAACCAGAGACCCTGAACAAGCGCTCTCCCATATTTGTACATGCAAAATGACCAGATACCCCCTGCACTCTTAGGAAATAACAACTTCTCAACAGCTTAGGTAACTCACGTGGTGTTGTAAAGCATTGCCATTTCAAAATGGTCCATCTTAGAGCAAGGCTCTTGTTCAGTTAACTGTGAACAAACCCCTGCAGTTTTCAGAAGAAGCAGAAGCCATGAATGCACATACCTGGGGCAGATTCTTCCGGAGTAGGGCTGCAATCTGCACAGAAATGGAGGGGCAACATGCATGATTAAGGAGCAGCAACACAGTCTAAATACAAGCAACTCAAATGCTCAGTGCCAGGGTTCTCAAACATTTCCACTGAGTGAAGAGGAGCTCAGCAGAAATACTTCATTGCCCAGAGGCATGGAGGGCATGGGCTGTCCCCTCCACTCCATTGTTCTGATCAGAGGAACACCTGGATGGGGATTTGGAGGAAAGCCAGTACCTGCTAGCTCAGAAGCTTGCTGTGGATTACCAGCAAGTGCACTGTCAATCCCCAGGGATCCACAGGGCATAATTTGAGAACCACTGGTTTACTGCAATTACAGATTAAGCTGGCAGTAAGGCTGCTAAACAGAAGAGCAAAAGACCAGCAGTAAGTTCAATGCACTGAACAGAAAATGACATTAAGGTACCCACAGCGCAAGAGTAATAAAAAACCAGTACTTTGCTACCTTAGTCAAAATTCCATTACACAATTTCTGAGATAATTAACAAAAATATTAGAATGTATATTAAGGGCTGAAACCTCATCAGTGAAGACTGTGAGTATTCCATACTCACTTCAGTGGGAGGATCAAGCTGTCAGATGAAAACATACTACAGGTCAATGCTAACAGGAAAAAAATAACATACACCCTGTTATAGCAAGTCCTGTATCAATGAAAAGTAGTTTACTAAGCTAACAGGATTTAAGCTTCTGTTGTATATATCTAGATTCACTAGTCAATGAATTATAAATCTGAACATAGCAACAGAAAATATAAAATGCAATAGTGTGCATCAGGACAATCATCTCAATTATACAATCAGAAAAAACCTCTCCGTAAATTAAAATTCATATTCACTAAAGAAACTATATGTTCCCATGCAATTTTAGTAATAAATATCTAAGCCAATAACCTAAGTACGTTTAAAAATAAATTTTTAAGTTTCCCTTCTAGTGTTTCAGGCAGTATTTTCTTTCACAAACATTCATTTCTAGAGAGTTCCTCTAAAGTCCTTCAATAAAATTTTACTCTCTCTCTCTCACCAATTGTGGAACTATCTTGCTTGGCTGGTTTTTACATCGCTTTCGAAATAATTTGCTCTCTGCTCATTTATTCAAAATGCAGAATTACAAACAAGAAAAACATTAATTCTTTGAATACACAACAACAAAAATGTGATTCTGAACTTAGAGAAAGGACCTTCTTTGTCCTTCAATTCTGCCCCAGGTTCTGTTGGTTAAATAGAAAGTTGGGGTTTTTTTGTCTTATTTTGGAGGGACAGCAGTGAAAAGCTACAAAAATTCTTTGCACTAACAAAATCTTTGGCAGGTCCATGCAGTCAATTCCACTTTTATATGGCATAAGTGTCAAGATCCAGAGCAGAATTAAAAGATCCATTGAATATGGAAAATATTGTTCTAAGGTGTTTTCTGCATCAAATTGTCTTGGGAAAAGCTTCTGATATCACTCATCACAGATTTTTCCTGTGAATTTTTAATATTAAAAAACCACAATGTTTAATCATTTATGTGATTGTGCATTGAAGGTTACTGATTAAACTTACATGTAAATACATATAAAACTCCATGTAAATTAGCGAGCAAATAAAAACATTTATAGGTATCAAACCAGTGGAAGAAATTCAAAGATTAATGAAACAAGAACCTACTCTCCTATTTTTTAATAATACACAAAAATGTCTGTTTATCTAGAAAAACGTGGTTGTCTAAGATACTAAATAAACTACAGGTAACATGCAAAGCTACATAAAAATACATTAACATTTATTTTCACTTCCTTTTTGCCTTTTTTTTTTCTAAAGACACTGCCTTCCACTGCAACACTAATAATGTGATGGACATGAAGTCACAGACACACATAAGGGACAAAGGGCCATCAAACGATAAGGCAGAACAGGACACAGGAAATGAGAACACAGATCAGTCTTTTTAGAGCTTCACTTCGCCCACCTGTGCTATTAGGTGGCCAAATCAGAGTGATGACACATAAAAAATGTGAGAATAAGTCAAGTAAGTACACAAGTCAGTAAAATAATTCTGAAATGTAATGCACTGCTGCCAAACCGTCAATCTAAACTGATAAGGATATATTTCATTCACGTGCTCACTTTACAACTTTACAATGGATTCAATACAGCACCCACTTGAGCTTAAATTTTGAATGGATTATTCAACTAAGAGCTTGCACTGCCAATCCCTACATTCCAGAAGTCTAAATAATTGATTGCCTCAACACCAGAATTTGGGTTAAAATTCGCTTTAAAATTTGTTAGGTTCATCTACATTCAGCTCAATCTAACGGGGTCCCTTTAATGCTTGGGGTCCTCTCTCATGCTTTAGCAGTCCAGCTGGGACTATCAGTTTTTCAGTAGTGGTTAAAAGTCTCTCATGTTTTATTTACCTGTAATAAGCTTTGATTGCTGCAAAGAAGCTGAAGCCACAGGAAAGCTATCAGAGGTGGTGTCTGTCATGTGATAACCCATACAACTATTTTACCAGCTTAAAACACACAGAGTGAAAACCAAGTGGCACTGCCATCAATGGATTCGGCAACGATTTCAGTGGGACCAGGATTTCAAGACAGTAATGGGCTTAGCAGCTTCCAGTACACCAACAGCTCTTTCTGCCTGATACCACTGCTTAACACCACCACTGAGCTAAAAGCACACGGAGGGCTGTAAGGGAGGGTTGGGAATGATGCCAGCACACAGGAAGAGAGCAGCAGTGAGAAGCAGTGTCTGGCATACGCACTTGTCTTGAGAGAATGGCATGCACAGGATGGTGTGGATGAAGATGATGGTGAGGATGATGAAGGTGGTGAGGATGATGAGGTCTCATTTAAATCTTCTGGATTTATCCAGTAGGCACGACTGTCCCGATTACCTTTCTTACTAGTACTGCTGACATCACACTGGAAAACGTCTTCGCAGCTGTCACTCTGCAGGCGCTCCTTCTGGAGAAGTTTGTCCACTCGCTGTATGATACACTCCAGACTTTTGTCAACATTCAACCAAACCTTCTCCTTAAAAGAAAACATTTCTTTCTCAGTTTAAAAAGACATATTGGGTAACAAATCCCTTGGTGATATATTTTCTTCAGCAATTCTAGTCACACTCTGCACAGTTTCCTCTGGGCTGTTGTGGTTGCATGTGTGCACACACAAATTATGGATATATAAGTAACATATACCAGGATGTCAACAATATGTAGTGAAGTGACTTGTGTGGTAAATTGCAAAGTCATTTTCTGTGTAAGCTTGCCAAACAATTTTAAGTTCCTCTTCCTGCATTATTATTCCAATTTTTAGCTGGCACAATTGTTTACTCTTGAAATTCATGTTTGACATAATAATTGTATGCAATCACACATCTTTTTTTTCTCTGTAACTCAGTGAATAACAGATAAAATTACTGTATTATAGTAATGTCTAAATACTGAATTAGCTTTACTTGTATCTTATTACTGTGACTTTGACTGGAAGTCAAAGTATGCCAAAATAATTACAACTAGCAAGGATCCATTTCCAAAATTAATTAAATCTCTTTTAAAAATTGGTATTTCTCAATATCAATAATTGCTTTAATTAATCTTGACTACTTGTGAGATTTAGTTAACTTCTGTTTATTTAACACAATGACAGAATTTACACAGTCCAATTCTCATTTTGACTGGCAGTATGCTAGGGAAAATCATTTAAAGACTTTGTGCAAACAGTTTTAAATTGCTGTTCATAACCAAAACTGATCGACTGCAAGTTCTAAATGGTTACAGGAGAATATCTGTAAGAGGAAGGCTAAATTGCATAGCTAGCACTTACAAAATACACTTTATTTGGGAAAGTGGAAAAGCCCATTGTAGTATGGTCAATTTTTCACTGTAAAAGCTATTTACTTTCCCTTGGACCTCACCTTAAAAATGCTATGCACCTAGTGTAACAATTTCCACTATTTAGGAGACCCAGAAATATTTATTAAAGCCTGCTTGTATTCCCATACCAAGGAGTAACAGCCTGCAGGACAGAGACAACATCTTTGCTAGATGGCCAATACCTCCTGCATACTCATCCTGTGCATCTCTGGTGAGCAGCTACAGAGCTTATTGAAAAAGAAAGTCAAAAGAACAAAGGATCCATCACTCCACTATGCCAACATACCCATTCCTCTTCATGCCAGTCCACCTGCAGAGAAGATCGGCTATTTCTTCCCGTCCATCTGGCCACAAGTGTATCTTGATCATTCCTTAGCATCACTTGTTCCCCTTCTCCAGAGGTTGGAGATGCTTTTGAAGCTATATAGTCTGGCCTTGCAGCATTCAGTCCATGTATTGAATTTGCCAACAGCTTGCAGTCACAGACTGTGACAAGTTGCCGGGTCTAAAAAGCAATAAATCCCACATTTTGAAAACCCTTTATTATGCCATACACAATTAATACTGTATTTTTTTCAAAAAAGAATGAAAAAAATAAGTAGTATTCTGTAAAAGAAACTATTGTGTGAAGGTGCCTTTAGAATACCTTTACAGAATGACCTTAAAAAACAGTGTAAGATCCCAAAACACAAATGATACATTTCCAAAGTCTGTACTACTACATTAGATTTGTAATTGTTGAAAATTTCACTAAGGAAAGTGCAATGCATCTTTATTTGCACTTCATTCTCCATTTGATGAAAGCTTAGAACAATGAGCAGACAGTGTTTGAGGACTGGAACAGGCTCCTCAGAGAAGTGGTCACAGCACCAAGCCTGACAGAGTTCAAGAAATGTTTGTACAAAGCTCTCAGGCACATGGTGTGAGTCTGGGGGTGCAGGACCAGAATGATCCTGATTAGTCTCTTCCAACTCACTATATTAAATTATTTTTTATACCCCACAAAGAAGATGGATTCTTCTGGTTGCCACACCAGAAGAATCAGGCTCCACCCCTATCATCCTGTCCAAAATTATTACAAGACTTAAGACTAAGAAATCCCACAGATCAGTTATGTACAGTACTAATTTAGAATGAGCCTTACAATAAATAATACATTTACATGGGGTCCCATTATACAAAGTTGTATGCATATCCCTTCCACTGGGACTATTTATGGCAAGCTGATTGGCCACTACCGCTGTTTAGAACCTTCAGATCTGCTTCAAGGACAGAAGAGGTCAGTAAAAGTGTATTTGGGTTTTTCTCCCTGTAAGATTGTGTTCAGCTGTGGGTCCAGTCTGTTTTTTGTTAGCACACATCAAGAAAGAACTGGTTTACATCACTATAATTCAAGCAAAGACTGTGCCATCATTATTCCTTATTTCACCAGCGGAAAAATACAGAATTGTTTCATTAACTTTCACACAGTTGCTGCTGCTTGATAGATGACTCTGAACATTAAAAAATCCCAGGTGGTTATGGAGAAAAGGACATGAAAAAAGTGAAGAATGCATATTACTGCAACATGATGAATGAATAGAGGGAATCAGAGGACATTGGTCTCCACCACACTTTCAAAAGGAGGTGAAGGCAAGAGTGTCAAAAGTAGGAGACAATGTAAATAAAACGAGGAACTTTAAAAGGCTGATATGATTCTTTTTATGTGCTTGTTACAATACACTACTGAAAAAGGTAAAACAGATGTTTCAAGAAAATCTACTAAAGGTACAGACAGAACAAACAATACACTGTGCTTCAGCAGGGAAATGAATTATTCTCCTACCTTATCTGCTAGGATGGCAAGTGTTCTTTCAAGGCCATTAGCTGATCTATCCTTGGCAGCTCTTGAGAGCCTTTCTGCATAGTAGCTGACTTGTGTTTTCAGGGTGTTGATTTGTGCAATAATTTCCTTTGCTCTAACAATGTCCTGTGGGATGTATATTATAGACTGGGAACCTGTTGAAGTGCTGAAAAAGAAAGACTGATTTTAGAGGGGAAATTGATCAAGAGGCACACACATTACAGTGGCATGCTGGGGAATTAATGGCAGACAACAGAAATTTACCTAACTAGTGATCAACAGTGAAAGTCCAGAGGGCAATTGCACAGCAGGAACATGACCCTAGACACATCTCTGCTTTTACTGAAAGCATTCAGATGCAGATTTACTAATGCCTAATACCAAGGAGCTGGGTACAGAGTTTGTACACCAGGGGGACAGTGTTGCTGAGGAGAACGTGGGTGACAGATTTTGCCATCAGATGCAGAACCACAGTTTGCAGAGACATCTTGCTCCATTTTCCCTCTCCTTACAACACAGATACTTCACTGAGATCTTGTTTACAAGCATGTTTTATCACGTATCTACTAACATCATGAAAAGAAAACCTGTGCTCCTTCTAACACAGAAATGCTACCCAGATCCATAATGCAAACACTGTGATATTAACAAAAAAGTCCTTCTGCTGTATGTAATTTCATCTATTGCAGACCAGAATCAGGTTACACCAGCAAAAGCAATTTTATGATATGTAAAAAATCAACATGCATCTTCAGGCTAATCTAAGGACACTGCTCTTTGTGTAGTTTCTGTTAGTACACAATATACTAAACTAGAGACAAACATATCTTTATGTGGGGATAATGCAGCTACACTAAGACTGCTTATTTGACAGTGGAGAACAGTTTATGCCCTTTTAAGTTTAGATGTCTACAGAAGTTGCTTGTGCAATCCAAGACAGAAGCTCTACAACTGCTGGAGAAAGAATAGCACTTTTAAAGGATAATTTGATCCCACCTGAAAGAGTCATTCACAAAAGGCAGCCTTTTAACTTAGAAAATAAAGCTGAAGCTGGGCTCTTAGTTAATTATTTGGAAGCAACTGACCACTACTCCCTTTGTCAAACAAAATACTGGGTTCTTCCTTCCCAGTAGGAAAACTACCCAAAGACCAGGCCTTTACATCATCTCCAGCTGTGCCACGTGTGATTTTCATTCATGATATGGCATCAAGCATGAGGGGACACCAATTGTGTATTATCTAAATTTTATTATTTTTTTTTCAGTCATGAATAGCTTCAGCATAGAAAAAGCACAGAAGAACCTACTGTTCACACCAATCTCAGCACTGTTAAATGGAGACAGCCATGCTGAGAGGTTACATGGAGAGGAGTTTCTTTTTCAGGCACGGTTACCACGAATCACAACCTCCAAGGAGTGTGAACTCCTCTGCTACCCTTAGAGCAATGCTGTTAATTTCTGCAGCGTATCTGTGAGGTAGGACACAAGGGTTGCGTGGGGGTCACTTCAAAATCATGCCATAATTCCAATTCTTGTCCCTTAAAGGATATTAAGGCAAGGGAGAAGCCTAATGCTAGTGTCTGCCTGAGCTCCATTACAAACAAAAGATAATGGATTTGTTTTCAAAGGATGTAACTCAGAAGCAATTCTTGGAAGAGTTTCCTTGTTTGTGCTCTGGTCATCCACTCCAGTAGGGCAGAGAACCACTCCCAAACCTTACAGCAAATTAATCTCAGCTTTTAGGGCTTTCCCTGTACTCGATTTGTGCTTTCTAGTGACTGGTGATCTTAGTGACAATTCCTCTGAGCAATTTCTTTTCACGACAGTGTGGTTAACATGCATAAAGACAATAGTTGGCAGAAAAGGCCATGCAGCATATTGAGATTGGATTTAGAATTATTATTTTTTAATCATAAACATTTGCTAGGATGACTGGGGAAAATATTATGGTGTAAAGTTCACATATACTTACTTTCCAACCTGCAATTGCTTTTTCAAATGAACAGCTCTCATTGTATTATACCAGCAAACTGTAACAGACTTAAACTCTCACTGAATTAGGGGTTCAACTTTAATAAGAGTAATTTAGAGCAGAACTTCTGCTGTAATGTCTGCTTTTGATAGCACTGAATACCACAAAATGAGGAAAAATATTATGTGAAAATGTTTAAATAAAGACATGGATTACAAAAATATACATCATGCCAAATCTGTCTCTACTAAGGTTTTAAAATACATAAAATACATAAAATTATCTTAATTATGTTTCATCACTGGCAGAAAAGTTTTTCATTCCAGATAGTTTTCACTGGAAATAACAAAGGAAAATATTTAAAATCCTTGTGTTCTGATTCTCAGTTTTTTAACTTCTGATCAGAGAGAGCCAGGAAGCAAGCTGTTCATTGTAAATAAACATTGCAGATGAAATGAAATTTATTTACACATCATGTTTTACAAAGCAGCTACAATTATTTAGAGCACAATTAGGGATGCCATGATGCATGACATTAAAAAGCCCTGCACACTTTAAAACACACCACATCTTTGCCAAAGAAAAGGAAAATAAAACAACCCAGAGAACAGAAACCCTCTATAGAACTCTCAGAAACAGAAAACTCACCAACACTCCTCATAACTGCTACAAAAACAAAAAATCAAAATAAAATTAGCAGATTGTTAGCAAATACCAAAAGCAGAAACAAAACAAAGTATGATTGGGGAAATAACTTATTTGAGTCATTTTTTTCAATAACACGGGTACATGAACTTGTAAGCAAAAAACCAGAGATTGCCAGATGACCATGAGTTGATCTGGGGAAATGCTGCGAATGCACCAAGCACAGTTATGCCAATGAAAGAAGGAGGAACTGAATGTGACAATGAAACTGAGGAGATGGATCTCAGTTCTACTATACTGGCTTTTTTTGATAACATAGATATACTTAAAATGAAAGTTGTTCTTCAAATGTTGAACCTGCAGTTTTCACGGACCCAGAAGGAACAGTTCTGAAAAGCTTAGAGGAAAAGTACTGGATAGAAATTAAACTCTCCAATCAACTTAACTTTTGGGTGAGGGGAAAAAGAACAAATCCACATGGTAAATTAGCCATTGCAGGAGTAAGAACCACTTCAGTGGCTCCGCTGACAGAAGGAGGTTATTTCAAAAAGCAACTGCAGTATCAAAAGAACAGAAAGGGTGAGCATGGCATACCAGTGTTCCCAAATTTACAGTTTCCTCTAGTCCTATTCTAGTGCACTATGTCAGCCTGAATAACTACACTAGGTATTTTTGCACCAATCTTTTTATCAGTACATATCTGACTGATGTTCTCAAGATGCTCCTATTAATATCTCTACTGCCAGAATTAATTCTACAGTTGATTCCCACGTCATTCCCTCCTCCTATCAGCTCCAAATCCTACTAATCCTTTCTTTGGAAGGGCATTATCAAGATCTCCTTTTCCCTGACTACAATGACTCCTTGTACTGCTGCTTGTGTGTCTCAAATGGTCCCTACAGCAGCAGAAGCAATGCAGACCCTGCAGCACTTTCCCTTCTCTGGGAGCTGGAGTGGGTGTCGTGTCAGCAAATGGGACCTTCCCAGCTTCTGCACCTTCCTCTAGTTCATATATCCACACTTCTAGAGAGGTCACTCACAGTCCCTGCAGACAGGACCACAGGGGTCAAGTATCCCACCTGCAGGGCAGAGGCCAAATTCTGAAGCCTAATCTGTGCATAAACCTTTAGGCAACACAGGAAGGCCTCTAGCAATAGTTTCAAAACTAACCCCACATTGTCAACAAGGAATTTACCAATTAGACACAGCAGGTTCCTACTAAAGAGAGCTCAGGAATGAGACCTTGAAGCTCTGAGAGGGGTGGAAGAGTCCTCAAAATAATGGGTTGAACATGATGTAGTGGGTTGCACGATGTAGTGCAGCTACAGCAGTGAACCTCTTGCAGCGCAGGAGGTTCAGTAGACAAATGTTCTGACCCACAATTAGGCAGAAGCCAAACCCCTAAAACAGCTAAATTAAATGAATCAACCAGTATTCAGAAAAATTAAAGTTTTCATAAAAAGACTCTTAGAAAGAGCCCATTAGTAAACAAATAAATACAGTAACATAAGGAAAAAACTTTCCCCTCTCCTTCTTTGGAAAAAAAGAAAAACAACGGAAAAAATCTTACAAAATCAATACAAAATATTGTATAGTAGCACTATTGAATGAAATAAAAACTGAATGGAATGATTTTCCAAATAACTGGGCATGGACCAGGAGAAAAAGACACAGTAACAGCTGACACAATAGTATTTTTACTTACTGTTTCTTTGCCTCTTCAAACTTATGAAGCTTTTTCCTCAAGCCACCTGATTTAAAGCCTTGACAATGAGCTGCTGGTGCTCCTATGGTGACTATGTCGTAGTTCTGATCTGGGATGGAGAAAAAGGACTTACAAATGAAAACCTGTCATCTCTAATGCAGACAAACAATTGTGTAAGTTAAAAAACTTTTCTGAAAGTAATTTCTGGAAAACTTTGCCATGGTTTGAAAGACATGGAAAACCGAGTTGTTCTAGAGGCCCTGAAAATCCATCAAACACTTTTTCAGGGGAAAAAGTGACCCATATGTGTTTCTTAATCTAGAAGACTGACAGTGAAAAAGAAGTCTTGAGCACCGGTTTGTATACAAAGCTTGCTATTGCTGGAATCCCTCACATGGACATGTGAGACAAGTGTGTGTCCATGGTCACAGGGAATTACTATTAAAAGAAGGGAAAACCTAGATTATTTGGGATGAAACAAGACTGATGTGAAAAAAATTGATTTTGCATAACCATACATGTTAATTCTGGAGAAAAAGGACACAAGCTTAACAAGAAACAACAGTCAGGAGCTCTTTTATTCTACTGCAATTCAGAATGTCTGGAAGGGACACAGCAGCTTACCCCAACACAAGTATGAAGGCTAACCTCTGCCACCTAGAGTTCAATTAACTCCAGAACCCAGTTTTGCCACCTGTAGATCAGCAATAATTATACTTACATCTCTTCTTTTGCAAAGGGATTTGGAATCTGAGAATAGAAGGTGCTACAAAAATGTCAAGTAGCACTTCTACAGTAGTTTTTAGAAACTTGGGTGTATGGTTGAGGATGGAAATAAAAAAAAAGTGGAGAGAAAAGCAACAAGATAAGTGAAGAAAGAGAAACTAATACCTGATCCTCCATCATCTTGGACTCTCATCCTCTGTATATGTAAATTTGTAGGAACGAATTCCAATTTTTTATCAGCTTTCAAGCTACTGGCTTTAAATGAAGGACCTGAGAAATGCAAAACAAAAGTAAGCATAAAATCCTTCTCCTTGTGCCTTGTGCTAAAACATTCAAAAAGCTTCATTCATCATTTGCTATGTGCTGAAAGTAAAGCAGAGAAAATAAAAAAAAAAACACCACAAAAATCTTTCTGTTACTGTCCACACTTGTTCTCTACTTTCAGAGTAAGATAAGAGAACTAATAGAACAGACAGATATTCCCAGGTAATTGGCAAACTCACAATAAAAATTAATAAAGACAAGAAATACAATAACATTGATTACTCATCACAAAACATTCTGGGTTCCCAATTTCCAAGAAGCACTAACAATCCTGGTAGAGAAGAATCACATTTTTATTTAAAAAAAAAAAAATCACCTTTATACTGGTGCAGGTCAGTTAGATTTTCCTGGTAAGTCAAAATAATTGTTTGGTACTGTGTAACTATTTGTCGACGAAGGCTTTCCCAACAAGGAGACAATTCTCCCAATTCTTCTAGTTCACAAACCCTGGGGAAAAAAAGAACAGAAAATGGGGGGGCACGGGGAAGGAAAGAGAGGCGTTTATGTCCACAGTCGACCAAGAATGAGTTTCACACCATTGCAACAAGCACCAGATCACAGCACCATCCTCAGCTGACACACTCTCAATTTACCATGTCTGAGCTACTCACCAGACTGGAAAAGCTCCCAAACACCCATCCCAAAGCACATCTCAGAGCACAGGTTGAGCACTACTCTGAGGTAAATTGCTTCCTCACAAGCAGAATACACTGTACTCCCCCAGGAGCCTCAGGTGTTGGTCATAAGCAGAGCTTCCCACCTTTCTGAAGGAGCTCTCAGACTACATGAGGATTGGTAAACAAAGGGAACTGTCATCCTGTCAGACGACTTGAGACAGTGAGGACCTTTTAAGGACACTTTACTGAACTGTGTTGAATCTTTAATTAAGAACTGAGACAGAGGCTAGATGGGATATTAGCACCTATCTGATGTTAGGTACAAGGAGTAGATTCACTGGTAGGCTACGTACACAACAGTTTGCAAGGCCAGGGAAAGCCTAAGAAGTCTAAGCATTAAGGGTTTGGAGAGACTGCAAGCATTAAGGATTTGGAGAGACTGAAGATGAGCCAACAAAACCTTCATCTGAGATTCAGGATTTTGGGTACTCAGGGTGGAATAAAGGAGGACTGGACATCCCCAGATGCGAACAGGAAAACCCCTGGCTTTTCCCTTATACCCTGACTGCCAGGTTTCCAGTCACACATGACAATCCTGTGTTACATACTGTTCCCCAGCAGTGCTGCTGAGAAAATACTCAGTGTATTTCAGGTCATGTTTGTATTATTGTCTTCTTGGATTAGTGTATTATTTGGAATAAAGGAAGAAGGGAAAAAGTAAACAAGTCAACACCAGACACAATTCAACAGCATGTTACCCCAGAAAAGGTAGAACAATCACCTGTCAGAAAGGATCCAGCAGTTCTTTTTGCAGTTCTTTTTGCAGTTCTCTCAATATCCCTAATTCCATAGATTCAACCAATTGTCTGTGTTTAAGACAGCATTTCACAGAGCAATTCCCACTCCACAGTACTTAAGATATTATCAAAAAGCACTAAGTTTCCAAGAAAAACATCAGATTGATTTGCCAACAGGCAATAGTGTAAAGTATATTTAGCAGTGACATAGATAAAGACACTTTTTTTCTTTCATTTTAAATTTCATCTTAAAACTTGCTTTCTGCATAAGATGCTATTATGATTACCTCATCAAACTCCCTGCTCAAAACCAGCCATGCATCTGAGCCCTGATCTTCCTAAAGTAAATTCACAGCTTAACACTTCAAGTTTACTTGTTTGTCCCATAGAGCCAAGACAGCAAGGGGTATGTATGCCATAAATAATGAGACAGTCAAAATATCACATCCCCCCAGTGAGACGTTTCCTTTCAAAGGGCTCTGGGCCAGATGAGTTTTATCTAAGAGACAGCAGTTGTGATTATCCAAGGACATTTTAAAAGCCACCAGGAAGTGAAGACAGAAACAGCTGTGCTTGTGTAGCTGTCTGTCATTGCTCTGGGCTGCAGCACTGAGATTGGAGAACAGAGCCCTTGGTCAAATCTGAGTGACTCTATGAACAGAAAGTGTGATTGTGCACATTATTGAGGGTCACCTCAACTGAACAGAGACAAGGGAGCCTTTCTCAGTAATTATACAAAGGCCTATTTACCTTTGAGCCACACCACTCAGTGTACATATACAAGGTCATATTAACCCGTACCTGTTTACAAGGCATCCGCTGATCTCTGCATGATTTCAGCAAGAGCCGCTAAAGAGTCACATTTCATGGCCAAGGCCTCAAACTTCACTGTCTATAGTCTTACAGAAAGACACATCTTTTTACTCATTCACCCTAAATTCTCCCTGTCTTCAAGTCCTTAACCTACATCCATCATACGTGGCACCTTATGTATAAGCTTGTCAACTCTATTATTATGGTTGTACCTCACAACGCTTTTAAACCTACTGTGACAAAAGCTGTAGAGAAACAAAGATACAAAATTAAAAAATTAATAACCCACGACTAAATGTGCAATGGCATACCCCTAGCCTGCTCCATCAAGGTTGTAGCAGGACAGCTGAAAAAGATACAGAATTCCATTTCTAGAATCTAAGTGCACATCACTAAAAACATAACATCGGAAAAAAGAATCAATGTGAAGTTCAGAAATTCAATTAGTTTTCCCACGCATTACAAAAAGTCTCTGCCATCTTCCTATGAGAGTTTATAATTTTCACAAAATATGAAAATACCTACAAAGAATGGATTAAGCCACGATTTTATCTCACAATATCCCAAAGGAACTGAAATGCCCTAATATACAATGATGAGAGTACTAATTAGTTTTAATTAAGGTCAGACATAGTTAAGGTCTATAGGATTGGATTCAAACACAGTCAAAATAAAAGACCAATACTCAAAAACACAGCTAAAATTCTTTAACCTTCCAATCTTGGCCTTTATAAAGAATACATAAACAATTAGATCTGCAAACCACAGCCTACAAATGTAGGGAAGGAACGCTCATAGAGGAAGGAGTATGTTGCCTGAAAAGGAGTTAACTGCTTCAAAAAGAAGTAAATTCAGAACAAACCTACAAAATGCTTAACAGATTTCCTTCTCCCTCCACCTGAGGCAATGTCATTACTGTACTACAGTGTTTCATTTTATTTGCTTTTATTCTGCTTTGTTTTCCATTCAAAACTACTCTTCTGACTCTCAAAGTCACTTATCTCACTGAGTAGTCAGTGCATTAATACAGATATATTTATGCCTTTCTAACTCAGTAACAGCCACATCATTGCTGTATTACTGCACATGCAAACCACCTCAAAACTCACCTTGCTGCATCTTCTTCTAGGAGGAGCTTCACAAATTGTCTAGGGATGTGCAGTGACAGGATGCTCTCTGCCATCTGCTCCAGGATTCTCAAGTGGTTTCCATCAGTAGTTGGGAAACGATACATTCGGCAAATGGCACCACCAAACACTAAAGAATTAAAACCATATTATTTAAGCCTAGGGTTTGACTTAAAAGTGTACAAAGTCTCTTCTTCCCTAAAGTAAATGGCTTCAAATCACTAATGTGCTGAAACACCCTGCTGTAAAGATCTGGTTTAACCAGGCATCAGTTGACCTTTTGCAAGCACGGTCATTCTGCAATAACCATTCTTCAAGTGTTTGCAGGAAAACCTCCACTCCAAACGACTTAAGGAAATTAAATTAAATACATATTCACCTTTTCAAATGCCTTTTTTTTTTTTTGTCTATATATCTTTTGTTCTGTGCACTTTTCTCTCATGCAATCATTTGCTGGAAAAATAACCTTTCTGCAAGATTCTTTTTTTAAAGCAAATTGCTTTCCTCTGTCCCTCTCCTCACCCCGCAATTGCTTAGGAACAGACTATGAAATTGCATGGAAAATGTTATATTACAGTCAGCTTAATGGCAAAAGTTTGCTTCTGCTGTTTTTACAATACAGAATAGTGCATATGATAAAATGATTTATTGTGGTGTGACCCTCCAAGGACTGCTCCATCAGCAGTGTGTTCCTGTTCAAATGAAACATCTGCTGAAATGCCTTGGGGCCACAGGCACACAGGGAGAGATTAGCTTCTATTGATACCTAAAGCTTACTTGTTACAGCCCAGGGCAGCTTACCAGATTTCAGTAGTGCGTCCTTCCGCAATGAAGCGTATTTGGATCTGATTCCTAAGGATTCTGTTAAACTTTCATCAACTGGCAACACAGTCTGAACAAAACCAAAAAGAACAAGAAACACCAGAAATAATAAAGAATGAAACCTCAGTGCCCAAGCAATATGCAGTAATGATCCATCAGAGTGACTTCAAAGAAATATTCATCTCCACACATGCTTTAAATAAATATTTCAAATCTTTTTACTGTAGACAAAAAATATTGCAGGCTGGAATAATAAATCCTAAGCATTCCTATTTACTTCTATACACAGTTCAAAACGCCACAAAAATTTTCTTCCAGACTTTCACCTACTTATGCTAGCTCAGCTCCAGAGTCCCTACAGCTACTGCATCAATAGGCATGAACAGATCTGGAGGATAAAGAGGGATTCTAATGCACACTCTGACTATAATACACATATAAGAGTGCAGTGATCAAAATAAAAGCTTTACAGAATTAAATACATGTCTAGGCTGAGAAAGTGCTGCAAACATCTGCTCTCAAACAATTATGTGGGGAGCAGGAAAAAAAAATCCAGTAGTCAAGTAACCTCTTCAGTTTTACTAAAATTCTGGGAATTCCCTAGCATCCTCATTACAGTTTTGCTTAATGGTACCTTCCAATTCACAATGTGAAATAAAATGCCACATATCTCTGAAACTGGTTATCCATGCACCAAGTGCACCAACGAACTGTACCAGAAGCCTCTTCTAATGAAGAACATGAGTACTTGATACTAAAGCTTTATCATCTTAAATTCAAATTTTTTTCCCAAGATTTTTATGTCCCAATAGATGAGCACCAAGAGCTCTGCAAAACTCAAAATGGCTTCATCACCATTAGGCTGCTCCTTACAGTATTTTGAAAATGTAAAGCATCAAGCACTAATAAATATCAAGATGGGCAGGAAGTTGATGGTAGAGGTCAACCTAGCTTATTTCAACACTGGCAATAAATCTGCATTCTTCTGAATTTGGCAAAATGCTCATACTCACCCTTCCATTAATTGTATCAGGTGACCTTGTCACTGGAGGCCTTTGGTCAGATTTTTCCTCCATCTGCCATCCAATAACTGTGATGTTACCAACACGGTCACTTTCAGCCGACCTGCAACAAATACTCTGCGTTGAGATTTTTTTGGAGGAGGACCTGTTCATCAACAAGGAAACACTTATAAAAGGCAATTAATCTACAAACATAAAGAACATTTTAAATACGTAGCTTTTCAACTTCATTTGGAATAATTTTATAATGGGTTATTCCAACAGGAGAACATTCCCCTTATTCTGTAAGGATGCTGTACGGAATTGAAGGCAGCCTAGGCAGTGCTCTGTGCTCAGCTTATACATTTGAGGGTAACATGACAATGAGAAGAAATGCATGTATTCACACATTTTGATACTCAGAATATACTTGATATTAAAACAAGGGAGTTAATGAAGTCCGCTTTCAACTTAGTCATGAAATAAGAGATTTTCACCACATCTTAAGCATGTTTTGAAGAATTAACACTTGAAAGAAGGGAAATATTACAAACCTTAGTGTTATGTGCAACCTGTGGTATTTCTCCTGAAGAAGATCCTTTACAGTGAACGTCCCAGAACCCAACAAATACATCTGAAAGAAGATGAGTTCCAGAACTGTATTTACCTTTACAGTGAACAAAGGCTTTGACCACAGCACTGAAGTGCAAAATAGAATTATTATGCATAAAAGTCTGAGAGCAAAACCGTAACTAAATATGCCATATATAACAAACTAAAATCTCTTAAAATTTATTATATTTGATAATTCATAAAAGTTTTTCTTCTACTGGAGGACAATATGCATCTTTGTTTCTCTAGGATATATGTGGAGGCACCTCAGTATATATGAGCTTAGGCCAAGCAGTACAGGAACACTGAAAGCAATGACTGAACAGGGCTCAGGCTGAATCCTTGACCCAAATTTGTCTCCTCCTGAAGAAATTACTTCTTCTTGAGGGATTCATTTTTCCCTAGAGCTTCCTGATGAAGCACTCAGCAGAGTGGGACAGCTCTGCTGCGCCTGAGAAAGCCATGGAAAAGCAGACACTTGGGGCCTGAAACAGTACTCTGGACAACAGACTGAGAATAAATGGCCTGTATTGCCCACAGATCCAAGCAGCAACATGGAAGTGCTGACACCTAAAGATTTTTCAGTGAAGGAACAAACCTTACCCCTGAATAAAATCTAATGTATCAGGGCAAGGTGATTCCTAGAATTTAGTTGCTCTGTTCCAAAGGACAGTTTCACTATGGCATTTTGGCACAGACTAGAAGCCTCAGTTAGGGATGTTGGATCTAGTTCACTAAAGATGTCCACAATGTAAGAGCACAAGTGACAGGACCTTTTTAATTTAAATCCATGGTTTACAAACTTGCTGCAGAAAAGCCTCATTTGAGAAAACTGGCAAGCTTATCACTCTGCCAAGCCAATCTCATTTGTTCCTCCTTTTCCTACCCTTCTTGTTTTCTATATGATCAGTGCTGCTATCCCTTTGTTTTCTTCCACAGAAGTTACTAATTTTATCTCTTTGCCTCTCATTTCCTTGCTCCACACTGACTGGGCAGGCAACAGAATAAAGAAAACTTACTGTTCCCTGAGATCTATCTTTGACGTCATACACGGAGAGTTTGATTTGTGTCATTTGATTGATAAGAGAGTCTTGGAAAAAGGCAATGCTGCTTAGAAAGATAGGATTACTTGTTCCCTGTAATCATAAACAAAAAGCCAGAAGTTAATCTAAGATGATATTTGTTAGGGAAGACATTATTCCTTGTCTTAAATCTAATCTAGAAGTACCTCAGCACTTACCTCAATAATTTCTGTCTGTGCATGCTTTGTCCAGAATGCCTGGGGAGGCGTAGTTACACTCACTGCTACAAAACTATTTGGTTTTCGATCTAGAGATGGAGTTAGCAGCTCACTGCAAGCTTTAGATACACAACAGATAAATAAATTAAGATTCAGGATGGTTTTCATATTGCTGTAAGCCTCTACATTTTTATAAAACCACATTACGTACTCCGAGCAATCAAACCACAAAGGGCTCAGTATTCATTCTATCATCACACTGTAAAAGCAGACATCACTCACCTTGGTGCATGCAAACAGTAAACATGCAACCAGCTTGGTCTGGCACCAAGCTCTACAGCTGCAATTTAAACTTGTTCTCTTCTAATACATGCCTATCCACCCCCTCAAGGGTCATTCTAACAGCCCACATGCATAGGTTTTCCCCTGGGAATCTCGTAAATGTGGCTGCATTTGATTCAAAGTCACGCTCCATTAAGCCCATTATCAAATTTGCCCAGGGAGAACCAACAGAAGCACCTGAACATTGATCAAGCAGCACTGCTGAGGAAAACCAGCTGGTAATTGTAAGATGACAGCAATTTATTGCCTCTAAAATGTTACTGTGGGTTTAACTGCTGGGCAAGGACTGTGGAGAGTAGGAAACAACTTCCAAAAATTTAAACGAGTGACTCTACACAATTACATTAAACTTCAGAGCCAAACTCTGTCTAGCTAGATACAGGTAAGTACAGTGTAGTGCAACTCTGTCTCAGCCATGTGCTGGAAGTTAATTCTGAAATTTAGCTAAACAGCTTCGTAATTCTAGATATTTTGAATTTATCTGAAAATAATTGAAGTACCTTATTCAGCTCTGAGAATGCTTGTTAAGATTATTATTCATAATACAATTACACACAACTGAAAATTTTCTAGTTCTTCATAAGCACACTTATGAGCATAATTTTCCAAATACTAGTCCATTATTAAGCCAGTAAGACCATCCTGCAGCTGAAAATATGGATTGAATTTTCATGAAGAAAATATTTTCCACTTATGCTTCAAGTGAGGTGAGTTAATGCACAAGCTTCTTGTCCAATTTCAACCATCTCAGAATTCAGGTCACTTCTGCATCTCGCATTATCACTTGACAGCAAAGACCTCAGGAAAGAAGCTACATATAATTAACAATTCTTAGAAAACATTCTGCCCTAAAATGGTGTGTACAGCAAATCTCCAGTTTGCTTAAGGACCTGAACTGCTGATTTACTGACAGTGAAGGCAGTTTAACTGCATCCTCACATAAACAAAGTAAATATTTGATGATAATAGTAATATTTACATAGTAAACATTTAAAATTTTATAAGACCAATGTTTTAGTTACAGACTTTTAGAAACTTCAGAAAATGAAACTGCTGACTGCTTATCAAAAGATACTATCGAGGCAGCACAAAAACTGTACCACATCTCCACAAAAATCAGAGCAAAGTTGCAATCCTTACTATATGAAATGCACTTCAAAATCAACACTTAAAAAACCCCACACGTATTCAACAGCATGCATTATCAAAACCAGCATAAAAATCACTAAGCCTACCTAAACTGAACTCTAAAATCGGCTCATCTGGATCTTGAATGTTTCCTGTAAATCAAAAAAATTAACATAAGATTAGCCGATTTACATCACTGCCATGTGAATTCTTTCCTGAAGTTGCAATCATGGAGAGAAAGAAATACCATTTCATACAAAAAATATTTTTCTTTAATGCAGTGACTGGTATCTAAAACATTTATCTCGTAATCCTTGGTATCTTATAATTATTTGGAAAATCTGGGATGATCACAGTTTATAAACATATTAAAATATGTAAAGCTATGTAAGATTATATGCAATATGGGAATATTAAATGCTTAATCTCAACAGAAAACAACAGGATTAAAGCCTGAGCCACTATTAACTCCAAATTACTAAATCTGTGGTAGTTAATAGGACAAAATTTAAAAGTACCTGTCTCTCTTGCTAATGAAGGAAAGCCTCTGAGGGCTGGAATCCTAATTTAATAACCATAAAAGATAAGGGAGACGAGCCTCAGCTCCCTGAACTCTCTTGAAAATTTTATACAATGTCAAACAAGGAGGTTGCTAAGACTCTTCCTAGACTGTGACATGATTTTGTTCTTTTCGCCCCATTGCTTATTTTTGAGTGATAGACATAGCTACAGAAAATCTTTTTTTTTTAAATCCCTCTCTTACTGTAATGCTTTGCCTATTTTAAAAGTAGCAAATTCAAGATTTTTAGAATGTTTTAGCATAATTCCTTTATCTCATTATCTCCAGATAACCAGATAGATCTAAATCTTCCAGCAATTAAAAGAGAAAAACCAGCATTAGTACAAGGCAGGTTCTGAAAGGAGCACCAACAGAGCAATACTGACAGGAAGGTACAAACCTGTTAGAGAAAGGCCAACCATGTCAGAGGTGACATCAATGGTGGAGGCCCTCTGCACAGTGCGGGATTTGGCACCATGGCGGGGGCTGTGTTCTCTTGCTGTCATTTTCTCATGAAGAGCCCTTCTTTTCTTGCTGCTTGGCTTTACTGATGTTTGTCTCACGGAGTAGCAGAGCGCAGCAGCTTGTCTCCAACTGCTATTCCTCTAACATTACCATGCTAAGCAACAGAGAAAGCAAAAACATACACCAAAATTTTAGGCCACTATCAGCTCCTGTTCTTTTCAACAGCAGCAAACCTACTAAATCATCTCAGGTCATTCAAATAAAATGCTCAAGGCAGATCCAATACACAATAACTCCATTTGCATGAATTGTGCATTTGTAGCATTTTACAGCAAATTGTTGAGAACTGGACCATGTGCAAGAAAGCTTTTCTGTCAGAGAATAGGGCTTGAGAGAGACACCTTAACAGACCAGCTGCTCTTCTCCCTGGTCTAAGTTATTAAGCCATCCTTAATGAAGTTTCCTCGTTTCTAATCCCTGGGGAGCACAAGTAAATTTGTCAGATGGAGCCTCTCTTTGCAGAGGAAGCACTAGGGATAAGGACAAAGGGACAACAGGTTGGTGGAGCAAAGAACAAAAGGGCAGGAAATGTTGTCAGTGTCAGCACACTGTGTTGTTCTAGGCTCTACTGCCATGAGAAAGGGATAATGAAAACTATAAATAAAGCCTACTAGGCCAGAGAGAGGTTGAAATTCTAGGATGGCGGTGGAAAGAAAAAGCCTGCTGATGTGGCAGATGGCAGCATCTGTGCTTTTCCTCCACCCTACACTTTTTTGGACTACTGACATCCATGACAATTCTTCCCCTCACAATGCCTATGAAGTGAAAAATTACAGTAGGAAAGAAAGCTCACAGAAAATTTGGTTACGATTTTAAATGTGAATGTTCCTTCAATCAACCATGCTAGCACTGAAGTTATGGAACTTCTGTATTTGTTTCATACTCTTATGACTCTTGTTTCATACTCTTATTAATTTAGCAAGTCATAAACCTGAAAAGTACTTACAGAGTAACTAACACCTTCCCAGCAGCCTCTCATTCATTCTACAAAACATTTGAACCACACTGCAAAATGGGAGAATATTTCTTTTCCTTCTAGGCTGATGGACCTAACAATGAGCAAGATGTGTTCTAATTAAATAAAGCACCTAGCTTATATTTTGTTCTAAATCAATTTAAACCTCTCTGAAGGACTCCGAAGGAACATTTAGCCTGCTTAACTTAAGTCTCTGAATTTAATTAGGCAGCATCTCACTCTGGAGGATTTCAAAAGAACCTTCCTTTCTCCACAGGGTACTCAAACTTCTTATTAACTATCACTGCTTCACTGGACATCAAAAATTCAAATGCAAGTTAAGCATGTAAGACAAATTAACTGAACACAGTCCTGGCCATCTACATCACCTTAGGAATTAGATTGTAAATGAGGAGCTCATTCTAGGGAGGAAGGAATTTTGGCTGTGTCTACAAGATAGGCCAGTCTGTTGACGCTCAGAACTAAAAATTTGACTCAAGTCAGGTTTATATATTATGTCACAAGTCAATTCCAAATAGGAAAAAAATATTCTTGAATGGAAGAAGCAGAAATTGAGATCTCTGAACATCCCATCCCCAAAGCTCTGAAACTCAGTGACAGCATGCAAAACAATACTCCACCTATAGCTATAATTTCTGACAACCAAAAATTAAAGCAGGCAATTTTCCAATTCATATGGAATAGCTGAGGTTGGATAAATTCTGGAGTTTATCTAATCCAACCCCCTTGCTCAAAGGAAGCTTCTCAGGACTGTTGGTCTGGGACAAGAATGTACCTCTCTAGCTGACCTGGTTGTTCCAAGGTTTGATCACACACAATAAAAAATCTTTAATGTATTTATTAATGTTTAAGTGCTAGTGAAAAACCAATGTTTCTCAAATAGTACTGAATGTCCTAGTATTTATTCAAATAAAACTTCCATCAAAAATCTTTGACAGTTTCCAAGGCTTTCCATTCTCCTACTTTTTTCCCTTCTTTCAGCAATAGGTTTTCCTTGGTTTGTTCTTGATATAATGTGATGTTTAACAGTCTGTAAGTCTATTAAAGCTAACTGCCTGATGAAAAGATCTACAAAATGTAGAGATTTGCAGAGATTTAGACAGGATGCCATAGTCCCTTCCCTCAAAATCTACAAATAACACATTAGAGAATAACTAACATGTTCACCAAGGTACAGCTCAGACAGTAATTAGGTTCAAGAGCCTGGCTGCTCTTCAGCTAAAACCTCAGCAATTCCTGACATCTCTAAAAAGGGTCAATTCTTGATAAGTTAAAAGAGGGTCGGGTATCTAATTTGTTTTGAGGCTGTTTCTATCTAAGTATTACTTAGCGTAGTAATTTTCCAAGGCTCTCTAAGACCTCAATTATTCATTTAAATTGCAATATTAATTTATCATCTAATGATACATTTCTACATTACTTAGAAGGATCGTACTTACAGAGGGCTCTTTTCCTCATGGGGGGAGGGATTTTGTAGATCATAATATCAGTTAAATCCACACCTAAAAATATTAACAAAATAATCATCATAAATTCACAGTCTTTTTATACTGCATAAATCACAACCAGTAGGCAGGTATCATTCCCGGATTAACTGTAAATTTAACTTCTGATTACCAGCGCTCACAATAAAGTTTACTGAAAATAGAAAAACTGTATGATCTTCTACTGGCCCTCACCCAGCATTACTCATGGCAATACCCAGCCAGAGTAGGAGCACAAAGAAATAAGCTTATGCTGAAAAGAACTGACTTCAGGTGAGCATTTGGTGAGTGGGATGAGCAGCTGTAAGAAACATACCTTAACATGTTTACCAAAAGGCTTGGTGCTATTAAGAAAAAGGAATGTATATGATACACTGAGTATAAGATAGCATTTGTTACTACGCTGGCTTTTCTACAGCTAAACTTTCAAAACCTTGTTTGGAAGAGTTATAACTGCTACAGTCACGAGAAAGGATTCTGTGTCAAAACACAGAAGTTCAAAAGATCAGGATGTAGTTCTCTTACTCCATTGGCTGAAAATACTGTGTGAGGGAGGCTTCTACAAACAGCTGGCAATGAGCATACAGTAAAAGCAAATACCTTTTTAAACTTAATACAGGTTAAATTAAGGCTATATTTTATAATGCTGCCACCTCATTCAAGTACATTTACATTAAAAGGCTATGTCTTTTAAGACCTCGCATATTTCCCATATTACAGTAAAAAAATTGGGAATTCTAGTCTCAGTTTCTTGATTTAATCACCAGCTCTACCAACTACCCAAGACTGCTTAAGAATTTAACAAGAGCTATTATCACTTACAGAAAGATTTTATCTTACCTAAAGAACATAGGAGGCAGGTGTCTGATCTCAACTCACCACTCAGGTTCTCTGTAATAGTGGTGAGAACAGGCACTTCCAGAGAACAAAGTCACTGTTTTCCAAGGTAGGAGGGATGAGTCACCCCATGGAGATACCTCTCTCTAATTATAAAAAGTATTTAGATGACTCGCTTAGTCCTGATGCTGCAGCTGGGCAAACTGGATCCCTCCTACAGTTGTGCTAGCTCAGGCAGGGTGAGTTCCCTTTACTAATGCATAGCCAAACAACAGGTGCTCTGATCCCTCTCCTGAATGACAATTGGTTCAACAATTACAACCTTATGATCATGTTTTTGATATAAACCAATGGAGGTAGCACTCTTAGCAAATTAAAGGTAGTAATAAGAGATCACATAGTTTCCTTAGATGGTACCTATCCTTAAATGGATAGTTTTCAAAGACTAGCACCACTCAAGGACACAGCAATGCCAAAGGCTGATGAATTTCCTGTCAAGGCAACCTCTCCTGAAGATGGCATGATCTATCTACACATAGCCTTTGGTTTTGCCCTTACTAAGAGGGCAGACAGTGGATGTTGGCAAGCTGTGCAGCTTTGCAGGTCAGGAAGCTTTGCTGTAAGTCCTGTTTTCAACAGAAACATGAGAAGCTGATGTTGACCTCCAGTATCAGTAAAGGCCACATTCACAGTTCAGAAAAAGCTTCTGAACAAGCCTCCCTTCTGTTATATGAATATTTATTTGGCACTCTATTAGCACAAAAGAGTATGACCGGAAGGAAAGGTCTTCATCTGATGCCACTTCTGCCCTGCTGCCCTCAGTCCTGACAGTTAGCTGTGGAAAGCAAATGCCATCCTGCTCAGCTACGTGACCTTGTGTCTTCTGGGACTGAAACTTTGGGGTGTTTGGTCTCGCTCTGTTTGCAAGATCTCAAGCAAAAATGATGATCGTCTCAGCCCAGAATAAACCCCTGATGATTCTCCGCTAATATTCTTCTCATCTCACCAACTGTTTTGGCAAAGTGCTTTGGTCTCTTCCCTTCTTGAAAAAAAAATCTCCTACCAAACTACCCCTAGAAACAAACATGCGAGGTGAGATGAAACCTTATGTCAGCCTAATATCTACATTTTTTACACTCTTTACACAACTGCAGGAAACAGGATATTTCCAATTCACACATCAATAAACAGGAGAAAGAGGATAATTTATATCCAATTACTCCATTTACTGACTGAATCCAAAGTTTCAGTAAACTTTGAGACTGTACTTTTCTACAGCCATAGCACTCTAGGCTTATGGTACTGGATCAGGTAAAGAGGCATACCAAAGCAAAAAATGCAACAGCAGTGGAAGGCTAAATGTTGCTTATATATCTACATGAAGAGAATAATAGACAAAAAGGGAGAGTGTGACAGGTTCCATAATGCTTTAAAAAAACCAACTGTGGATGTCATCCTACTGAAAGTTTACCATCACCTCCAAGAGAGCACAAAAAAGTAGCTGTGAGTTACTTACTGAATTGCAATTAGTTTTAGAGTCTCAAGGCTCTCCAGACTGTAAGGACCATTATCCGAACCTTACCAGTTAGGGTCAGTGTTCCTGAAAAATCCATATTGAAACACCAAGAGGGCTCCTTCAGACAATTGCATTCTTAAAATAACATCCTCCTAGTTTCTCTGATTGAAAATGTTTTACCAATACACAAACTCATGAAAGTGAATATTGCCTGAAACAGTATTTTGGATCTGCAACATGGCCTGGTTTCCAACTAACATTTTATTAACCGTATCAATATAGACAAAATAATGGAAAGGAAGAAATCCCTGATTATGCTAAGTTAGGAATATGTTGCTTTTTGTGTAAGAGTGCTATCTCTAGTAAAACTAGCATGCAGGATGTGTTTTATTATTTATTTATTACCTCCAACAATAGAAAACCTTGGTAGTGAAACAAGATTTGACATGTTGGCTCAAACCCAATCTTTCAGCAAATCCAGCAACCCATCTCCAACAGCTGTTTCAAAGATAAGGCAAGGAAGTTTATTAGCCCCACAAGGATCTGAGGTGAAGGTCTGGATCAACCCTATCACTCATGGCTGCAGAGGCAGCCGAAGAGCAGAGCATCAGCTCAGAGGACAGCAGCTCCCAGCTAAACCCTGCTAAGATCTTCTCCAATTAACAGCTGTTTTCTTTACAGTCTGACATGCACTTCACTCTTCTGTCTCCTTCAATGAGAGACTGAATATCTTGAATCTCGCTCAGATCAAAACAGGAAAAGTCAAAGCCATGAATTTGGCACCTTGAATCGGATCCTTGTAGCCAAACTCACAGAGGCAGCAACACAGAGTATGTCTACTGCAGATCCACAGGATTAAAACAGTTTTAGTCCACTCATTTCACAACCTAGGCCTTGGGAAGGCAAAAGAATGCAAGTGACGCCAGCATCCAGTATGAACCTTTACCTCCCACAAAGACACAGCTGGCAGGTGTGTCACCAATTTGTCATCTCCACAAAGAGGCTGTATCTCCCCCTCTCAGTCTGCTTAAGTCTAGATTCTCCTCATAATCTGGTTAAATGTCCCTTCTCCCACACACCAGAACCTTGATTAACAAAGACAAAAATATAAAGTTTGGCCTGAAGGATCTTCTTGTCATTCTCTGAAGCTCCCTTGAGGATTCCAAGTGAGTAACTGCAGCAAGAACAGGGAAAAGTCTTTCACAAGAAAATGAAATCAGCTAACACAAGATATAACAAATGTATTTGTGCAGTGTGGAAATCCTTGAATGCAAACTTTCAGTGATATTTAGATAAAAGGATACTTCAGCATCAGGAACTGGCTCTCTTTCTTTTTGCTTTCCTGTCCAAACATCCCACATAGTTCTACATAAGTTTGTAAGTCACAAAATTTCTTCTTGATCCTTCCCCATTATGAACTTCAGCAAACTCAAATAATCTAAAAACCCAATTTTACCTCTTTAATATATTTGAGTACTTTTAACAGGAAACTTCATTTTAGGCCACTTAATTCTCTGTGCAAATTAAAACTATTTGTCTATATTCACAATGGAAATACAATTAGCATTCTTCTTAATGAGCTATTGTTTTCATTTCACTTGTCATTTCAGTATTTTTATTTCTTTAGTGCTCCTAAGGACTACAAAAATATGCACATCCAGAGGTGGAAGTGAGCATTTGTAACACACACGTCTGTTTGTTAGCTAAAAAGGAAAAAGCACAGCTCTATTTCACATTGCAGAACAGCTTTTATCAACTTGAACACAGCCCAATGCCATGGAAAATGCTGAGTTTTGCTACAGGGAATTTTGAAGTCCAACCCTCTCAGCCTTCTCTGTCACTTTACCAGCAGAAACTGAAACAGCTTACAAATAGTCTTTACCCCGAATTAACATTTACCCTCTTCACAATAAATTTGCTGGGCACGTTGTAGTAAAGTTTCCTGTGCACGAGATGACTTCTCATGACCTGGGGTTCTCACACTGCCTACACAGACATGGAGAAGCCCATGAGAACAGGGGACATATTTTCTGCTGAGGAGTTTAGACTGCAAACACTTCTCTGAATTTGATGGTCCTTTCAACACCCTCCCAGCACCTGCCTCTCCTAGAGCAGTTTTTCATCATAACCATGAAGCCAATAATGCAGAAACACAATGCTGCAGCTGGGAAAAACCAAAGAGCTTAACTCCCCCTCTGAGCTCCTCCTGCTGCAATGAGGAATGAGGCAGGGGAACAAAGTCAGGGAAAAAACCCAATGAAACAAAACAAACAAACAGACAAACCCACAAAAAAACCCAAGCACCTC